>BGPR01000052.1:1503577-1632722 GCA_013235015.1 Araneus ventricosus | reverse complement strand
CGATATAGGATACGATCTAAAAACAGCTCAATTTCACTTCGGATACTATTAGTTTTATCTACATTGTTATCATAAGAAAGAGAAAGTTATCTAAAGAAAATATCCCAAGCAGAGTGTAAAATACCCGACTAAGATTGGTCGGGCCGATATTCACATTAAACTCTTATCCTCCACTATTGGAAATCATTACGTCTCAGTTCCAACATGTTTCTCCCGTTAACTCTATTTTCCCTCAACTTTTTTTAACCCAAGACAGATAGAATCCCCCAGACTTGAAGCCCCAGGAAATACCTCATTTTACGATAAATGTTTTAGCATCGGTTGGATTATTTGGATAATTTTTTATTCGTTTAAATGTTATGAATGGAATTGGCTTCTTTTAACGCATTTAAGTTAGAAATGTTTCAATTAATTGCCTTTTTGACCATTTTTATAAATTGTTTTAAACTAGGAAATTTATTTTAGTTCATCTAATTAAATTTAACTCATCATCAATTTATTGATTTATTCATTTTCTTCTCTTTTTTTCTTTCTGAAATTGAAAGGAAATTCCTTTTATTTTCAGTTCACCGTACAACCACAAGACTTTTATTTTCTTGAAAATAAGTAATAATTTTTTCCACTTATAAATTCCTTTTCGTAAGTTAGATAAAACTTTCCTTTCACTGTTAGCAAATTTGTCCATTTTATATTGTTTTAATGTGCCTGTGAATGAATTTATGTGATGTCATTTTTAAATTTGGTCATTTCGTTTTGGCACTCTTATAAATTCAAAAAATGTTAATATGATTTAGTTTCGCCTCTAATTATGTGAACGAACAGTATGATGAGACAACGATAATAAATAAATTAAATTAAAAACCTAGTTAAAGTTCTTATCTATGAACTAGAATTAAACTACAGAAGAAAATGTGAGGCAAAAAAAAAAACCCACAAATTTTTCAGTCAGCAAAAGAAGGTTAAGAAAGTTCCGCCGGTTGGGAACGATCAACACAAGATTTGAAATTGGCAGGTGACGTATGCAGATGATGGCCCAATTTTTCTTTCTGTTCCATTTCATAATTCTGATAACCCACAGATAACGTTTAGAAATAAGTAAATGGATACCTTAAATTTTAACTTTTGAAACTTTAATCAACTGCATGGGTCAAAAAAATTTCTCTTCTTTGTAAAAAAATCCCTTCTAAGATATAAGAGATTTCTGCCAAGTTTTACACTAAAGTTTCAGTTTCAGCGAAAAATTCTGCTTTTATTTTCATGAATACTGAATATACAGAGAGAAACTATTGCTATCCTTTAAAAGTTCCACCTTCTTAAATCCGAAAAAAAACTTTTATGAATTATCCCAGCTAAAAAATCTGCAGAAAAATTTTTTTTGAAGTTTTTGTAAAGATTTCTGCAGATTTTTTGAAGACAGAAAAATCGGCTTCAATTTAATCTGCATAAAATCTGCAAAAAAATTTCTTATTATATTTTTCTCTAAATATTCTGCAGATTTTGTAAGACAGCAAAAAATATGCATTTTTCCTTGAATTTATTCTGTATAAAAACTGCAAAAAAAAATTTATTTTTATTTTTTTCTTTAAATATCCTGTAGATTTTTTAAGACTTCAAAAGATCTACATTTTGTCTTCAATTCAATTTGCAGTTATTTAGCAGATTTTCACAAAATCATTACACTTGACCAATATCTGTTGATTTTTTGAAGATTTAACTGCAATTTCATAATATCTGCACTTCTCTAAATACATATTTTGCACTATAATCTCTAATAATTCAGCTTTATTTTCCAAAGAATATAAAACAAAATTAGAAAGTAATTATCATTACTGTTTAATTCTACAGCAGACAGGAGTTTCAAAAAATTTCCCTATCGAAAATTGTTTTAGGCACTAAATTTTTAAATATGCCACTGAAAAAATGAATTCTAAATTCATCTTTAAAAATAAATATTTGAGGTTTTACCATTTTAAACTTTTCCCCCATAATTTAATTAATTTCCAATTAGTTTTCCAACTGTCTTTCTGACTAGCTATTTTCCTCCAAAAAGAAGGGAAAAGTGGAGCTTGCGCCCTTTGGATGGAGAGAAGGCTGACTAGAAAGATAAAAGGTGAAAACGAATTTATTGAAACACAGAATCTAAATTATTGAACAAAAATATTACTAATCTCATCTATTGATTTTCTACGACTTTGAAACACGCATTCTGACCTTGGTTGATTTTTACACAACTAAATGGTGCCACGAGAGCTATGGTGACGCTAAAACTCAAATAGAGTATTTTACCCCCCATTTCGTGTATAACGGCGTGGCCCTGTGGTTAGCGTTTCTGCCTGCCAACTATAGAACGCGGGTCGAATCCGGAACAGGATGAGTTTGGAGTTTTCTCACAATCTGAATCGACATCGTACAAGTAAGTTGAATCACAAATTAGGTTAATGAAATTAATAATTACATTAATTGAAATTAATAATTAAACCTTGACTGTAGAAAAATCTGCCGAAAATCTGAAGGTATTTGAAACATATTTTTCTTCAGATATTCTACATTTTTTCTGCAGAAAATCTGAAGAAAACATGTTCCAAATACCTTCAGATTTTCTGCAGATTTTTTTGCAGCTTTTTTCAGCTGGGATATCTGCCTACCTGCACTTCTCTATGTATATTCAAAAGCCATAACTTAAAAGAAGAACTATCTACAGGGATGAAAATCGTTTGTGATCTTTTCATTAACCCTATAATGACGATTTGGGCGATTTCGGGCTCTAAGGTGATTTTCACTTAGCGACTAAGAAAGCCGGTATCAGATGTTTGTCTGGATTTGAGAATAAGCAAGAATTCAAAAACGAACGCTGTGATTAGAACCAATGTTGGAAAAATTTCACTACTGCTTAGAGGACCAGCTATATTTATGAAATTCTGAATTCGATGCTGAAAAACACAAACAGATCCTTAAGCCGCCGGTAAAGAGTTAAAGACTGCCTGTCTTTCTGTCTAACTCTATGTATCTGAACAGAACAACAAGCTAAATGGCTAAAATTTGGCACGTGGTAATTAAATACTAATTATAGATCTCTGTCAAATCTTGAAATAAACTGGTCATTGGTAAAATGGTAATTTTCTGTTAATAGAACACCAATCGTCGCCAAGTTGAAATGTTGGCGTTATTCTGATTTGGCGCCAACATTTAACACTAAAGAAAGCTATCCCTAAGATATGGCGGTCTGTCGCTAGAATTTGGTGGGTTTTGTGCGGGGTTAGGTTAACGGAATAGCACCGCCAAAAGATACTTTTCGAAAATATATACCCGATTGTCATTACCTTACGTCGACGGATAATACTAAAGCTCAGTATTATAGGATAAGAGGAGATTTCCGATTTTTACTTGTAATCTTGCCTCTCCTAAACATTACTAAAAATTTGGCGATCGCTCGCTAAAATTTGGCTGTTTTTATGTAGGTTTCGGTTAGCGGAGAATCACCAGTAGAAGCTGCTCTTGAAAAATATATACTATATTGTCTTCACTCTATGCAACGAGGACAAACACAAAACACTTATACTGTAATGAAGGGAGGATATTTCCAAATTTTTCCTGTACCATGACGAATAACGCTGCATACATATCTGAATCCATAAGGTAATTATGCTGGCTGCAATGTTTTAGATGAAAATAATAAAATTCAAGGTTCATCTGTATTATGTTTAGTACTTAACGTAGTAACTAAATTCAAGGATGAAAAAATACATATAAATATCCATAATATTTTCATTCTTTCTTTGTGTTCATGAAGCGGATAATGAGTGAAGCATAAACCTCGATGCATTTCTTCAAATTCCATAAAAAAAGTAGCAAAAAATGTTACGATATTAGCAGGATTAAAAAAAGGGAAATAAAGTCTTCTTTTCTTCCCCGAAATTATCTAATAAAGAGCTCTTTTTTGTTTACTTTCGTCGTAAAATGCTGGAGCCAATAAAAAAGAAGTAAATAAAGATGCTTAACATTAATGTTACGATAATTCGTCGTGAACCCGAACCCGATATCGGAAAATATTGCAAAAATATTGGTGCTTGGATGGATGTTTGTGTCAAAAACAGTTTTGTTGCCTGCATTCATTGTGCTATATTTGGGTCACGGCAGGGAAAAAATTAAACAAATAACTGAGATATAAAAAAAATGAATTTACTTTTTCTTTTGCTTCTTGCTTGTCTGTTTACTTACTTTTATTTTTTGGCGCTTGTGTGTCGATGCTGCCGACGATCTATCATGGGGCTGTCACGAACCGAAGAGGGTTTTTGTGGAATTTCTTTTTCACTTTTAAGATATTCTTTTAATCTGCCCGTCTTGCCTCAGCTCGAGCATGTTCTCTGAGTTAGCGTTTTTTCATTGTTGTTATTTATACTTTTTTGGCCGCCATTATTCAGGTCATTTCATATGCGCTATATCTGTCACTGATATTCAGTCACTGAATATCACTGATTGCATTTTTGTCTTTCATGAGTGCTGACACTGCAAAAATCGATAACCTCTCAGTTCTTTTGTTTAGGTCTGAGGTTTTTCGAATGTATAAGAAAATAGTTTGTTAAATTTTTCCTGATTTATAGATTGTTCTATTATATGCAAATATGACTATTAATTCCTTTTTAAGAATATTTTCATTTAGGAACATATCACGATGTTGTTAGCCTTTGTTCAGATATATCTTTCTTATTCATCGTGAATAGCTTTATAGTATTATTCTGTAAAAAGCCCACTGTTTTCGGCAATTTCCAGTTCAACCACAGGAAAAGTGCAAACAGAGTAGGAAAAATAATAATTTATTTGCAAAATGAGCATGAATATAGAGGAAGTAAATTTGCATTCATCAAGTTTCACAAACAGCTATATAAATTTTGTGAATATAAGAATTCCACGTGAAAGAGAAATTCAGCAGCAGTTACAGTTCAGTAAGGTAAAAATGATTATCTTTCTTTCATGAACTGTCTGGGGCAAACTAAGTCAGAACTTTCAAGGAGAAGTCTTTTAATACTTCGTAGAACTTTGAGTGTTACCAATATTTTCTCAAAAAAATTCAGTTTCTCACAGTTTGAGATAATTAAAAAATATTCATTTTCATCCTCATTACATTTATCATGCTGAACATAGTATGACTGCCATTTCAGTCGATGCTAATCTTCCGTTATAAAATTTATATTTAAGCAATATAATACTCGATGCGATCGAATTAATATCGCCCTTCCTTCGTATAGAAAGAACTCCTGTCACGCTAGAGAACAAACTTTATCCTACTAACCACCCGGAAAATCATGAAAATATCAAATTGAAATTTAAAATTCTTTAGCATTTTTAATCTCTGAATAATTTATCAATGAATTGAATTAATCAATTCATTCTAATAAACGCGCTATATAAATATTTACAATAAAATAGTGTTTAAAAAAGTGAAAAATAAAAGTCGGAAAACAAAAGAATCTGTAAAGAAATGAAAACTTTTAGTTACCAGTATGTGCTAAAAAACTTCTACCAATGGCAATGTTGTTCCTCAAAACGCTGTATATTTATAATGACTATTTATTTGGAGAATTAAGAAGCACAGATATCATACGTAATTACCTATATCGTCTCTTAACAAGCAACGCCACCTATCTCAATTTTTTGAAATTTCAAAGAGGAAGAAAATACTCAATTTTTCGTAACCAATAATGGATATTTCTGAATTTTTTAATCATCTGATCTAAGTAAAAGACAGCGTATTCCTATCAGATGTGGAAAAAATTCAGTTGCTCGTTAAGCGACGATATGTTAATAAAAATCTCATATTTATTGAAAATGATTAAACATCGAAATCAGAAAAACCATCTATTTACAGAAAAAAATTACTTTATATAGTTAAAAAAAAGACTTTATCTAGTTTTTATACTGCACAGTAATGCAGATTACTACTTGTCATTTTTGGCCTTTTTAGAATGAATCTTCATTAACTCAATATTTAATTTATAAAAGAACTTGGTTTTTCTTTGAAATAGGAAAGTTTTTAAAAGGAAACTTTTAATTAAAAAATGATTTTCCTTATATATTCTAATTAAATTACTTAAAAATTAAAAAACTCAATACTCAAAATAATGTTTTCTATATTTTTCACACTTATTTATGTAGATTTAAGCAACCTCAATTGAAAAATAAAAAAGTTCATACTGTGTAGAATTAATTATCATAGATGTTTTCACAAAGAAGTTCGCATTTTCGAAGTTCTTTTCGTAATTATGGAAAATTCTTAGGTCAAACTTAATTCCATCAAATATAGTTGAGAATGAAGAAATGAATAAAGTTTTCATTTGAGGTCTTCTTATCATTGTTCGTAATATTTTTTCTCTCTGCAGTTCATACTAATCTAATTAGAAAACTATTTAAAAGATGTATTGATAATTATTTGAAAGAACTACTTCAAATGAAATTCTTCATAGTAAAAAAAATCAGTTTTTAATATTATTTGATGAAATTATTAAAATACAATCCTAAGAATTCGTAATTAATTCTAAAATGATTTTTATTACTCCGCATAGAATATATTTATGAAAATGGAAAAAATTAAGATTTTGTTATTGTAAAAAATAACAAAATAAAATATAAATACAATTTTCCTAACTGTAGAAATACAATTTTTAAAATTACAGTAAAATATTTTGTAGAAATCATAGCATTTTTTCTTTCAATGCAGACTAAAGATTTCTTATGTCAAAAACTAATAAAGCAATAATAAACTAAACAGCTAATAAACTAAATAAGCAATAATGATTAGTTTTCCTTAAACATCGATAGATATTTATACTATCGAAGTCGATAGTATCATGTTTTCGGAACTATGGACTGAAACAATCGATAGTATCGATTTTCTCAAAACTATGAATAGTATCGATAGTTTTCTCCCTGCAATACTATAAATAGCCGCATTTTCATTCTATAGTTTTAAAACTATGCAATGGAATTATTGATACTATCGATATTTTCAAAACTATCGATACTATTAATAGTTTCAAAACTATCGAATGGAACTATCCATATTATCGATAGTTTCAAAACTATAAAATGGAACTATCGATAGTTTGAAAACTATCGACTGAAACAATCGATTGGAACTATCGACAGTATCAGTAATTTCTAAACTATCGACTGGAAGAATACCTATAGATAGTATCGTCGGAGAGATAACTATCGATGGTTTTGGAACTATCGGTAGTTGAACTATGTTTAAGGAGCACTAATAATAATAAAGAAGTTAAGTTCATTCGGATAAAGAAAGAATATTACGGTAGACTGTTTTTGCAGTTTTAGCTTAGAGCTTTAGCTTGATAAAAAATGGATTTCAGGTTGCTTTTCAGTAAGATAAAACATTAATATTTTTATACTTTCTAAAAAAATAAATTAAAAAAATCAGAGGCATTCTCATTGAACATTCCCTAAATTAAATTAATTCATTTCTCGTACCATAAAAACTTTTTAAAGAATTATAGATATCATTGTGAAAAATCTAAAACAAAACTTGGTGAAAATTAAAAAAAAAAAATATATCAATATAATTTGCATAAAGTACAAAAAAATCAGATAAGTTTTAAAAACATTTTAATTACAGTGAAAAAGAATTGCATAATTTCAAATTCCAAGTTAGTATTTTTTTCTTTTAGTGACTAAATAATAATCTTCGGTATTGCGATAAGTTAAAAAGGATTAGGTAATTTAACACGATTAACTGCTTACAATATAATTATTGTTAAAGATTTCGATACAAATAAATTAAAAATATATTTTTCATATAATAAAACCCAGAAAAACATTTTATTCAACCAATTAAAAAATGGAATATATTTAATTAGTCAAAAAAACTGCATTAATATTAGCTTCAGTTTGATTCTTTTATCTTCACAAAAATAAACACAGTGAATATTTTAACTTCTAGCCTGAAAAATAAAATCTTTTGCATATTCTCTCAGACAACTGTTATAGTTCTTCCTTTAATTATTTATTTTTTTCATGGTAAGTAAAGGAAAAAAATTATTCGATTCGCATATCTTCATGTTTGCCGAGAATATTTTGTGCATAATTTATGCTATGCAAAGAAAGAATTTTGTTGGAAATATAGTTGCTTTTGTCTGAAATAATTCTCTGAAAATCCAGTGTTGCCACTAAAAACAATCTTTTTGAATCAATAATGTATTTAATGCATAAAATATTAATATTTACTTATGTCTTATTTATTGTTTGAATTAATATGTAGTCGTCAAATTTCGCTTTTAAAGATATCTGAGTATTGGTGCACATGCAATTTTTAATTTATAAAGCAAAGAAAATTTTATATTCTATTTAATATCTTACATGAGAAGCATGGATTCATTTTTTTTAAATGTTGCCTTATTTTGACAAAATTGCAAAAATGTGCTCCATTTTTCGAAACTTTTTTCAACAGAACTTTAAATCTCAAGTGATAGTTAGTGCTTCTCAATTGTAAATTACTTTAAATCTTAGATGCTGTTTCCAAATTCTGTAAATATTTTACTCTCTATATAAGTATTTTTGGATTTGTTTAAGATATTATTTCTATAAAAACTTATTCTAAATCAAAGATCTTATTTTTTGCAAAAATTGAATAACTCATCACAAATTTTACGACAAGTTATTTAATAATTTTTAATCGATATTTTAATACTTTTGGCTGACGAATTGATTTAAGATATTTTTATTAGATTATTGTTTAAAATAAAATATGATATACCGAGTTATTTGAAAGATTCAGGTTATATTACATGGATTTGTAAAAGTCTTTGTCATTGAGCCGCCAGGTTGCAATAAAACAGAAGTTTCTTCCAAAGATATGATCACTGTTAAAATTTTCCCATTATCTATATATCTTATTTATTTCGATAATTTTAGATGCTTATATGGATGTATCATATTTCTTTAAGAAGCAACAAATTTCTATTTTGATTTAATTACTGAAACCTATGGTTAAAATATCATCTAAAGGTCAAAAAATATTTCCTTGAAATACTTTTAAGGTAGTGGATAAGCCTTTCGAAAACAAGAAATAGTAGAAGGAGTCAGGATTATACATGCAATCGATATTTAATCAAGCGAACTAATCTTGAAGATGCATATACTATATCTACCATTTTTTAGTTATAACAGCAAACAAACATGTATTTCTTTCGCTATTTTGTTGCTAAAAATCCCATCTCATCACATTTCAATCATCATCATCTTTCGCTACTCGTATGACTACTGTTTTTTTCCTTCCAAAGCAGCGCTCATAAATTTCTACAGCCAAGTCAAAAAGAATGACTTATAAAGGCATGTCAGGTGTATTTTATGACATATGGTATAAGTTACCTCGCTTTTCACTCGCAGATCTGCTTTTGAGAAAAGCAAAAAAAATTTTATAGTTGTGAGAACAACATTAAATTCAATATCCAATAGTTTAATACAATTTACGGCACACTAGACCACCTTCAATTGATCTACTAGAATCCATCAGCTATGCAGTCACATTAAGGACAAATTTAATGCTTTTTTTGTATCCAAAAGTTTCTGAATTTACGATTAAGCTTAGGTTTAGGTTTGAATTTCTTAGCCTCTTTTTTATTATGGTGTTCCAGATTAACCAAGATTACCCCGACCAAGATTAACCAACAGTATAAAGCTTGAAACGAGCCAGTGGGAAGGCTTCTTGTCTATAGGTTTTAAAAATAACTCAATTGTATCAATATTCGCAACAAAAGCAATATCTATATACACAACATACTTTAATCAAACTCAATGACGAATTTAAATCCTCTTCTATTGATATATTAGAATCCATAAAAAGAGACGCGCTATATTTTGATGTTACGTCTAAAGTCCCCCCCCCATGTTTATCCAAAACCTGGCGAACTACAGATTAAACTAATGGGGAATTCTATTACTATTTTACCTATGGCTCGTTAACTACTTTCAAATCAGGACCGCAATTACAATATATAAAATACGTTTTAACCACATCCCATTCCTCGCTTAAGCCAGCTCTCATTGAATTCATGAACATGATCAATCATTCTGTAACATTATAGTCAAATATCTTTTACGTACTTTAACTACACCGCACAATACATTCAAACCCTTTTATATTGATTTAATAGGACTTATCAAAATAGAAAAGCCATGTTGTAACATTCTGGCCAAATTTCTCCCTTTTTCATCCAAGAGCTGGTGAACTGAAAACTAAACTAATAAGAAATTCCAATAGTATTTTTCCTATGACACCATATCTACTTTCGAGTCAGAACCGTAATTTCAATTTATTTGATACATAAACAGTTGCTTTGAGCGAACAACAGTATTTAAAACATACCCTATTGATCGTTCAAACCAACACTCATTCATACCCTTGAATCCATGAATGAAATCCTCATCATGATCATCCATGTTGTAACATTATGGCCATTTTTTTGTTTTAATCCGAGAGATGCTGAACCTCAAATTAAGATAAGAAGGCATTCCAGTAGTGTTTTACCCATCACTCCTTATCTGTTTTCGAGCTGATACCGGAGCGCGGCGTTCGGGGACACGGATCCTCTGTTGCCAGAGCTGCTGGAACATGGGCCTAAGCAATTAAAAACAGTTTGCTTACGAGAAGAGGGGGAGTGATTCCGAGTTTACTCAGTATCTTGATGGTCTCCAGAGCCGCCTTGTTTAAAATGCGATGGAAAAATCATGTAAAATGGAAATGAGTGTGGATAACCGATTACAATAAAAACTCTTCACGGGGGTCTTCACGTCTCGTGGGAACTTGATTAGATCGAAACCTCCATTTTTCTTGCTTTCAATGGGTTTAATTTTAGGTTGATTGATCCAGGAGATAGAAAAAATAATTTTTTTTCGGTTTTTTTTAAAACTAAATCGTTAGACATGGAATTTAGAAATTACGGTTTTTGAATAAAACGAATAGTTTCATCTGCATTGCCAGAGACACCTCTATTAAAGTATTTTTAAATTGCTATTCCGTTATTGAATTAGAGGGGTTAAAAGTTTTGAGGGTAAATGCGTTTCTTATGATTAAGTTATAATAATTGTAATATGAGCATTTATTTTATCGAAACTTTTTGAAGAGAAATAGTTTCAGTGCTTTATGAACAAGTGTTTTCCTTTCATTATTTAAAACGACATGAGTTTCTGATGGTTATTTCTCGGTTTCGGCATAGGAGGAGTCCAAATTCGTAATACGATTCGAATCGTGGGTCGAATGTCTCCCCACTGGTGTGGAGTGGGAGAACGTTGGCGGTTTAGGTGTCCGCCTCCTCAGTTGACCACGACTAAAAATCGGAGATAAATTCCCAAACAGCCCTCATGTTGCTTCAAAATGGAACGCTAGTTTAACAAAACTACGTTAAACCAATTCTTGCCTTTAGAGCAGAAGTTCCCTACCTGTGGCACGCATACCCCTGGGGTACACAAAATTAATGTTTGTAATGGTGGACGACGCAACACATAATGGATTATAATAAAAAAATGTAATAGAATTTTGTTTCCGAAGTTCTCTATATTAATGCAATAAAATATTTAATACCTTTCACGGATACAGAACTTGTGAAGAAGTCAATACTCGTAGATTACTTATACGTCTTATGCGTATACTCATATAAGCTTGACACTGCTATAGACATGAGATTGTAATATCTGTCTTCATTTGAACCTTATTTTATAAAATTCGTTTCCGTAAAGTAAGCTTAAGGATCGCACTGAAGTTTTCTTTCGTTTGAATGGTTGGTTATCTCTATCAGTAAATGTTATCTTTCATCGTAAGTTAAAGCGAAATTATTTCAAAGTTGTTTTTATTTGTTTTGATATTGAATTAAAGGGAATTATAAAATAAGGGAATAAGATGCAAAATCTGAAATATATCCTAAAAATGTCATTAAGTTAATTCGAGTGTCGTTGGGCTTAAGGCACGTTAATAAAAGCTTCTTTCCTGGGGATGGTTGGGGAATGTGACTAATGAAGGGGTACGCAAATATAAAAATATTGGGATTCACTGCTTTAGAGCATTCAAATGACTTTTCATTTCTTCATATGTTGCATCGAAATGTTTTTATACACGGAAAAATGATTGAGAAACATTGTTTGGAAGCTAACTAAGCTGCTTTAAAGAAAATCATTTGAAAAAATATATGCTTAGATGAATTTACTTTCAGCCCCGAAACGAATCAATATTTATTCGCAATAGATGTGTTTGTTGCAATAATAAGCAAACCCAACAAGAAAATACACTGTATTTTCCCTCATTTTTGAAATGTGTCTACTGTATACCACATTTGCATTCAACGCTTGACAAATAGTAATTATTTCCTTAACTATCTCAACGACGATTAAAGTTTAAAAAATCACTTTTTCAAAACTTTATCAACCCTATGGCAATTATAGTAATTACAGTTAAAAAATGAATTAGGTTATGTAATATTTTTGAAAGGGAGGGAATTTTCGAGCAGATATATTTATGCACATTGTCTTCTATTTCAAACTCAGGTTTCAAAGTTTTACTTTCTTTATATTAAACAGTCGCATTCACAGATTTGCAAGAAAAAAGAAATTGTAATGAGTATCGTGAGTCGATGTAATTTTATTTTGTCTGAATCTTTAAGAAACCCTTTTAAAAAAATTGAAAACATTATTAATCATTAAGTTTTTAAAGAATAAGAAGAACATGAAAAAGAGAAGGGAAACTCTTTAGAACAGCGTTTTAAAGAAAATAAGCGTCTAAATTTTTTTTGTAGCTCTTCTTTATGTATATTAAAAACTCGCTCTATTAAGCAATTTAATTGAAAACCACATACTATTGAGTTAAAGATTTACGTATTCGTTTTCTAGTTAGCCATTATTCATTAAATTAAATTATTAATGGCTATTGGAGTATATTTCAATTTTTATGTTTGAAACATCTTCATTCCATGCTTTACGCTAATGAAAATTCCAGCTAATGAGAAATTGGAATTTCAGTATTTCTTTCCTTTTTATGTTTTTATTGACTGTACAATTTCTTTAAAATGTTTCTTCATTCAGCTACCTTTATATATATAAATCAATAACGGAGTGTTTCCTTTCATAGAAAAAAATTAATATATTTTAGAAACTATAACGAAAATACTTTTAAGATATTGTCACAGAGAAAACTATAAAACGCATGCCACTTAAAATAAATTGAAACAACTGCATATTCAATTTTTTAATGAAAAAGAGGAATTAGGAAAAAAGTAAAAGAATGTGATTGTCACAAAAACAAGACTTTAGAATGGAAGAGATTTTGTTTATAATAATATTAAGTGAGCTAGGAAGAGGAAATGAGATTCCGGAATCACTCTTATTTATCTGAGCATTCTAAGGAAATAATCGGTTAGTTTTTTTTTTATCTTCGATGATACTTTTAACTGCAGTTTTTCGAAGAATTGTATTTTAATCTTTAGAAAAAAATAGTTTTAATGAATTGTCTCAAATAAAATGGAGCTTTGTAAAATAAACCAATCCTGTAAAAGACTTATGTCCTAAAAAACTCAACAGCAAAATAAAATCCGTTGAAATAAGAAGTAGAAGATGTTTGAGAAAGATAATAAGACTATGTTCAGATGAGGAATACAAAGACAGATTTAAAATCATTCATTTGGTTTAAAAATATTCTTAGAAATAGGTAAGTTTGATTATTCAGTAAAAAATTCAAACAGATATTCGGTGACTCTGTGGCGGAAAAAAGAAAGTTTTGAAAGATTAGTCGCCTTTATACTTCCTCACAAAATGGTGCGTTATTATTTAGCTTCGTCATGTAATGAAGATAATTTCGGAATAATACCTCATCTCGTTAACCGACTTGGGCCACATTTTGTTGTAAAGACCACAGACTAAATTACATTTTTCTGGCATTTTACTGTGCTGAATAACAGTGTTTAGTTGCACACGGACAGACAAACAATCCTAAGAATCATTGACGAATTTGATCAAAACTTTGACACAGACGTACAAGATGGAACAATGCAGATGCCCACAGATGAAGCGAATGTACACAAGGAGATAAAGATAATTAGATTGATACCTTTTGATAGATTTGACATTTTTAAATCTACAATTTTGAAGATAATCTACACAATCTACAGTTTTGAAGACAATCTACACAATCTACAGTTTTGAAGACAATCTTCACAATCTACAGTTTTGAAGTAAATACCACATACCAAATTTCATTCCACATACGTGTTAAATCTGCGTCACCTTTTTCGAGCAATTACAGTTGTGCGAAGGTTTATAAAGGGGATGTGGTCTTATTTGTCGTCCTCGCTATTCGACCACGATTCAAAATGATGAGGTCGGGCCCAAAATAGTCAGAGAATAGGTCTATAAAGGAATTATATCAGACAAATAAGTCAACTGGTAAGAAGATTGCTTTCACGAAAGATGATAAGACGAAAAAGAAACGACCCTCTATTGGTAAACAATCAAAATAAAGGACCCTTGCAAGATTTTACTAAAATGCCCTCACTGAGAAGTTAGATAGTGGTCACAATTATCGTTAGGTAGCTGCTACTTTATCAGTAGTTCACAAAACTGTATTGGTTGACTTTTGATTACTGACAGAATCTTGATTGCTCTGTGATGATTTGAAACGCTATTTCTAATTCATCACCTTATTAAATAGTTAACATTATTGTTTAAAAAACATTAAAATCCTCCTTATCATCAGAACGGTGATATTTATAGCAATAAAAGTGGCTCCTAGGCATAATAAAAAATATTTGATGAGACAAGCTTGCCTCCACCTAGCAGCAAAAATCAGGATTAGTATTCTGATATCGAAAATGGTGAGAGACACAGACATAAAGTTAATTGCAAAGCATCGTCGATTTAGTACGAAAACATGCCTTCTACTTATTAATGCTGAAAATAAAACCCTTTTCGTGCATTTGTTTGGCAGCAATTTACAAAACTCTAACATCACGACTAGATTGTATGCATCTCAATAAGATGCTTTCAAAAAAATCCTAAGCATATTATGTGTTCATCAGCACCATTAACACCTTTGCAAGAGGATATGCTGAGGGAGGTTGCGAACAGTGAAGTTTTATCATAAATCACTTATAATATCGAGCCAAAGCACCTTGAGGACATGATACAGAGGAATAAGGCAACTATTTCCCCTCGTAATGACGTGTTCAAAAGGACCACCCATAACTAAGATTTGGAAACTGCCTTCAGCTGGCATTTGAGGACCTTCGACGACATGCCAGCGTGTCTCTTGCCATATTGCACAATGTGCAATGGGAATTGTTGTCCAATACTTCCAGGCGTGTTTTGCGACGATAGAATAAATGAGCCAAATAACAGAAGAGATCTTCGTTCTTCAATGTTGGGCCTCTGGATTCAACTTTTCTTGCTATTACAGTTTTGAAAATCTCGCCCAAACAGATGCAGGCTTTACGTATTCTAATCTAGATATAAAAAAAGTGCAAGGTGTGTTTTCTTACAAAATCAATGTTGTTCTTCATTTTTGCAGTTGACATTTTTTCAGTCTCGTTTCGGGATAAAAGCACTACTTACGCAGTTTCAATTTAGGAGTCGTTGTAAGTAGTTTCAGCATCGCTTAGCCGTTTTATTATACCTAGCCAACACTTTTAGGTCTATAACTTAACGCGGATTTAGGAGCCGGACTTTATTCACACCCTGCATAACAAAACCATTTCAATTCCTCATTATTGTAAAGTTATGTTAAATAGTTTCGAGTTTGCAAAATCAAAAATTCACATTAATCCGGATATCTTTGCTTTATACTACCATAACTTTTTCCAAACGTCGACATATCCGAACACTGTAGCGAACATGATATCTGAAATCCCACGGTATCTACGTATTATCAGCTGATTACTTTATTAAATTGCCGCAGAGAATGTAATAACTATAGTTTACAGAAAATGTTTATTTTCAAAGAGTAAACAGTTTCTGCATTCAACTGTTTTACAAACGTGCAGGTGCAAACAGTATGGGTAGAAATGTCACAATGACTCGATTTTGTATTTCAATACTCTTTGAAAAATCGTTACGAATACCCTTACCGTTGCTTTACGGTCAGAGTTATAACAATAGAAATTTTATTTCTCTATTGTGTTTAAAACTTAGTCATATAGATTTAAATTTTTATGAGTTACATCTCATGGCCAGGTCCATAGCAGTCGAAAGGAGATGTATCAGTTCACCCCACTACCAAAGCGGAGACTCATGGACACATGTTACAGTTAATACATTATTTAGAAATGCTAATGCTGGGGTGAATGCCAGCCTAGCGTGAAAACCCTAAACGAATGCTCACCATTGAAAGAACATCCTTCACTCTGTAACCGATATTTAAATCCTGAATACAGGGCATCAGTTCTGGTGGAGGAAGAGGCGGCTTTTAAATGCAAATTAATGTAATCAAACCCCATTCGTCATTGAGCAGATCACCATGGCTAAAGAAGTTTACCCGTGGAAACGCTTAACTATCAGTTCATATTTCAAAAATGCTTTTTGTTGTTTAAAAGGCAATATAATTGACAGGAGATAAAAGAAAATTAATGATATCTAAAATATTATACTGTTATTCTGATAATTTAGAGGCTATCTTTCTTTAATAATACCTTTGCTTTTGTAATTGATTTTATAATTTCCTATTGCATGCTTCTCGTTTTATTGTTGCATTTTTTCAGTATGATACGTTAGCGTATAGAAAAAGAATAACAGTTACAAATATTTAGGTATATAATAGGTTTAAAATATTATTCGATTCTTTCGTATTCCTGATGCATGAAAAATTACCTCTGAAATATATCCCACCAGCGATCTAATGGGCTAACCCTTTCAGTAGAATAATCATTTTCTTCGCAAAAACAAAGCAAATCCGGGTAAAAAATCCAAAAGATCAGAATAGAACTTATGCTGCCGTATGGTGTTTTACGAAATATTAGAATATGCATTTCTAAAACAGATAAAAAAAATTCCCTTTCCAAAAATATATTGAACGAGGAGGCCTAAGAAGCAACTAACGCCTCTTAACGGGTTAAGACATTTCATGGCTGAAGAACTTTCGACCGAAGAGGACGGCCTGCTTCGTGATTTTAACTAGAATGATTCAAATACTGGTAGACTTACGAGCGTTTAATCATCGAATTGTTATCGGCGGTTTGGTTAGATGCTTGTGCAAGGTCCTCCAAGGTTTACCTCTAAGCGAAACAAAAATGTGGATTAATTTCCTCTGAAAAGCCACCAGAAAATCAAAGAAATCAAAAACCAGAAAATCAACAACCTCATAAAATAGGACGCCCGAAAATTATCTTTATTATTCTAAAGAATACAGACAAAATAGGAAAAAGACAAATTAAATGCAGTTTGCTGCAAAAAAACTAAAATATAAAAATGAAAAAAAAAAAAATTCTTACCGGTTTTTTTGTAGTACCGTCAATATAACTGTACGTGAGCTTCTTTAGTAGCACGAAGAATGTCCACTCGATTTCCCGCCAATTGTTTTTTAACATTTGCGATGTAACAGTGAGGACTGCTAGTTGTATCCTCTCCCATTAAGCAAAATATCAGAAACTTGGTTTTGATAAACATGACTTTCGCATACTTCCCCAAGAAGAAATCCAGTTCAGTTACATATCAGCGACCGTGGAGCCTAAGGTATTTTTCCTCCACGACAAATCCATTTTTCGGAAAACGTTCTATCTAATTCAAGTACAGGATGTGTCTAGTGAGGGGGAGAAACGTCTTGCTGGAAAAAATTGGTTGTAAATGTTCAAATTGTGAAATAACGTGCAAATCAAATTCCTCTTCCGCCAACTGCATTTCATTTCACCTTTTCGTATTTTTGTTATTAATGTTTAGAATAATAAAGATCTTTCTGGGACACCCTATATATAAGATATAAGCAAGAGTAGGTACTATCTAAGTTCTTAGGGTCGCTTTAATCAAAAGACTGAGTCCAACTTTCCCTTCATCGTAAGTTCTTGAGTCATCGACTTGGCTAGATATGCCATATCAAGTGAGATTAGAACTACATTACTGAAGTAGGTCATAGCAGGTATGAAAGTATTAACGTATCAGTAATGAACATTATATATTTCTCTACCGATGTTGATTTGTATTGCTCTGCTAATACATCGGAATTCTTAATCGTCAAAAATAAATAGATATATGAATCTATTTTGGCTGAATTTCTAGAAATTATTATTCCAAAAATGGAGTTATTATTCTGAAAACATTTTACAAATAAATGAAGCAAAAATACTTTCTTTTTCTAAACAACATTCTATTTTTTAAATTTCTTCACAGGTTTAAACTATTAAACAAAACAGGTTTATTAAACAGGTTCTTTTATTAAACAAAAATTAAGTCATTAATGGATATTATTATTTGGATCAAAGAACTTCATGGAATTCATGAACAGCTGAACTTCCTTATGGTCTTTATTGCATTAGAATAATAATACAATCTCAAAACAGAATGTGCTATTGAGAGAAAACATAACAATCAAGAGTTACAAGCTGCTAGTATCATTAAATGTCCGTCCATTATATTGTTAAAAAATCTAGAAAATTCGCAATCAGAAAAAGAAAGGTGCATAATTACATGATTATGCAAAATGTGTATTTCGCATATATCTTCTATTTTATTTCAAAAGGCTAAAAAATCACCTGTGTTTCAAGTTCGGTTAAACTATCGAATTTGGGAATATTTTTTATCTGATATCATTAAACGAAGCTAAAGTCTTTAGCCAGATTTTCATTACTTAATTAATCTTTTTTTTCCATTTCGACGTGAAAGTTTCTCGATTAGTTGGCGTTTTTTATTTATGAATAGACAAACAAATTTCTTTAAGAAAAGGTTAAATTTTTTCTTCTTTTCTTTCAAACACTATTGGCTGTCTTCCATGAAAAGATTGATGGAAACACTATTCTATTTCTTCTACAGAAAGAAAAAGCACTGTTAATTTTTCTTGGCATTACGAATCTTATGTGAATTTCTGTGGAAGAAAAATCATCATTCAAGCAGTTTTAGTAAAAATTTAGTAAAAAGTGAAATAAATTTATTAAAACAAATTTCAAAAACTTGCCAAAAAATTATAAATGACCATTATTAAAAATACAAGCATACATAAATATCTTAAACATATATTAGCTGAAAGCATTTTTTTCCTCTTTTACAGTTACACATATGTTTCTCCGTTTACTTAGAAATTGATTAGGTATAACCATTCTTTCTCTTAAGTAATTTAGTTAGCTCTAAAACTAACATCAAAATTTATTTCGTGAGGTAAATTAGAAAAGCAAAATAATAATCATAAAAAATAAAGAATAAAAAAATGAAGACATGAGGCAAGCTATCAATAATGACCAGAACAAATAACTCAGTGTTATTGATAAAGTTTAGAATAAGATATCGGTAAAGTTTTTCTGCTGAACTTCAAAATTACCTTGATATGAAGAGATCTTTGAAGCTATGGGGATCTTTCGTACGATTTAAGCTCTGAAAAATGCTAATTAATTCTCCATTAACGATTCTGCGAGGGAAATTAAGCTTCTTAAACTTCTTCCTGAAATTTGGATTTCAGACTTTTAAGTATCAAACATCTGATTTGTGAAACATCCATTACTAGAACATTTATTTTAAAAATAATAATTGTATGAACATGTTATGCATTTTAAAACCTTAGCGTATTATTAAAACCAATCTCATTAATGATATTCAAAAACATCTTCCTGAAGAAGGCTACTTTAGAAGGTTTAGTAAACATTTACGATCAATGATATTTTGTTGATGACATGACTTCAAAACTTTGAATTTTTCATCTACCATAATTAGCACTTCGATTAAATAATGTTTTCCTTCCAAAGGGGAAACCTCCCATCTTTTAATCTTTTAGCAAAGCATGTGGTTGATAATACTGATATTAAAGCTGAATAGCTATGGTTTTAGGCACTGCTTTTTAGCCATTAGTTTCTTCATTCAGTAAAAGCCAACTTACTTTCACTTAGTTATACAAGGAATATAAATACAAGGTGATTCAGAACAACACCTGAATAATTTGCAGGGAAATCAGGTATTCGCAAATGAGTCTTTTTTACTTCGAGCCATGTGGTCATAAACTGAACATATGACGCTATTGGCCTTCGCTTTGGCATTGAAGTAGTGTAAAGAGAAGGTGACGGAATGTTGTTACATGACGTTATTGTGAGTGCTTGCTATTAAGTAGCAGTTTTTTAAAGGAACACTTCTGAGAAAATATTTTGAAAGGAAAACTTCTTCTAAGAACAATTTTTTAAAGGGACACTTCTGAGAAAATATTTTGAAAGGAAAACTTCTTCTAAGAACATTTTTTGAAAAGGAACACTTATTTTCAGAACATTTTCGGCCAGTAACACTTCTCCTAAGACAATTTTCGATAGGTTTTCCTGATGAGGAGTGTTGGCAACAGGTAGCTGCTGGATAAATAGCTTCCCACAATACCAGTCCAAAAATTGAGAGTGAAACGTTCTTCAGCACCATGCTTCTTATATAACTGTGTGTCTAAATTACAATGCGTCAAAAGATATCTGGTATAATGAAAGATAACTCCATCTTGCGCTATCTGTATCACTAGAATTTGCTTTAAATATGTAATTAATATTCCATAATATGAGGGAGAGGAAAGGAAGTTATTGTTATCGGCTCGCTAGATGATGGATAACAATATCATTACAACCATGCAGCATTAGAAAACAGAAATATCACTCCATTTTCAGATTGAATTTTGAAAGAGTCCTATCTTAAGATACTGCCAATGTCATTATCCACTTCCAAGCATACTTTTTAGGCGATACGGCACTCCAGGGTTTGTCTAAGGAAAAACAATATTTCTTGACTGAAATTGCTCTCTTGTTTTGTCTATCTCTGTGTGAAAGTGTGGTTTATAAAACCCACCTGTGGCCTAATCGGTTAAGGTAAGTTTGAGAAGACCTTAGTCGAATTAAATACTGCCTAATTTTTGAAAAATAAAAAGCAAGCAGAACAGAGCTATTAGTTCTTGAGATATTAAATGGAAATTGGAAATTTAAAGCTTTAAAACTTTAGAAGCAAGCTACTAAGCTTAGCTTACACAGTCAGAAGTTCGCAACAAACTTAAGAACAATCTACCTTTTCATATAAAAGCAAAAAAATATGATGGAAGTTCTATACTGATTAAAATAAGTATTTATAATCAGAACAATAGTGGAAAATATCTGTTAAAATTTTAAGTAGTAGTAGTATATATAGATTATAAATCGTAAAATGATAGAGTATAAATCGTAAAATGACAGAGTATAAATCCTAAGATAAAAAGCGCAATTAAAGCACAAAAACGTTTCTTCAGGGTATGAAGTTATTGTGAATAGCTAAGATATAAATTGTACGATTTATAATCTGTCTACCACAGCGCTTTTGGAATTGCAGCTTTTAGCGCATTCATTGCGTATGTGATATATTTTTTCCATCTGTTACTATTCGCATTTTTATCTTTACTCGGATATAGTTTCAATTCTTTTTTCCATATCTTTTCAAATTTGATATGAAAGTTTGTTATTTCATTTTATTTTATTGTTTTTCTACTTTGTTTTGCTTCTTATATATATATATTGTTCTGTATTGCAGGAAGCATTATTAGGCTTCTCTTTGAAAAACAACGCATTTGTTTAACATATTTTTCACAAAATCAGATCTTTTGCTAACTATATCATTCAATAAATTTTCTCCATCACACCTCATTCAATTTTTAAAAAAATATCATCATTTTTCTGCATTGCGAGGTAACGTTCGTTAAAGACAAATATCGCGTTGACACACTACTTTTTTATTACCTTTAAAAATATATATTTTTATTACAAACATCACATTATATATAAATTACCTATTTAGATTTCCCAACACCTAAAAAACTGGAATCAAGAAAATGTGGGTACAGAAATTCTTTATAAACTGCCAAGCCAAACCCTATAAAAACACATAATAAATTTTGCAGGCTCAACTTATTATACAGGAAGCCCTTAACTTTTCCTCCTGTCAGTTTTCTTGTTGACTCGTTTTTAGTACCATAATTAATATAAAGTAGATGTCTAGCCGGTATTAATGAGTCTAGTATTTTTCGGACAATGAAGGCATTACTTATGCGTGAAACACAAAGCTTATTTATTAACCTCTAAAATTTTCATAAATTTGTTATGTACTTTTTTTAATTATGAGCACGATCTATGTTGTAACGGGTACAGGTCCAACGGGATTAACAAAATTTCTCTGAGAAGATATAAAACAGAATTATGGTAAGCCATTATGCATATTGGGCAGCGTTAACTAAATTAATTGGATATTTAGAAATCTGCTTTCACTCTTAGTGTCAAGAAAAACTCGTAAAATTCAAAAAACGCGATGAATTTAGTGAAGAGGCTGAATAATTTTCCTCCTATATGTATTACTTTTAGTAAGATGCAAGTACTCTGATAGCAGAAATTGAACTTGTGCGACGTTATGGGTGCTATCCAAAGAGATTAATTACTAGTAAAATATTCGAATTAAAGGTTTATATATAATAAAATTCGAGATTCTGTCGCATGTCTTGGATGGTGTTCGGAGAGTAAACAACTGAAAACAACAGTCTAGAACTAGAAATTCGATCGAACAGAAATAAGATTATTTTCTCTTTATTTTCAGAAATAGTCTTTTCGGGGTTTCGCATGAAATAAATAACGCACATGTGTAATAGTTTCGAAATGAACTAAATTTCAAGGGATGAGATAGAAATGTAAGCTTGGAAGAGCTTCACTGATTTTTATTATTAAAAAAATTAAATAATGTTTCAAATGACAAACATTTTCAGAATAGTGGATACCGGAGATATTTGTCACAATATTTTTCAAAATCTAAAAAAAAAAACCATTAAAAGTATTTTTACAAAACACACTTTAAAATTTACTCTAAGTATTGAAGATCCATGACATAATTTTTAAAATGATTAGATAACGATAATTTAAATGGATTAAAAGTTTTATACATGCATGTTCATTGTAACACAACTTATCTCACAATGGGGTATGTTGTTACACTAAATGGGGTAAATTGTTACATAAAATATGTTAATCAATAAAAGCAAATATAAAACATTTATGTTTTTAGAATATTATTATTTTATAATGTCTAAATAATAACGAAGGGCATATGTTTTTTCTTCATAAATTAACTTGATTTCATATGTTATTCTGGTGAGTTATCATCACTGTCTGAAACACTGTCTGAATTACAGTTTTTAAAAATACATAATTTGGAAATACAAATGAATCACTCCGTTTTCTTTGGCAAATGTTGGTAAGTCGAGATGAGACTGATGATTTTCTGGAAGAAGTAGGGCAAATCTCTTTTTGGTTATTTTGGTATGTTTTATAAATTTTCTCAAGAAGCTTTGAAAATCCCTCCCAGCCATCCAAATTTTTTTGTTGACCCTTCTCTTCTTTACTTTAAAGTTCTTTTTCTATAGAAAAAGAGGGAAGAACTTAGTCGCCATTAACACCAGCAACAGCCATGGTTATCAAAATACATTCTCATATTCAAAGATGCCACTGATCCAATCTGATTGGTATCTTTTCTAGCAATTATCTTACCTGGCTTCTGAATCGTGGTCACCCCAGTCTCGTCAATGTTTTAGATAACTTGACCTTAGAATTTGAATCTGTCATCGACACAGGCAAAATCGATGAAGGAGATTACAACATTATTCTTTTCAAAGCTCGTGACTCTACTCACTTGTAAAGTGCGGAAAGAAAGAGACTCCTTACACTTTAGAGAAGGTGGCAGCCAGTCAATTGCAGCACTCTTAAACTTACCCCAGCCTACTGGGACTTTTATTTGATTTTTAATTGCTTACCGATGTACAAATAGGTTAACTTCTATAGTAGAAAGGCCGTAGTATAGCTTCGTAGCACTGTTTAGGTACTGTTGAAGCTCCGTTTCCTATTTAGCTGTGAAGACATGATAAGATTTTTTTCATAAACAACGATGGACACAGTTGACTCTGGATATGAAACAAAAAAAGGCTTGTAACTTGCATGCAACATTTCCATGAAAAATCTTTAAAAATTAATAAATGTATGTATATTGTTTATCTATATTTATTTAATTCAATTTAAGTAAGTCTAAATTAATTTATTTATAAAATTAAATTGATTAGAAATAGAACTAACCATCGATAGCAGTCTTCATTTTACTGCAGCATATCTGGAGTGTCATGGAATGAATTCCATATTTACAAGTCGCCTTTCGCAATGAACAATCAGTCATCACTACTTCCGTTGCTTCAAGAAATGTTTCCTGGTGCGTTGTAGCTTCATACATCTGTCTTTTATAGTCCATCACATCAATTTTAAAAAGAAAATGTCTTTTTTTCAATAAAAACTTACTCGGGACAAGTTGCTACACTGTAACAAGTAGCCCCAACGAAATTGTAACAAGTAGCCCCAACGGAATTGTAACAAGTAGCCCCAACGAAATTGTAACAAGTAGCCCCATGTGACGATATTTTATCTTTTGCTACGTGTGAGTGGTATATTACACTTGCATGGAACTTTTAAATATAATATCATTTACCTAAAATATAGGTTTTCTTGTAGTGCAGACGTTAAACAGACATCTTTAAAGGTTCCGTCGCAAATAAAAAAATTCATATTTAAAAGTATTATCACATTATCACAAGAATTCTCTCTGCTATTGACTGCAAGAACTCCAATGTTTGGTGAGGAAGACATACGAATGAGGGCTACTGTCTAACGTAATAAAAATGAGATTCTACCGGTGGTTATTTTAAAATTCTAATATAACAACTTGCCCCGTGCAACAACTAACCCCTGTCTCCCATATATCTGTTGATGTTTGGGTCAGCTGGATTTTGTTAATGAATCCAGAGTCTTCTTCTATGTAAAGGAAGAAAAAATACATCCATTTGAAACTAAATAGATGACTCTCTTATCTTTATAAAAAAATATTCAGTTATATTTCATGTGTACAATATCGAGGAAATGCGTTATTAAAATACTTACAATTTTTCTTTTCCTAAATTTCAGATTTCATCTAACGATAAAGGAAATTACATACTATGGATTTCAGATCATCTGTGTCTTAGTCCCTGAAGTATTGTAAGTAATGAAATTTAATTTTTATCTTCATCAGAAAAGATTCTGTTTATAAATTCAGTAACATTCAAGCAGAAAAAAATGTTACATCTTTATTCTAAATTAATTGAACTTCTAATTTGTATTTCACTTAATAAGACATGTAAACTGATACAAAAATTTAATTTATTAAAGCACTTAAAAGCAATATACATACATTTTTAATTATTGTTTATTCAAAATACGACAAAAAATTCACGTAAACAAATTAATTTATTTAAAAGTGAATAATTTTATATTCTATCGCAAATGTGTTCAATGTGCATGACCCAAGAGGAAGCTGCTTTAAATAATAAAAGTTGGAAATTAACGATGCGATCAAACGTTAGGATAGAATATTTTCTGGATACTATCTTTGAATTTTTAAATATTTAAAATTTTATATATCATTCAACAAATAGACGACAAAATACTTGTCATTTTAAAACCGTAAAGCTCTGATATTTTTCTACACTTTTTTTGTAATTTCACATACAAGAATGTTTCAATTAGAAAGAAAATTCAACATGAATAAATAAAACATTTTGGTTGTTAATATAGGAGAATATATTCTCGATTGAGAAAAATTGGAGAATTCTTTTGATTTTCCCTTTTGCGTCATTCTGTTGATGTGCATATTATATCGGTTTATTTTTAAAAGAACGAATTCACTGAATGAACAAGGAAACGCTGAAATTCATTTCACGCTGAAAAAATTATCCGATTTTATTATGCATTGCTATGCTTTAAATTATGAGATTTTCTGTTCCAAAGAATGAGAACGGTAGCCCTGTTCTAGGGTATTAGCTTTGAGATCAAGGGTTGCTGGCTCAAGACCCGATTCAACCGAAAATCCCCAGTATTTGTGGAGCTGGAGTGCAATAATTTTTCTCCACAAAACGTTTACATCTGGCATTTCTTGAATATTTTTTAGCTAAAATTTTGGGCTGCGAGTAGGTATGAAACTCAAATATGCAAGATGGTAAACCAAATCTGTTAAGACTTGACTTTAGTATTGAATGAAAAATCATTTTGGTTCTAAAGAGTAATTGATTATGTCAAATGGAATGATAGAATGTGATGAATTAATAATTAATAATAATTAAATTACGCAATTACGGACATAAGCCGATACAGACTGGAATTGCATTGAGCTTTTTCACTTATATATCCTGACATCTGATACTCAACACCCTGCATGCATTGCATAGTCCTTGAACACACATAGCACAGCTCTCCAGGAAGTATTCTGAAAGATTCTTTGTTCTACTTATAGCTGCGGCTATGTTCAGAAATGATAATGTTCCTTTTTAAATTTTTAATGCCCCATTTTGTATTTTACAGAATATACAAACGAAACAAAATACAGAACAAAAACAATGCAAAATAAAATCCAGATTTCAGCATTTCATTATTTAATGCTCAGTTTTATTAAACTGAGTAGTTTTTCTTAATTATTCCTTTACCGTAATTACTTTTGCCTTTCAATCCATTCACAAGACACAGATGATTTGAATACTATTACGCCACCAAAATGTCTTCTAATAATTGCATTTTTATGACACCTTTGTCACCATGATTTTGAGCAAAATGCCATGCAAATGATAAAACAATAGCGAAGCCAAAAAACTTTCTGTGAATCGGAAATAATTTCCTAACATCATTCCAAAAAAAGAATGACAAGGAAAGGAGAATAAAGAAAAAAATGAAGGGGAGGCATGAAATGATAAATTAATTTAACCGTGGGAAAAATTGGGTATTAGGAATAAAAAAAGAATATTAAAAAAATTATCTTTATGTTGTAAGAAAACGTTAACCAAAATGCTCTAAAAACGAAAAGAAAAGTTGAAAAAATGACCCACACCACTAGAAAATTGCTTTTAACAAAAACACTCTCAGATATGAATGAAATTCTGAAGTAACCTCAGTTATTCCAAGCTATTCCTTTTAATAAATAACGCACCCGTGCAAAAACGATGACGAAAAGAGAATCCTTAATTACTCTAATATATTAAACAAAGATAGCGCAATTTACAGCTCTGTTCCCTTATCCAAAATAGCAGCATATCCGTTAAACATTATAATAGATGTTTCTCTTAATAAAAGAAGTCATCAATATAGTCTGCAGAGGCGAGGGACTTTAGACCCATTCTTCATATTTTCCATAATCACTCCATATTCATAAATACCTCCCAGCATCATATATTTGTCAAACAAAAACCAAACAACTGAAAACTATTTAATCAAATAAGGGAAAATTATCTTCTCACAATTCTATGCAAATTTGAAAACGGCCCTGAGAAAGATCCATCCATTTCTTCCCTTTATTTTCCCCACGGCTCCCCGGCATAGGGAAAAGATAGCGTAACAATAAATTCGAACGATAGTGATCTCTTCTATCGCTTTCATTTTCGAACGCAACAGTGGAGTGGCGGTGCCATCAAAGGTTATTCGAAATTTAATCGATTTAAATTCAGCATCCTCACCCATAAATATCGATTCTTGTTTCATTTTTTATTTTCCTCGGATCCAATTTGGATGGGTGGGACGTGGTGTCCCCGTTGATAAGAAGCTTTTAATAACACACTTCGCGAATCTGGCATCAATTCAAATAATCAAAGTTGATGTACTTTATCTTTGTGATTAAAATACCCGTTACGGAGCTTTTCTTAATCTTTCATCCCTTCTCCCCGTCGTCCCTCCCTAGAATGAGAAAGAGTTTTTTTCTATTTTGTTTTTGTTCTTTATTCTATGTCTTCTTTCTACTCTTTTTTTTTCTCTCGTTTGCGTTTTTTAAATGTTGATGTCGTTAAGTATTTCTTATCTGAATGTTTGTGATTTTTTAAATCGTTTACGATAAGGAAGGTATTTATTTGTTTAATGACCCACTAAGTAGAGCTGAGAGTAAACGCGGTGCATATATATTTTTATTTTTTTTTATGTACCGTTTATTTATTTTTTCATGTTTTCTATACTCACGCGTTATCTGTATTCGTTCGCGACAATAATTTAAATAAATGTTTTCGAGGAAATATTCAGTTTCCGTTCGCTTTAATGTAATAAATAAGCAAAATTAATGAGTTTTTGTCATATAATTTCATTTTAAATGCTATCACTTTAATGAGATGATGATTCATTGCTATCGGTTAGATTAATTTCTTTGATCTAATTTCTTATTATCAAAAAATTGAATAAACAATAAACGTGATGAGAAGCTCATAAAATGAATTAATTTTACTAAACCACAAGCAAAGACATACAGCAATGTATATGCATATTTAAATAATGGCTCTAAGATTTATACATAATGTAGAAGATATTTATATGCAAAACGTAATGCATATGAGAGTCTTGCTAATAAGGATACTTTATTTATTTATTTATTATCACCCAAGCCGACCCAGTCACCCTTATGGTATGGAGCATTTTTAGGGTCGACGGGGAAAAGTACAAAAAAAATGTTACATCGCATTAACAATTATAAAAATTGAAAATAAACACATATTAAAACTACAATCATCAAAAATTATTATGTATGCAATGCATTAAGAAGACATATATGCATAAGATGAGAAATAAAATGACACCTAATGCAGACCAATTCGGAGGAGGGGACCACAACCCAAAAAATACCCCTTCAAAGTATATCTAAGCTAATATAGGAAAGCTACTTAATTTCAAAAGGAAAGTCAATATATGACTTTTTCTCTAAAATATGGATACTTGGTGGTTTCAGCGTTATTTTAAACTCTTACCTAGAAAGCGCTCTACTATCTTGAAAAGAAAGCTCAAAAGATACTCCATAAGCGCACCGAGTTCAATTAGTCGAGTAACCGTTCTTGTGGAAAGAGAAACCTGAATTATTTTATCTCTAGAGTGGTCATTCACATTTATAGCTACTGTTTATTCCTACAGTTATTAAATTGTAGAGATATGATGCACTATAGAATCTGATAGTATATTTAGTATCCTTCAATAATAAGTGAATTTTCTCGAAATATTTATGGGTCTTTCAGGAATCGCAGAATATTTCATATACGCAGCCCCAGAAAAATAAGTCCAGTAGTGACAATAATACGTGCATGTTAGTATTCCTTCAACATTCAAAAACTTTTCTGTATAAATTCTTGTTTTGCCCTGTTTCATTGTGACTTTTGGCGATATTTTCAAACTCTCCGACAATTATAATTTTCAACAGTATTTAGGAAAATTCAATTACTTTTTTCAGGAATTTTTTTCAGTTATTTTACATTTATTTTAAGTAGAAACAAATAGGTTCTCATCATAAAAGTAATGTGGCTTTGCCTCCCTAGCACTACATTTTTGCTTAATTGAAATAAAACTCAGTAGCAATACATTTTTGACAGAAATAGGACAGTGTCTGAATTACCTTCACTGCCCATATTGTCTTAAAAAAAGACACTCTCCGAAGTTTGAAATTTGAAAGTGAAAATCAGAAATGAAATAAAAAAAATCTTTTAAAGATTTAAAGAGGACAGATAGTACAGAAAACCGCACGATTTTAATTTTTTCAACTTTATCACAAACATTTACCACAATTTTAGTTTAAAATAAGATTGGATGTATTACCCAAATAATGCACTTTATCTAATATATTATAGTTAGAATAGAGAATTAAAATGAAGAAAAACTGGAAGCATAAAAATACCGTCATAATGTCACAACAAGCTGCAATAATTTACGTCATCCAACGCAATTTATGACGTGCACTGTATCATAATTGCATTAGCGTACAGTATTTCTGAAATTGAAAACAAGCGTTTAATGTAATAAACGGGAGCGCTCTTCCCTCGCCTTTCTAGAATAGTTCCATAATATGGCGCGTTTTGAGTTTAGCTTCATCGTATAGTGAACGGATTCGTATATACATTTTGGAACAGTGCCAGCTGATAAATTTAGTTATAACTAGACACGTTTTCAGGGTTTATGTTTATATACCACAAATAAAATTACATTCGGCTAACAAATTACAGTATTGAGTTATTGTGTGCGCATTACAAACGGGCCGTCAACCTTTTGATATTTTTGGCCAAAAATTAATATTATATGAATATTACTACTTTCTTTATTAAAATAAGAAAAAATAAGGCAGAAAATTGTCCCTATTGTCCTAAATCGATAAACGAAAAGAGTTTGAATTTTCTGGAAACGAATTTTTTTTTTCAATTTTGAATTTCAGACACGTTTCGAAGTGAATAACAGAAATTTTCATAAATTTGCATTTAATTATAAACGTTAGAAAATAATTGCTCATTTAAGTCTTTCCGAAGATAGTGCGAAGACAACTCAACATGTGCTTTTCCATGAGAGAGTTAAAATGCGATTCATTAGGAACTGTTCCATAAACAGGATTTCTTTCACTCGAAAATCACTGCATATCGATCGCAAGTGCTAAGTTACAACGTGGAGTATTGGCCTTAACGTCTGGAAGTTTCGCGAAAGAAATCGCCATTATGGGAGTAAAATAAAGAATAATTGAAACTTTGTTCATTTTGAATTTTACTTCAGAGTCATTCGTAATTTTCATCAAATGGCGAGACAGCTGAGCTAGTTTGCTGACCCCTCATGCTGAACTTCATTCTATAATAATTGGTAATTCAACCTGTCCCTGCGGGCATGAAAATTTTGGTCACTAGCAGTTTTGAAGAACGCTAGCATGATTGATATTCGAAGTACAAAAATTGGATACAATGTACGCTGCTACATATAATATATACTACGCATACCAAATTGAGCTACAACATATGTTATATCGTCGTCGTTCAGGCAAAAGTCATTAAGTTCGAAACTATAGTTTCGATTTAATGGTCAGTTTGAACTTAACTAAATCTGAGTCGTTATCATAAATTGTAAAAATCATTTTACAGATTTCTAGCACCAATGGTTTACTTACTGATGTTTAGGAAACAAGTTTATATCACAAAATAATTAATTGCAAATTATAATTGACTGCTGTCGACCGGGAAAAGTTTTTTGTGGATATAGTGACACCTTCTTGGACGTCGACGATATATACTTATACATACTAAAATGAAGCAGTTTTAGCTGCCAAAGTTCTAAAAACACTCACTCTCCTGACTTACTAATATTTCCTCTCCTATACACAATTTCTTGATTAATATCTAAACAACATTAATAATAATAATAAAAGAAAAGAAATAGATATGAGGGAAGCTTAAAAAGTAACACAATAAACTAAAGCAAAATCGCAAAACATACAAAAATAATTGCAGCTAGCATAGAGGGACTAACATTCTCAATAGATAATAAAAATATAACACAAAATAGTACCATAGGAGAGAAATACAAAAAATCAGTATATATCTTGTGTGTGTGTGTGTGTGTGTGTGTGTGTGTGTGTGTGTGTGTGTGTGTGTGTCTTCAACAACTGTTTAAAAATGTTAAAATAGGACAAAAGATTTCTGACTTGAAATGGTTTTATAAGTTACAATCTGTTTCGAATTTTTTCTTTTCTTTTTAACTCGCATTTCCCATCTTTAGAGCTAGAATAATTTTAACAATCAATTTCATATATTTTCTTGATTGGCTATCCTGCAGAAGCAGAAGTTCTTTTACAGAACTGCTGCATCTTTCAAAGTAAGTGTCTCTGATGTCTTGCAATTCTTCACATTTAAAGATAGTATGTTCCCCAGTTCTTTCATCTTTTCTGCTGCAGCACCAGGGACTCTTGTAGAAGAACTTGTTTTGATAGCCTTTAAATATTCCGTGACCTGTGACAATCTAATTTAATTAAAAATCCCCTAGCACTCTTTTTCTACCAATCTTTTCATATAACCTTTCAACTCCCATACCTTTGTTTGAATAACTATGCCCCATATCTCTGTTATTTCTTAACCCATCCCAACAACTGACTAAAAAGGGCTCAGACACGTAACAGGCCGACAGAGAAGGGTACCAATCCTCCAGCACGCAGGAGGACAATGAACAAATTCTTCCCTCTGGACATGCATTCATTGACCGAGGTTTGTCACATGCCCGAGCTCAGAAACCCCTGATAGATGGTAATATACTTTTTTGTTTTTTCCACAGCGTTTTAATAACAATCCTCATACAGAGGCAGGCAAATCCTTTTGTATACAATTAAATATTAAAATAAAAAGCCAAATTTGTATTCACATATAATCATTGGAAGGTTACAGCAGCAAGTGGTATAACAACAAAAGATGGTTATCCTTTGTCCTTGCAATCATTGCACTTTCCTTGCAGTTGATTGGATATGGAATAATGTAACAAATCTTGAAAGAAAAACTTTTTAAACTTCTCCAATCCGAAGCTGGAAGTGTAGAAATTTGTATAGGGGGATGGTCCCCAAAATCCGGCAGAGAAATCTCGTTCCATTCGTAATTCCCGTCCGTCTTCATTCATTCCTTCCGCCATCTCTTTAGCCCTGTCAGCGCGTCCCTCGATCATCGACTCAAAAGCAAGGATCTTCCTACAGAAGCCTATATGCTGTTTTTTTCTCCCTTTCCTATTTCATGAAGCGGTTCCACAAAAGTACTCTGTGATAAGATTCCGCGAGATTCTCAATTCCTAAGAGATGTTTGTTCGTGTCAAAATTATTATATTTCTTCACTTAAGCTTGAGGAATTCATAAAAGAAAATGCATCTAAATATCCGGTAAAGAAATGAAATAAACTTGCGTTAATGGTATTATTATATGATTTTCTATAGTTTCGAAATTATTTTTGCATTAAAACACATGTTAAATTCATGGCTCTTTTTATTGCCCGCGCCGACTCTGCATAACCAAAGGGTTTGAAGCATGTCACGAGGAAAAAAAGGGAATGGTTTTGCAATTCCCAAAAATAATCATTACGCAGCATGACCAAAAAAAGAGAAAATATATCTATAAATTTGGAATGTAAAACCAATGAAAGTGCTATCCCCAAGAATTTCTCGTATACACCTACAATATATTGCTTTTCTGGTTTAGCTTTGTTGAATAGTGTAGCGTGCATTTTGGATTATTTTTCTTTGTCTTATTGGATCAAAAATTGAATACAAATCTATAATGTGGGAGTAAAACAACATTCTAGATTGTTGCCCTTTTCAGTGATTGAATCCATAGGCACACGCACAGAAAAACTATCATACTGTCTACTTGTCGACAGATGTATCCAAACTTTTGCGTAATTTACAATTTTGGTGTAAAAATTATATATGAAAATCAATCCATTTGTTACATTTTTATCTCGCTCACACATACAGGAATAGATAAATTGATAAACACGCAATCTTTTGACAGATTTAGTTCCAAATTTGATACACTTCCATTATTTTGATGATTAGACTTCATATGAAATTATAATCGTCGACCTAGTTTTACAATAAAAAGGTTTTGAAAAAGTGCTTATGTTAATGACTCAGGGGAGGTTAAAAACGTATAGGTGTATAAAAATCTCAAAGTCAAACTTTTGGTGATTGCATTTTCTCCTTATACACTTCAGATTCAAGAAAACAACAATACTATAATAAAATCGCAAAAGACTTACCTGAGTTTTAATAATTAATAACGAGGAAACCAATACTTAAATCAACATTTTATACCTAAAAAATGTATTTATTTAAATAATTTTTTAATTAATTAGACAACTATCTTTCAACGTAAAAGTGGGTAATAATAATTTTCTTTTATAAAAATTTATTAATGAAATTTAATAAAATATATTAAATACTAGAAAAGCAATGCGTCTATCGATTGTTTTAGAGTGTGTAATATTTCGATTCCGCTTTAATAGATAAAATTACTCTTGTAAGAAACGAATGCATTACATTCATCGAATTATTTCAATTGCAAGGTAACAGAACTGCTGTACTTTGCGCATTAGATAAAATAAAAGAAAAAAATGCTTTCTTTCGTAGGAAAAGACTTAATAAAATCCAGAAATAACGGAAGTAAATTCCCTGTACATGTTTGATAATTCACTAACGAGGTACAATCAAATTATTCGAGATTCACTTCAGAATTGCAAATGCATCCTCAGAAGCTGTGGGAAGTAAAAATCCGCTACAAGCGAATAGATTTTATCGCTTTTGGCGACGAATTATGCTCTACATCTCGCCAATCAATTTCCTTCTTCCAGTTTAATTACGTTTCTCTCAAACGTATCTTCCTTCGTAACTTCGTGTTCATTTAATTTTTCTTCTACTTTTAGACTCTTGAATTTTCCACTTCAACGGTTTTCGTGCTGTTCTACACAGACAGCTAATTACTCTGTTATAAACAAAAATAACTTTCCAACAAATGAGCATATATTCTAAAAAGCAAACCCAGTATTATAATTAAAATAGCAATTAAGCATTCTCTTGGTCATTTAATTTTTTTTTACTTCAGAAACGAAACAAAAAAATCAATGAAAGCGTCTGAGCTCGTTTCTATTTATTTATTTACATTTTTTACGGTTTTTAGAAAACTTAGATAACATTAAGAGAATCCTTATTTAAATGAGAATCTTAATTAAAACGGTTTTTCCTGCGTTTATCTTGAAGAAAGAAAGCAGCGAACCTCGGTAGCAACGTTTGTTTATCACAAATTGAAAGCGAAACTAGATTTAAGAACAGAGAATAATCATTATTTATCATGGTAATTATTAACTGAGATTGTCGTGGACTGTTTTAATAAGGTTTGTAACTTTACATCATTCATGGACAGTTTCATAAAATGAATATTTATTTCTGAAAATGAAAAAATGATATTTTTAATTAAATGTAAAATATTGCAAAGCACCCTTTATGTGTCTTTCAAGGGACTGACGTAAAACGATGTATATATCGAAAGACGTATAATCGAAATTTTAATCAATAACTTTGATTATTAAAAATTTAATACTACTAGCACAAATTCATTTAAAAGTAATAATTTGAGAGTTTTCTAGGATAGTACTAATATAATAGTACATAGCATGAAAATCAATAATTATATTTTAAAATTAAATATTTATCATAAAAGTGAGAATATTCATACCTTTGTTCTAATTATGCATATCTTAAACGATTTATATGCATGCAGGTAGGCGTTTAATTAAAATAAATCTTTAATTGTCGTCTGACGAGCCTGATTGTCTGTGAATATTAAGTACAACATTATGAATTGAATTGTGTTCATTCAATGTTTTTTCCCTATTCTTTTGACAAAAGATATAAGTTCGAAGTTTTTCTATAGAGTTCATTGCGTTTTTAAAGGAAGGTAGGATTATTTCTTCATCATCGCTTAAATCAGCACCAACCAAATTGCCTTCTATTAATTCTTCAATTGAGAATAATTTCTAAGTCAGATATCTTTTTCAGAAAGGTGGAAATTTTCATATTTTAGAATGGGCAGAACGACATATAACCGAATATTTACATCGTATAAACGAAGTTTTTATCAATATAATGATTTCAAATAAATCGGGACTGTGGTGTAATGGCGTATAAATGAGAAATGTATAAAAGATGCTTTACTGTATTTAATTAATTGTTCTCAAACCTACACTAAACCCCTTCTTTTCTTTCAGTATTTATGAGCAAAATTTGAAGTATTTATAACAAGGTAAAAAAACTGCAATACAGCAATGTTTACAGTTATAACGTATGAACCCACTTGTTGGCATCTCCGTTGTGTAAAAGTCATATGCTGGAAAGTAAGAAAATATTTTAATTAAAATAATCTGGACGGAATGCCAACCGTAACTTAACTTGGCGCATTTTCTAAAAATTTACTTATTTTTTAATCTAAAATATTAAAATGCACAAAATAATCCTATCGTCTATAAACTTAATTTAATTGATTCGAGAGTATCAATTGAACCAATATCTTCTCAAACAATTAAAGACTATACCAAAGCTATTTTTAAAATCCGCACAGAAAGATACTTTTTCCATGAATTGTTAATAGAATTTGCACAATGGTACAAAATTCTACCAAACATTGCGAGTGACAACTCTATGCAAATGAATAAATTATCGAAAGTATCAATTTTATGTTCATTCAATAGGAATTCCAACACTAAAGATGCAATTATCCTTTGTATGTATGAAACATAGTTTTTAATTGATAAAAATTAACTATTTAATTAATTGGCGCGAAACCTTCTCTTAAACTTTATGTATGCTTCATAGTATTTCTGCGCAAAATTTGAAGAAAATCTATTCAGTTGCTTGTATTTCTATAGATTACAAACTTTTTTTTATGAATTTTTGAATTTTATATGAAGAAAGATAGACAGAGAGATTAATTCAGTATACAAATGTTTGATGTAAGCTTTTAAATTTTGCCGAAATTTCTATGCAGCATTTTAGAAAACAGCCTTTTCATCAAATATTATTAAATTATAATAACTCCGTTCGTTTTGGCTCTGCTGACTGAAATCCCGGACAGTCCTTGAAGATTTTTAAACTGATTGAGAAACTGCTGCGTGCTAAATATGATTATTTGCATGTAATTTTTATTATAGGATTTATTATTTATTCACATCAAATCTTCTTAAATAAACGTCTCTCAAATATAAATATTCATGTTAGCCTGGTAGTGACGATTGTTAGAATCTGTGAGTCAAACCATACAATTGTATAGATATAATTTAGATTCTTTAATAAAAATGCATAAGCTAATAAATATTATGATCAAAAGCATATTTCTGAGTACAATGTTAGAGAATTTAACACCCGGATTTCTCAGAATTGCCAGAAACGTTTAATTGTTCTCACAGAGAAAGAACGCGTACTAGAATTCCATCCAATTGTCTCAGAAATATTAAGGAAATATTTCTGGCATTGTGACGTGTATCTTTGAATGCAGAATGTGGGAAGTGAAACCAATGCTGATAATGAGATATTTAACAAAATAAACTAAAGTAAAATAATAATATAATACAATAGAGTAAAAATATAATAAAATTGAATAAAAAGATAATAAAATAAAAATAATATTTTAAAAAAAGTTTGTTTATATAAGTAACTGCTTTAACAGAAGCGTATTCATAGAAATCCTTCACTTTAAACTGAAAGATTTCAATCCGTTTTCCTTCTATTCGTGTCTTCTTTTTAAATCTTCTATTATGTTTCGTTATAAAAAATATAAGAAGTTTAAGTGTTTTTTTTTATAGGGTCAGGCGTCGAAATTGGGAACAAGTAGTAATTGGGAACCTTGAGTACAGTGAGAACTGGTGAGGCCCTGGCGAACTGAAAACTACGTGCTTTGGTTAAGGCACTCTAGAGGAAGAAGAAAGACTCTTTTCCTACTTTTTTCAATGTTATTTGGTAACGTTCCGTATCTTTAATTGCAACTGTGTTCAGAAAAGTAAAATCAAAATTTCACAAGTTTCAATTTTCGCTCTCTACACCGGTTGTATGCAAGCTAAGTTGCTAATTTGTATATTTCTTAGATCTGTCGGATGTAATGATTACGATGAAACTTCAATTTTCGATTTTGGATTTCATCTTGAGGAACAGGTTAGTGTTCTTAATTACCCCTGACAATTTTTACTCCGAGATAATTTGGAACAGGCGCCTAATGTAACAAAAACCTATATTTTTTATGTATTTGGCGATGCTTCCTAATGGAGACATCCGACCAACACGAACGAATGGCAGAAGCCAATCTGACAAAAACAAACATTCTTACAGAATAATCGCCAAACTGGTGTTGGGGTTACAGTTAAACAGACGTCAACATTTGGAATAATTTTTTTGTTTTATAGGAAACTAGCTGTTATCCGCGACTTCGTACGCGAAGAATTTGAATTGTTAATTTTTTTAAATTCACGAATGTAAATGTTTCGTTACATGTCGAAAGGGGAAATTTAAAGTTTTGACGGTTGATAATACATAATTGGACGACTAACAGAAGTGTCTGCTGTTATAGTTAGGTAATTTGTTTATATATGCTAACACACTTTTGTATTACGTTTTGTTTTACGTTTTTTGCACGGATGTAGAGGTTTTGTGGGCTGGACACACGTGAACACGCCATATATAGTTGCCTATGGGAAAATTACGGTTTTTCCAAATGTACGATTGCCCCTTTGAGTGTCTGGCCCTGAGACTGGCAAATGCTAATTTTAAAGGGAATTGTAACTTTTTGAACTTGGATGGTAAATCCTTCGGTATTATCGGAATGGTGATATTAAAACACTCTCTCGTTTATAAACACTCTCACGACGTTTGGACCTGGGTGTTCAATTTGTAACCGTGCGCAGTTTCGGTACATCGAGGTTACGTATCAATAGTACTGGCACATCGACTTCTAATCTCAGCTTGTCGGAAGGTACCCCTGATAATTCTAAGGAGTTGAAGAACTTGTTATCTGTTATATGAAGAAGATGTTACTTGTTATTGCCCATTAGCGTATCTACAGGTATATATTCTGTAATACCGTCCCCCATTTGTGACATATATCTTTTTATTTCATTAATCTAAATTATTTCATTATCCTAAACTTTCATTAAACAGTCCCAAAATTACCAATTCAACAACCAATCTCTATTCCTCATATATTCTCCGTTACTGTAAATTACATAATTGTATTCAATGGCATCATCAGGCCCTTATAATCTGTGGAATATACCATCCATCATGCTATATGTCATCCATTTCTACCATTCAAAAGAATACATAAAACAAAATACTATATCGTTGTATATTTTCCTTTACTTATAATTAACATTAGTTTCTAAATATTAATCTAAATACTCTTGCAGCTATATCATATCTATCAATAGATTTCTGTCCCAGCGTCAATTTATAGACAGCTTCTTGAATAAAATCTGATATGCAACGATACAAATATAAATAACTAAAATTAAATAGACTGCAAACTCGAAAAATGAAAATCAAGCGTCGAGTTGAGTAATTTCAGTTATTATTCCATAAATAAATTATTTGTTTATTTTCTCAGAAAGATCACATAATCGCGGCTTTCTTTATGATCACGTGATGTTTGACATTAAAAATAAATTATTCCACGTGTAGTTTGGCCGTGAAAACGTAACAGACAGATTGACACACTTTCTCATTTAATACATTATTAAGTATTTATTATTTCTTAGGAAACGCAGGTAAAAATGACAGGTGATATGAACTGCAGTGAATTTTTAATCTAATTAAATAAGCTTTAGAATTCTTTAAGAACCAATGGAAACATTGCCAAACGAAATTTGAAAAGAAAATAATCAGAAAAAATTATGGCAAAGTAATTATACCGTTGCCTCAGCAACTCATCAGTATCAACTCTAATATCATTAAATTTGATTTATTTTAAAATTGTCTGCGTGTCAAATTTTTATTAAATTTTGAAAAATTAATAAAAATTGAAGGAAAACTGTCACAGATATAAAATTGATATCATTAAGAAGGTAAAAGTTTGAACTTTAAGATGGTTTAAAAATAATTTTCATAGGATAATTTGCTCCAAACTTACAGCGGAAAAACGGTTTCGGTTACTTTTTAATTAACTGACTGTTTAAGTAACTTTTGCGCTTTCAAAAGTTGACAGTAATCTTACCCAAGTCTTAATTAATAAGTGTGCAAAGTTTGGTTGAAATCAGTGCCGTGTTTTAGGAGGAGATGTGGAACATATATACAAACATACAAACACACAATGACTTTTATTTATATTAAGATAATTTTATATCTAGAAAAGGGGTTGCATTCTGTATCGTCAGTTAAGTTCACTGTTTTATGTCAAATTAACAACTGGCATTTCAAAACAATTTACATGTGATATACTTACATATTACTTTTTACTCTAACGAAAGTTCTTTATTACTAATGATATGAAGCCGTTTGATATCAAGTATAGAAGAAAATAAGAAACTGATGACGAGAAAGAAGAAAACGTGATGCTGATGAAGGAATCTGAAGGTCATTCCCAAAAGACGGTTAAAAATTAAACTCCTAGTCTTAAGTTTAAAGTAGACAGTAGGAAAGAATTATTTGGTTTTTAGATAGTGTGAATGTCAAGGAAAAATTAGTAGAAAAGTGAATAAAACGTTCGATTTCAAATAGAGAATATACTTTCTACTACTACATTAAAATTCTTATGTTTCATTTTTGAATGATAGTTATTTCCATCTGGTATGTATTATTCATAATATTCAACTATTTCAATTTCTGTAAAGATTCATTTCCCAAATTTCTCGACAAAATTTGAGTTAAAATTATTATAAATTACATCAAATTGAAGGTAGTAAATAGTTTTAATAGTTTATATGCGATAGTCCCTGACATAAAAGAGATGTTTGCTGAAAAGCGTTCAAAAGTCAATATTTTGGGATAATTGGGAAAATGCAGATAAATTCATTTTGAAGCAATAATAGTAATCATTTCAAATATATTCTCTTCAAACCAATTCATTACTGTGATTAGAAGCCGAAATACCCGTTCCCAATTACCCCGTAGTCTCTGAGGTAATTGGGAACACTTGGGGATAAAATAAGAACACTACTAAAAGTGAGGATGATTAATTAATAAATAATTTTTAAAGTAGCCATTGTTTAATGAACCTGGCAGAATATGTTTATTTCACTCACAATTAATACAGACCTCTTCTCCATCGCATACTATACTTTTAAAGAGAAAAATGACAGAGTCCTGCAGAAAACATTCCCAATTACTCCAACTGAACCTACTTCACTTTTTCTGCATAACATACATTTTAAAGTGTTAATCCTTTTTCAGATTCGTGTTACCTATTTGAAAATTTGTATACGATCCTTGATGCATATGCACTCTTTTCATACATTATTTTTAATATTTCAAAAGCTATGCATAAAATCATATACCTAACTTCTAAAATGGTTTTCAAGGTCTAATGTGATTTTTGTATGAGACATTATAATTTGCCTGATGTTTAAAAAATATTTATGATTAAATTGCATTTATAGTACATTATATGAGCAGAAATAAAAGTTTAATAAAGAGAAACTACGAATGCTGTCTCAAAGGGAAAAATTTACTTTTTGATTTTTATCAGATGTCGAAAATGTATCTTTTAAAATTTAGTAAGAAGGAAATTTCGTAAAACAATAGATAGCTGGCGAGAACGCTATGCCGTAGAGCAAAATTTGCATTTTGGTTTCCTCGGGCTTTGAAAAATAGTTTTTAGAAGCTGGAAAGCCATATATCCTGTTCTTTCAACTCTAACCTTGAAATGAATATCTTTTGCTTTCAGATATTTGCAACTTTTTTTGAAGAATAAAAAAAAAATGTAAGAAAAAATTTCCTTCGTGGATTCAGCATCCAAATCATTCTAAGAACACACTGTAACTATCAAATTTATATAATAACGAAAAAGGCAATATATAATCAACCATTTTAATCATTTTAAATTATAGAGGAGTTTTTCTGTTGCGTTTATTTGAGGTAATGCAGAACTTCCGCTATACCGATCGACTTCCGGTGTAACGTTTCGTCCATTGGAATATTCAAAATTTCACCAATCTGTTTGAAGATGTTGATTAATGTTTAAAGAAGAGTTTTTTAAAGTTATGGCTTCAGGATACTTTGAAAAATATTAAATTTGACATTTCTAAAGCTGCATCTCTCAATTTTTACTTAAAATAAGAGCATCATTTTGTGGAAAGACGGCCATCTTTGCTCTATATCGCTCTTTTTCCGACTTCTAAGCCTTGCTTTGCGGTTAAATTTGTAACCAAACGATTTAGAATAATCATTGGTGATTGAATTTTTAGCCAAACTATTTAGCTAATTACTAACGTTCCATTTGGAATTTAGTCATTTTAACCCTTAACTGGGGAGTTGCGGTCTTACAGACCGCTAAGAATGCTTTACCCATGGATTATTCCTGTAGCTTCTCATTTTATAATCTTGACTATGCGTGTACATTTTCTTGAAGTTTTGGTGCCTGCTAAATTTTTGTATTCCAGCTATTTCTTTCCGCTCTGTCTAGCAGACCGCATTTTCCTGCTAGTGTTCCAATATTATGAAAGGCTTAGAGAATGTCACGGAAACTTTATCCTCTGAATATCATCCAACCTTCTGATCCTCGTTATGACAAAGATCTTCTAAATGAAGTACGACGTGATTTCAATGATGAGAATAATTGTACAAAGAATTTGTTTGATGAAAGTTCACATTCGACTAATTCTGAATTATCGGAATTTTAAGAAAAAGATCAACTTTCTTTATTTTAAAATTATTATTATTGAAGAAATCGTTTTCAGTATTCATTTTGAAACAATACGAACAATTAGAAATCCTGCTTATAATATCATCAAACTTCCAGAATTAGTATATGGCTATTTTCTATCAGATATGAGTATTGTAAATTCTTACATTTTATATGAAATTTATTGTGTAAACCCTATTATGAATAGAATGCAGTTTTTAAAATCCCCCGTAAGATAATTATTTCCCCAAAATAAGAAAAATAATCGAAAATCCAAAAATAAATAAAAAATGGCGAATGACAATGAAGCAAAATTTAGGGAGTGATAAGGAGGTCCAGGAGAGATTGATAATTTCGGAAGATCACCAAGTTGGAAGTGAGGAAAACATGTAAGTTATGCCCACCAAAGGAGGAAAGGAAAACTTCATATTTATGCATATTTTGAGAAAATCCTGTATGTTTAGAATACACTAGAAAATTTTGTTATGGATGAAAGCAAGAATGTCAACTAAAATAAATCTGTGTGAAAACAAGTTAAATTTACCTAATGTCAATTATTTTTATATGTTGGCTAATTTTCACTTTATATTATTTTCATCATACATTAATATAACAGAAAAATAAATATCATCAGAAAAATATAAAATATTTATGTTTTTTTAAGATTAATGTTAATTATAATATATATTTCGGAAAAAATGCATGTAGCAAAATAATCAATTTTTCTTTTAATAATACATTTTCAAAAATAAAAATATTTTATTATATTAAGAGAAATATCTACAGAATATATAAGCAGAATTTCATACTGGTATTTTAATTAGAAAATTTTCTTTTAAATTTAAAAAATGCAGTCTCGTAGTCCGTACCTCCCCAGTTAAGGCCAATATGTTTACCTCCCCAGTTAAGGCCAATATGTTTACCTCCCCAGTTAAGGGTTAAAATCCGTTAAGAGATACAAAATATTATCCTTATTACATCAATAACAAACATTCAATTAACACACTAAATTAAAACTGTACATTTAACATTACTTTCTAGCGGTAATAAGGAAAATAAGCAAACAATAGCCAAAATCAATCAGAAAATTTGCAAAATCATGTGTCAATATCTGAATCGCCCATTGAAAGAACATCAGATCCACATATCAGATGCCATCTTGAATTGAAATATAAAAAGTGACAAGTGTTATCATTAATTTTAAAATCAAAAATAAATCATAAAAGGATTGATAACCAACAATACAAACCTGAAGAAATAGTAAAAAAAAATTGATGACCATTTTTAGTTTCTGCCATATTAAAGTGAAAAATTTATTTTATTCGCATGTCTTTTTGCGTAGGTCTAACCGAATTCAAGTAGAAACATATGAACCTTCATGGAATACCTCTAATCTATTTTTTCACTGAAGCAGCTATCAGTTATCTCTCCCTCCCGCCATAATTTAATAATAATTTATTAGTTACTGAATCTTCTTAACAATACATTTTCTTTCTATTGCAAACGTTCTACTTATTTCAGCATTTATTGTCTTTTTTAAATAATGCATAAATATTAGTGTTTACTATAAAAGGAAGTTCTGTAGGCTGAAGCACTGAAGCTACGAATCTGGAAATTTTCCAAAGGTTCAACGAATTTTGGCACTGATTTATAAGTATGCAAACTTCGCTTATAGAGATCTGATTCCTGTCCATTTAACCTGTTTCCGAGAACTGAAAAAGCATCCTGAGAGAAAATTTCAATTTGATTTTAAAAAAACATAATTATTTTAGTTTATTTTCTATTAATTTCAATTTTATTTATTTATTTTCATCTTGGATCATAAATATTTATAACTCGAATTACATATTGTAATCGCATATGTGTCAGTGAATATCAAAGTGGACTAAGCCATGTATATTTTAAGTTTCGTGTTACTTAAAAGTTCGGCTTTCTGACGCAATCTATTAGTTAATCCTAAGGTCTAAATAATTTTAATGGGGAAAGAATCCTGCTTTTCTACCATAATCTATTCTGATATTTAGGAGTGGCATTAGAGTCCGCACGAAGGGGTGTCAAAAAATACCCGAAGGGGGAGCAGGGTCTCCCTGACAAGGGGTGCACGGCCTGCTGCACAAGGGGAGGAGAGTAATGATGACCCTCTCAAATTTTAGCCAAATCTTTATTTATCTAATAGATGAATAGCCAGTTGCTTGAACGGGATACAAAAATTTGCCCCGAACGGGAGCACAGCATTCCCGAAAGAGGGGCTCTAGCCCTCCCAGACACACCACTGGTGCCACCCCTTCTGATATTAATCCTTACGCTAACAGGGTCTCCTGGGAAAAACGTCTATAATAGCCCAAGCTGTTTTTCGGAAATCTATGACATTATTTGGAATATATTTTATGTCCATCACATATATGAGACGTCGGACGAAATGGCGGTGTCGCATATATGTGACGTCAGACTCTCGTAAGAAAAGGCTGTGTCACATATATGTACCGTCGGATGAAATGGCGGTGTCGCATATATGTGACGGTAGGTAGCGAACGAGTTAATATATCCCTTTGTTTTTTGGCTTCTCTGCAGTACTTTAACTTATAAAGTCACCGCTAGGTTGAACTGCTGTATGTTTTTATTATGTATATTAATTCTGCCCTCTCGGGACGCCTCCTTTAAGCTGGACATTCACGGTCGAGTCACTTTTGAAGCGCACAGCTCCATATCGTACCAGTTCTTAGCTCATCAAGTGTGTCAATCATGATGGTTATATGCAAATGACACAACCGGCCACTTCAATGCCCTAGGGCTACTGTGCCTATACCACCTCCCGCTATCAAAACGGACCCCCTACCCTGCTATCCCGAGAGACCTTTACTCCTTTTCAGCCATTTTGTGATTTTCTCGTATGTTAGAGACGCTCGCTGCCCCCTACCCATGACCGTATTTTAGTTTCATAGCTTAGCATGCCGAATGGAATAAGGGACCGGATGAAAATCTAAACATTTCTACCACACCGCGCCATTTCTCATTGGATTTTGGAATTGACGACACGCCATTTCTCATTGGATTTTAGCATTGACGACGCACCATTTCTCATCGGATTTTGGCATTGACGACGAGTTTTGTAGCAACCTGCTCCAAATGATGTGAAGCGGCGCGATTACGAATATCCATATTTGCGGGAAGCATACATATTTTATCACTTTATAGCATTGCTGCGCATTATGTATGCTGACATTATAAATGGAGAATTTAGTTTAAACTATCCCCATTTTTTTTAAAAATAATTTATATGTCAAAGGATGATTTTTCGCAAACGCGTCTTCCATTAGTGAATGTTCAATAAGGACTGCGTTATAAACCATCAGAACCGCTATTACATCAAAACACAACATTAATCGGTTCAGCTTCTATGAATTTAAGAAAATTGCTTTTGACTGCAAAAAGGAGAAGAAATGTGTTGCGAAATAAGTTGCAAAAACATTTTAAATTTTTCAATTATTTATTATTTTTGCTTTAAAATTCTTGACTGAGACAATTTTCGTACACTTATGCGCATATAATCATAAAATTAAATCTCTCAACTTTTCTTGTTAAGTATACAATTCTCTATCGTTTTATTTTATAAGCGTAGGAACGTTTCCAAATGTTTCCCTTTAAATGATTTTACAACCGAATGTCCTCCTTGATTTATACAATAAAAAATATGGTATAATAGTTTCTTGTGCTAGCAAACTCTAATCGTCGTTTAACTTTCTGAGTTCACTGCAGAGTAGAAATTCCGATTTATGGTTGCTCTGTTTATGTTTTTTCTTGGATATTATTTACATGTTTTGAGTTTAAGTGCAAGGGCTATATTCAATTCATATAAATATGCGCACATATATTTGGTTCAATGCATGTAAGCACAGACTTACATACTAAGATTGGGATAAAAACTGAAAAAACTGTCTACCGAAACGATACTTACAAATACATATTATTTATATTCATTCGGCTAGTATTTCTGATCCATGAAAAGCATATGGTACAAATGCTGAAAATATATTAGAATATCTCCTGTACTTAGAGTAGATTTGAAGAAACGAAGAATTCTAAAGAATCTCTGTATAACTGATGCTACAGAATTTTTTACTGAGTAAAATTTTTTCGTCTAATATTGGTAAAGTTTCCTACTATGAAATAGTGGAATTAGGATATTTTTCTAACTTTTACAGAATCAGTACAATTCGAAAGATATTATGATAAAATATTGCGATGGAAATTAATTTTAATTTTACTGCCTATTGATTTTAATAATATGTTGAGGATTTTTGAAACGCTGGTAGATGAGAATTGGCAATAAATAAGCTATATTCTTTTCGCTTAATCTATACATTTTTGCTACAATTTAATAAAGCCTGTTATTTTGGCTTGCTGGCATAATTATTAAGAATACTATAAAATGCGAATAATGCCTTAAAAATAATAAAGTGTAATGCATATATGAAGCAAGTTTTGAAACAAAAGATTAACATCTATATTAACGTAAACCGCTTAACTTAAAAGGCCGAGAATACTAGCGCATCGAATTATAGCACTTTTAGTCTTAAAACTGAAACCTAATCGATAGTTAACGATATAATTTTACACAAAGATTACGTATAATCTATGAACATCTCCAGTATTGTATGCCTTCTGAAATTAATGAAAACGACAGCCACTTTCCAAAACAGAAGGGATCATCTTATTAGAAAGCAAAGAAAAGTATTCAGTTAAGCGGTTAATAAGTTTTATATAAATGAATAGATGACATCTAGTGTTTCTGTACCTAAGTAAAATAAACTTAAAATAATGTATACATGGAATGCATCCATTTAAGTATTTCTCTGAAAAACTTCTTAAACAAATAACAAACGGAACCAAAACAATTCCAGTCGTCTCGGTATATGCCCCTTTTTTCTAAGTACGTAAGAAAATGTCATTATAATTCACCCTTTCCTTAAAACAAAAAAGACTTCCTCTCAATACGTAATTTTACACAAAAATTACGTAGAATCTATGAACATCTCCAGTATTATATGCCTTCTCAAATGAATTGAAACGACAGCCCCTTTCCAAAACAGAAGGGATCATCTTATTAGAAAGCAAAGAAAATTATTCAGTTAAGCGGTAAATAAGTTTTATATAGATGATTTTTTATAGATGACATCTAGTGCTTCTGTACGTAAGTAAAATAAACTTAAAATAATGTATACAAGGAATGCAGCAATTTAAGTATTTCTCTTAAATACTTCTTAAACAAATAACAAACGGTACCAAAACAATTCCAATCGTTTTGGTATATGTCTCTTTTTTCTAAGTACGTAAGAAAATGTCATTATAATTTACCCTTTCCTTAAAACAAAAAGACTTCCTCGCAATGGGATTTCTGAACTGCAGCATTGCAGAGACAAAAGAAAAGACATAATGGAGGGTATGTATATCGAAAATGATTCCGGTGCTGATCATTACTTGCCTGATATATTTCATTTTAAATCTGACAAGGGAAGGCTCCAAACTTTGAGACCCCAATAATCTGTAATTAAAAATAGAAAGAAATAACCCTCTATTTCGTCCCATCATTCATCCGATTCCGCTTTATTTATTTCAGAGGATATTCCGATGTGCAGAAATCTCGAGGGTTCAATCAATGGAGCGGAAAAATGCATCTTCTGCAACGAGGGAGTAGGGAAAAAAAGAAAGAGGGATAATAACAGCAGAAAAAGAAATAAAATTAATATAAAACTAGGCCTTTTCTTTTGCTCGACTGATTGGAAAATTTTATTCATGGGAACGTTTTTCTTCTTTTTTCTATTTCCATTTCGTCCCAGAAAAATGAACGAGTAATGATAAAAACCGGCGCACGTGGAAAAAAAATGGCAAAACAAAAACGGTCGAGCACTTTATTACTACTGACAGTTCTTTTTCGTGTTTTTGCAGGGAATGTACAGTTTGTTATTAAAAGAATTCTCTTCGATATTTCTGTGACAACTTGAGAGAGAACTTTAATGAGAAATGCCGCTCCAGAACGAAGCTCCGAGTAGAGCAGTCGAAACATCAACGAATTAACTCGGAAGTAAACATCGGAAAGAGCCAGATCATTATGCCGCGGAGATTAACTATTATTTCGAGGTAATTCTTTTAATGAGCTGGTCAGTTTCTTTTTGAGTCCAAAGGAATTGTTAAAACAGAAAAGTGTTGTTCTTAAAGTAGAAGTGCATTTTTGATAGTTTTTAAAGAATTTGGGTTTAAATAGGCATCAACTTGTTCAAAAGTTTAATACCATTAACATTCATTTTAAACTCAATTTGAGCTCATTGGTATCCAAGCAACTTTAACAAAATATATTTTATTTTTGTAAAGATCAAAGAATTAAGAAACTTTCCTTGATTTAAATTAACTTGGTGATTATTGTCTTATTTTCAAGAACTCATAAGTCATGTTAGATTTATAGGTAGGAAAAGGTGACAGGTATCAATCGTAACTACCTGTTCACAAACTTATAATATGACTTAATAATAAACTTAAATAATATGAAGATGCTTTGAAATACCATTTGGCTTCATTATTATTCAAGCAGATTTTAACTAAATTTGAGCTCCTTATTTTTCAACCAATTTCATTTTATTTTTGTAATAATTAAATAATAAAAAGTCTTTCCTTTATTTACACGTATTTTATTAGTTTTGTCTTATTTTCAAGAACATATAGATATGTTAGAATAGAAGGTAGGTAAAGTGGGATAAGTGGCAATCGCAACTACTTGCTCAAAAGCTTTAAATTAAATAAGCATTAAATAAATTTTACTAAACATATTTTGTTTTTATAAAAATCAAATAATGAAAAGATTTTGCTTGATGGAACAAGAAAGAAAAAAAAAGGCTTGTTTTTTAACCGGTTCCCTAGAAATAATATTTCGATTCGAAGGAAGGCTAGTTACACTGGAAAGCATAGTTTATTTAAGTGGAAATTAGATACGGCTACGTTGTTTCAAGTACAATATGTAACATTAAAACACTCATGTTCAGGAGAAAATTAGAAAACATTAAAAACACAAGATTGAGAGCAAAATCAGTTTCGAGTCTGTTTATGATTTATTTTGCAATTTGTGTTTTTAGCATTCCTAAATTTTGAATTTCGGAAATAGAAAAATCGTCTAGATAATTATTGGGTTGATTATTTCGAACGCAATCGAGAGATATTACGATAAATCGGAAAGTCTCGAATCTAAAAGTCACAGTAAGATGACCAGAAAAAAATCCTGATATTGCACTTAATTTTTTGAAACACTGTACTACAGTATCGAGCTAACCTTGGTCCTTCCCACATTTAAAATACAACTTCAATAATTTGAGACTTCTATTTTAAAATAGATACCTTGTAAACAGGCCACAAAGTCTGTTGAATTTCTTTTAGTTCTGCATCGACAATGTGGGAGATAAAAGCATGGTGAAAATTTAAGATTCTAACTCTACAGATAAGATGGATTCGTTAAGTTTTCGTATCACGTCTTTAATAATTAACCGTAAAGAGAATGGAATGTCAACAATCACAGTAGAGCAAAGATTTTTTACTGTTCACGCACAACTGTTTCACCGGCAATCATTGATGGCATGACAGTGATATTAATGACAAAAAATTCTTACACATATTTTCTCATTCATTTACAGATGCTATTTTTTAAGAATGAAAAATAAATACTATTCTTGAAAGTAATCTATCCATTAATAATTGAACATAAAGCAAACATAACTCAAACTATTCTTTTAATTTCTTTTAAAAGTTAAAATTTTATTTTGAAATTCAGATGTAAATGAAAGTCAGCGAAATCATCACATTAGAGGAAAGAATGTCTTTCTTCATAACTGATGTCATGCCAGAGATATTAAAATCAGTTAAATCTTACGCAATTTTCTCCTTCATCTGCTTTCGCCATAAGAATTGATTAAAAGTACTCCATCCATTACATCCATTATTGACTATAAAATAAACATAACTCAATTAAAATGCTCTTTTTATTTTGAATTTATATAAAGTCTCGAATATATGTCAAATACTAGTGTATGTATTCATAGGATTTTTTGATCCTATGTATTCATAGGATCAAAAAAATTCGTTCAATACATTTTTAGTTTTTAGTATGCAGTTATTAGAAATATTTGCAGACGATATAAATTATTTTGAATCATGAAGTTAACTAAGAATGAAATGTTAAAATGCTGCCTTATTCAAAACTTATTAAAAGAATAGAGATACATTTTTTAACAAACATCATTAGTGAAAATTAATCACGATACAAAACAAAGAAATTAATATAACATATTTATCTTTATTATAAAATGAAAATAAATGTGCTATGAATTGTTTCTTACGTTCTCATTATAGTACATATTAATCGTTTTAAATTAATACATTTTAACGTTTGCTATCGTAACAAATTTGTTCAGAAATAATTAATTATATTAGATAATTTTAGAAAAGTTATTCGGAATAAATTCAAATATAATGAATCTTTCAGATAAAAAAATAACATTTCATTCAGACGATAAAAATAACGTAATAAATGCTTGGTCTCTTCTTCGATCTGTATGAGGAAAGCATGGTAGCTGTGAGACGAAAAGAATTTCGATTATAGACTTTAAAATTAAACATTTAAATAAAACAATTTTAATGACCTGAACTTCTGAAATTCCTAATTAGATCTTTGGAAACTTATTCATGGTTTCTTCATACCGAAAGTTTTTATTTCTTCAGACAATTCATCTTTAGAGATATTTAAAAATATTTGGACAAAAGTTTTCAGAGAAGACGGTATGAAACTACAGATATTGAACATTTCAAAATGTCCCATATATTGCATAATAAGTTTGCTTACGAAATGTTTTAAATTTCTTATTCTCACAGTAACGAATCTAAGGTAATTGGCTTCTGCTTTCGCAACAAAGGCATCCGCTCAAGACCAATTTCTGATGCTCCAGTTTTTGAAATAATTTTGTGAGTTCAGATGTTAAACAAGAAGCATATCACACTAAAATAGTTTAAATCTAGATATTAAAAATTGCTAGAAAATAAATTTCAAGAGGTGGATTTCGTTCACAGTTTAGCAGCTCTGTGATATATATAGTAATGGTCTGGAGATACGTATTCTTAAGGAACTTTTCTCAACGTAAAAATTCCAAACTTGTAAATCCTAAGAGGAAAGTTATTTTGGTATAAAATTTTACAGCGTTTTGAAATGACCTTCTAAGGTGAACAAATATGTAATAGAATTATTATAATTTGAAGAATATTTTAAGTATTATAATAAATATTAATTATTTGAACAATAAGAACAGAAAAAAACCCCGTTTCTACCTCTTAAAGGATTGAAATACAGTATGCGTTTTAGAAAAACCGACTGTTTGATAATTTTATTCCACGTCCAAGAATTTTTCTCAACCACTCAAGTCATCACCTTCAATGTTGCTTATATAATATTGAAGTTGAAGCGTCCAAATGAATTATATAGCTGAAAGAAAATTAATGTTTAATGATTTACTTAGATATTGCTTAGTTTTAATACTGCATTAAGCTGTATTCAATCAACGCTTAGGCACAAATTGTTGACTAAATTAAAAAAAGAAATTCTGCCATAGATTTACTTATCTCACAAGTCTGTCTAGATATAAATCATACCTCACTGTTTTAAATATTTCCTCAGTATTCTCCACACTTTCCTTTAAAGCTGTAACTTATATATTTTCGCTTGGAGGTGTATGCATTTTCTTTATGAATTATTCAGCTGCGAATAAGAATTCTTTTAAGAAATATATTACTGTTTTGCTATTCACTGCGCTTTATATTTCCTAACAAATATTAAAGAATGCGTTATGATATAATCTGAATTCATGAAAATAATGAACAAACGAAATCCATTTTTGAAAATTCATTTTCTTTAAGAAACTCCTCTTCAGGGTCCGAAAACACAACGAAAAGCAACGAATCTCAATGATTTCAAGACTTTTCCAGACAAATAACATCACTATTCTTATTCCTTCATCTTGACGTCTGGGTGAAATATATTTCAGTAACCACGTTCTGGAAGATTGAAGGGAAGGCTGTAGCATAATTTAAATGCACGAAAGGAATATAGTAATTTTTTTCATAATTCTTTAAGAATTTTCACTTTAAAACATGAGAACACAAACAACACCAACGAATTTCAAAAATTTTCAGATTTTTGCAGACAAATTACATCACTATTCTCATTCCTTTCTCAAACCGTTTGGGTGAATGACACCTCTGGAGACCTGTTTTGGAAGATTGAGGGGAATGCTGTGGCATACTTTCAATTCAAAAAGGGAAATGAGAGAAATCTAATTAATTTCTTTTTAAAACTTCTCTTCAATGCCAGAAAATTCTTTTCCATACTTTCTTTATTTTAAAAACTTCTCTTCAATACCATAAAATTCTGATTCATACATCTTTATTTTAGACCTTCTCTTCAATACCATAAAATTCTTTTCCATATTTTCATTATTTTAAAAACTTTTTTTCAATGCCAAAAAATTCTTTTCCAAATCTTCCCTTTCTCCTTTATTTTAAAAACTTCTCTTCAATACCATAAAATTCTTTTCCATACTTCCTTTTTTAAAAAAACTTCTCTTCAATACCATCAAATTCTTTTCCATACTTTCTTAATTTTAAAAACTTCTCTTCAGTACCTGAAAACACAAACACTACTAGCGAATTCCAATGGCACCCAAAATTTTGCAGACAATAACATCACCATCCTTATTCTTTCCTCATCCCGCTTCAGAGGAGAGCCCATCTGGTTGAATATCATCTCTGGAACTGTGTTCTGGAAGATTGAGGGAACTGCGGAGGCGTCGCAATCTCTCCCTTGAAAATATCCAAAGCTTCTCACTTAATTGCGAGCTATCGATTTCTTAACTGCGACCGTCCCTCCAATCCCCCTGACGCGACGACAACCAGCGCTGTCCCGAATGTCATCCCGAAAAGTTGAAGCTTATCGTGTTTGCCGGAAATCCTCTCTGCTTTGCGAAGGTACACTTCTCGTATCGAGGAAAATCCGCAGATAAAATACGCTTAAAAAGAACGATAGTGCCACTCTTTTTTTATATAAAAAAAGAAGGTGGATCATATACAGTGTCACATCATTATAAACGAATGGACAGTTTTATATACAGAAGACTTAGCGTTGCAGACGGAGTTCCTTTCGAACACTATGGCTCAAAGCGACAGGTTTCTGCGCAGTTCTTGGAGTCACCGCCTGGAAAGATTATAGATATTGGGCTTGGAATTACACTGTCTGGAAAATGCCTGTTGCAGATTATCACAACTAAGAAAACGGGACTGACTTTATGGATCGTGATTATTATTTTTTGTGGATGAAAAGATAATATTTTCCTATTTTCTTCAAGACTTATTTTTACAACGGTTTAAGAAAATCATATTGCATTCAGATTTGCTTTTACAAATATCTGCATTATTCTGTTGTTATTAAACGTAAATAAATTCTTTGGGATATTTCTAACGAGTTCATGAGATATTTAAAGACTTAAAAGATAAAATTATTTATTCTCCATACTTCATTGTGAGTTAAAACATTGATCATTTCGGGTGATCTCTCTGACATCATTTAGATTTTATATTCATTATTTCAATGAATATTTTATTATTTATTAATTAATTTATTATTATTATTATATTATTGAGCTAAAACAAACAAGCAATCTATCCTATTAACACGGAAGGACGCGCATCGGGCCTGCAAGAATTTATTACTCAAAATTAACCCCTGAACGAGAATCACAGTAGCTGCATTAAAGGTCATTTACTTGCTGACCACAGGTATTTCAAGAAATTTCCCCTCATTTGTTATTTCAGAAACCATCGGGCGGGCCTCCGAAGCCAGATGCTCGCGTTTCTAAGTAGGATTGCTAAGGAGACCAGATAAATGCCGTCAATTTATCGTTATTCGAACTACAAATATGAGATTTAAAAGTTAGAAAAGCTTTTAGCTGAAAATCAAGAAATTAAGAATATATTAACAAAGAAATTAAAGAAACTGTTGCTGTTGAATTGTTAGAGATCATAAGTCAAATTCTGAAAGGGAATTAGACAATGGATTTCATATTTGTGAGTCCATCGGTTATTTAGAAGAAGAGTGAAGTTAAAAAACAGTGTAGTAAGATAGATGGAATTAACAAATGGTGTTAAAAAAGTACCTCGCAAAACTATGAGAACTTTTACACACAATATCGTCATACAGCCCTAAAACTTTGGTGAAGCAAAAGTTGTGTAATTGGTTCAAAAGTCTTGGAAATGCTCATCGATGAGATACATTATGTATTAATACTCATATCCATGAAAATTCAAGCAATGTTGTACCGGAAAGTCAACTTTTTCATAAATACCTTGGAAGTACAAGCATTCATCAATCTTCTTCAACTTAATGCGCTTCCCAGAAGAGATTTATCTGAAAATTATTTTATTAATATTCTATATTCTGTGCACTAGTGCAACAAATGTTTCCTATTAAAGTAAATGTAATTTTCTGCGCGTTTTGTCTCAAAAACAGGATCCCGAGCCTACGAAGCCCGACGCGCGTCCTCGTGGATTAAATTTTATTTCAACAACAAATATGCGAGGCTTTTTGTATTATACGATGATGTACAGACGTGTTCTGGTTTCTCTACCTTTCAAATTGCTTACTTCTTAAAAGAAGATGAATGTCAATTTTTGGTGCTGTGTCCAATTTTGAAAAAGGAAACAGCGTTTCAAAAGTTAAATTTCTTTATTCACACAGGAATACAAATATGAAACTTTTGGAATTGTAAGTAATTTTCAGTTGTGTGGTCGTTCCTGATAAAAATAAAAATTCCTGCTAGCTGCAGCATTGCGAAAAATGTAAGTGCAGTAGAAATAAACAATGCAGTGAAAACGAATAAAGCAGTGCAGTGTATTTAGAAAATGTTAAACCTAAGAAATGAGTAATATTTATGGAAATTACAACATAGACAGTAAATGTGAAATACAGTGCAGGATCTTAGACTGATGTAATGTAAAAAATTTATATGTAAATTAATTATACAAAACTTAGTGAAACTAACAATATAATGCCATGATAAATAATGATGCAAGAATTAGAAAATCAAAATAAGCCATGTTGCTAAAAAAAATGGTTCATCGAGTATGCAAATTTTTCTTCTATGAAACAACAGCAAAAAAATGTTGGTATTTAAATAAATTAGTTTCAATTTCATTGAATTGTTTTCAAAACGACACTACTTCTATCTTCTTATGAACCTCAGATAACTAGAGACATCTGATGACGCAAATTGTAAGCTCTTTATTAGGTGGTTCTTAACACCAAATAAAGAATTCTAGAACTATATCAAATCGCTTTTCAAAGATTTGTCATAAGCTGTCATTTTCAGTTTATTTATTTGAAATTGAAAATCAATGATAATAGAAATATAGAGCTCTATAAATAATTTTAGAACATCCGATGGAATGTTTTATAAATAGCAAATTTCAATACTCACAATTTGTATCCCGGCTGAAGATGAAGCGAAAATGAAATTTCATTCCGAATCTCAATTGAATTTTTTTCTTTTATTATGCCGAATATTTCAAATGTATTTTAAATATTCAAAGGTTATTTATCTATATTTCCAATAAATTGCTTTCTTAAAATATACATTTTGAGATAAACTTCCATCAAATATCAATCGAAAAATGATAGCAATTTTAAATCGTTTCTCTCAATACATTGATTCCATGACTTATTTCTTTTCTTCGACGTCAATCTTCCTCTTAAACAGAAAATCATGCCATTCAGTTGAAACGAAATATTCCTATATTCAGATTGAGAATTCGTAAATTCCTTCTTAGTGAAATATTTTAAATCGTACTTGATAAAAAGAATCATCTATAACAGAAAATACTGATAATGAAAATATTTTCTTCATTTCTGAATTTTCTTAGAGATAAAATGTCCCTAAAATAATATATTACCACTTCCGTTTACTGCTATATTGAATTCCTTAACCAGAAAAATACCTGCAAGAAAATACATATTACCGCTTCTGCTGCTGTGACGAGTAATCTGGTTGTTAGGACAGACGAAAGGAATAACATGTTATCGAGCAGATATACGAATAACATTTTATTTTTATCATTGATGGAACAGAAAGGTAACATTGTATCAACATTTTCAATCATATCTACAACAAATAAACGAAATATGTGGTATAATTGTAGCATCAATTAATCAGCAGAGAAGAACATACTGCCGAAAGTGTTTTCTTCCGAAAAAAGTTTTTGAAAATAGAATTGTCCTTTTCAAAAGATTTTTCTACAAATAATGCCTTTTCGAATTATATATATTATTTACTATACTTTATAAAGCATAAAAATGAAGGTATACTTGTATAACTACACAAAATAATTTGTTTATTCTTAGAAAAGTAAAAATAAGTGTCATCCGTAATAAACAACGGAACTATTATATATGTAATAAATAATTTACAATCTAAAGGGTGCAAGTAAATCGTTTATATTTAGTTTAGTTATAGATTTAGAAAATTTATTAATTTCTTTTGAAACAAATATTTTTCAGCCATCTGAACTGGAATTATTTTTTCGTGAGTCCTCAACTTATCTCTCTCCTTAATCTTAAATGACTTTAAGATGACTACGAAGGTTTAACTTCTAGTGATATGTTAATGTTTGTTCTTTCCTTCAGGCTACCATGAAGATGGCATAGATTTGTGTTTAATGGTTTTGTGTTCGCATTCATAATCTTAAATATGAGATTAAATTATTTTAAAATATACCTGGAAAAAAGTTCAGAAAATGAATATTGTGTTATTCTTCCGTATCATAAACGCAAACATATAAACAGAAAAAAATAAACAGATAAATAGAAGGATCATACTGAATTGAAACTTAACTGTCAGCTACGAATTTCAAGAAGTAAATAGTCTTGATTATTGCATTATTGATAGGAAGTAATAATAAGTGACAAATAAGTAAGTAAAAGACACAAGAAATTGCAAATTCTGCGAAAATAAATAAATTACTTTAAAAAAAATTAAGCTGAGTTACTGCAAACTGCAAGCATAGTAGAATACTTTAGAATTAGATACAAAACGAGACCTGTCCGATCTGCTCAAATTCCTTCATTAAAATTCCTAATCATAGATTTGTGAATTTAATTTAACTCACCATTTTCGAGTCGATAAATGTGGTATTTGAGCTGATACTTAACGAGAACTAATTCAAAATATGCGCGTGTTTTATGTCTTTCTGGCTGAGAGTTTGGATGTCTTGACTAGAAATCTAGACTGTATCATCATATGATCACGGTTTCATGCCCCAACTAGGGAAAACACTTTGAAAAGATGAAAAAGGAAAGACTACATTAGAAAGCATGATACTTGATATTTGTTTAAAAGTGATAGGTATTCAACAAATTTTTATTCCTTAAATAACAGAACCATTCACCTTGTTTGCTTCAATAGGGTTTATAGCAGTGATTCGACGCAAGGGATTGCTTATGTTTATGGATAATTATTTTTAATGCATGTTATTGTATTTTCAAATTTTGATATCGAATCCAGTGGAATTCATCCGATCCATAGCAACATCTAAATCCACCAAGTTTGGTTTTAGTTATATTAACATCCCGTTTTGAAGAAACACGAGGTCTATTTTGGGATAGACCTCGCAATTTTGAACTGCGGTCAGATGACGAGGAAGACACCTGAGCATACATCCCTTCTCCAAACTTCCCCACCACTCCAGCGGGAGGGCATTTGATCATTACTTAGCATTTAGGGGGAAGCAGGCCATACATGGAGTAGAATACATGAAACCCGAAACTCCTTACATGGAGTATCGGGTTTCGAGCCTGGAACCATCTGGACCTGAAGCCGAAACCTTACCACTAGGCTACCACTTCTCTCTAGAGTTTCCAAGAAGAGAATATTGGATGGATGAATGGTTTCGTTAATTTTACAGTTACAGGAGAAATCCATGCATTTTTATATCACTTTTAGGAAAAGGAACAGATAACTTAGACAGTATTTACATTTCTTCAGTTACTACAAGAAAGTGGGAATATTTGGGCCTCGACAAAATGATTCAAGCATTAGGCCCGCATTCATCCTAATATAGAATATATCATTCGACCTCGAAACTGTAACTCTGTTGTCATTTTTTAAAAATATCCTACGTTTAAATTATAAACTAATCAAAACAAAATGCTTATTTTTCCATCTCTGATATTTTTAAAATAATGCATTATAATTAGAAAATTATGCTTTTTTCCCTAAGAAAGAATTTTTGTAATATTCAAGAAACATCTGCTTACAAAATGGTAGAAATAGATACTATTGACTGTATTTTTAATAAGTGTTAAGGTTTCTTAAATGATAAAAACACATTATCAAATTGCTGTGCTTGTTTTATCCATTCTGAACTAAAACAATTTCATTACAGTCAAGGGAAATGCAGATACTTCAGCACATATAAATAGCTTATCATTTCTTATAAACAATACATAACATAACCCGAAACCTAATGCAATTAGCCAGAATACATAATGCTCCTTATACAGAATGCATAATGACGAATTGCGCTCAGTGTTCAGTATTAACAGTCATTAGCTTTATTCCTCAAGTTTGTAGGAAATTTCAAGTCAAAGACATTTATATTTATCTGAATTCAATTCCATGAATAATTACGATATTTTCGGGGAACGTTTCTGATCTTAACTACGGAGTACCTTTGTGAACAATGCAATCAATGGAAAATATGTTATTGCAAAACTGGAGAATATATCGCATATTAGGCTTTAGATTGCCAAAGCAATTTCTATAACAGTCTTTTCAAATTTATAAGAGTAATAATAATTTCTCTGCATGGAACTGTTGATGTAATTATGCATATTAAGAATCATTTAGAACGCTGCATTGTCTCTCTTATGTTTAATATGTTTGTTCAATGCATTAATATTAACTAAATACTGGTAGTTTCCGTAGAACAAGTATCCCCTGCGTATTTTGAATTTCACAAAAATAGCATATTGAATGTTCAAGTAAGTTCTTCTCACAAATCATATTTATTCAATAAAGAAAAGTTTCATTTTACTTTATTTAGGCACAGAGATCTTTCTTTCAACAAATTACTTAGTTGTGTATTTATAAAATTGCCACACATATAAGGTGTGCCCAAATGAAAAGGAGACAATAGCTGAATCGGCGTTGTATCAAATCCCAGTGAGTTAATGGGCTGGCCGATAGATGGTGTGGTGGTATTCCCAGTTGCACCTGCGTAGTTAACGGCTTCGCATCAGTATCCTCATTTCTGGAGAGTTGTTTCCGCAATTCGTTGCATGATGGATTCCTCCAGATCAGCACAAAGAGCAGTTATCCAATTTCTTCGCGCAGAAGGGGAGCATGCTTCACAAATTTATCGGAGATGAAAGAGGTGTACGGAGAGCAGTGCCTCTCACAGTGCACCATATTCCGGTGGTGTCAGCTTTATGAGGCGGGACGCCTAAACATCAAGGATTTGCCACACCTTGGGCAGGCGCACGTTGTGACCAACAGCGCCACGATTTCGGCTGGGGATGAGCTCATACGGCAGAATAGTCGGATCATCACACTTAAAATTGCTGTTTAACTGTCTATAAGCAAGGGAACTGTGCATGACATAATTCACAAGAAGCTTGGTCATGACAAAGTTTGTGCACAGTGGGTGCCCAAGCATCTTTCAGAGAATCAGAATACGGCGAGAATGGGTGTTTGCCTGACCCAGCAGTTTCTACACTGAAGCCATTCACTCCCTTCCTACGCGCTGGGATCAGTGTATCAATGTCAATGGCGAATATTTATACTTGTTCTGTTCCACAAGAACTGTAATTAGAATATTGTTATTAAAATTTCTTTACATATAACAGTAGTCTCCTTTTCATTTGGGCACAATTAAGAGATATATCCTGGGTGATCCAGAAGTCACAGAAAGCTTTGCAACTAAATACTTTGCAAATGAATGAAAAGAAAGATAATATTCTCACAGAAAGAATGAAAAAGATATTTAATTTCTTTTCAGGAAACCAGAATTTACTGGCAACAAAGTTTGAAATCTTTAATACCGGATAGCACTGTAGTTGATAGAGTGAAGCGTTAAGTCATAATTGATATGTGGTTTAACGGCTAACAAATGTTAATTGTGTCGTCTTCCATTCAAAAAGCTGTAGGGCGATGATACAAATTGTTCAAAGCGTTGAGAAACATTTATGTTATTTGGTAGTTAATGCTGCCTGATGGCATATTTCAATGCAGAAAGTGACGCTGAGTGGTCACGATATGCTTTTGATTTCAAGTATTCTCGGGACGAATAATATACAAGGTGTTTATTTGGGAGATATCAGTGGGCACGCATTCGGGATGGATCCTTTGAAGACAAGATATTCTCGGAATGTTGAGTTTAGGAGACGTTAAGCAAGTGCAGCAATATGTGGTTGTGTTCCATTTTGCACAAAAGGGGCTGCACTGCTCCACACCTCTCACCAATATTAGAAATCGTTTTTCCAACAGATTTTGTAAAATTATTGAAGAAATATAGATCAAAAAAGAAAAAAACGATGAAGCCACAGTCTATAAGTTTGGCTCATACAAGGATTATTCACTAAAGGCGTATGGTTTTCTGCAATCCGCATACGAAAATTAGATGTTTTGAAGCTGCACCAGAGTGTGAAATTCTTTTCACGACTGCAGTTGATTTTTCTGCTTTCTTATGCGCTTGAACTGCTCGTTTTCGAAATCTGAACTAATGTTACAATTAGCAGATCCCAGTTCATGCATGCGTTACAATTTGTAAGGATATCGATTGAGTTCAGTCAACATTGTTCTCCATACAGTGCTTTACGAACTGTCAGTTCATCAGGATATAACTGTTAAAGAAGACCATTAATTCAGAGCTGCATGCATATACATACACCCACCTCTACGTAAGATACAACGCTACCGCACATTTCTTCACTTTCTCAACCTCTGTTAGTCTGAAGACGTATTATATCCCAAATAAGATCTTATCGTATGTAAAGCGTTCCGCTCCTCGACATAGCAACTCGTGAATTTTTGTTTTTCGGATACTTGGATTCAAAAGTATGCTCCAACAAACAAGCGTCATTGACAACACTGTAAGATCCATGTGTCAACATGTGTCTATCCTATGAGCAAAAATTTTCCTCAAAGTTGGGGTCAATTTCAAAAAAGTGTGGCTTCAGGATCGAAATGTTAAAGATCATTTTTGGCGAACTGCATGCACAATGCATACATCCAGAAGTATTATGCATACAGAACGCATCTATTTAAAATGCAACACTACCACAAATTACTTTGATTGCTTCACCGCTGCTAGATTAAAGACATATCATATCCTAAATCATACCTTATCGTATGTATGGTGCTTCGCATGCAACCACCGACTTAACACTTTGTTAATTCTGGTTGTGCGGATTCTTGGAATCAAAAGTATACCTAGACCAACAAGCGTCATTGGCCACACTACAAGATGCGATATGGCATTATACGTCTATCCTACAAGAAAAAAAGGTTTCTTGATGTTCTGAATTGTATGGATTCTCGTCTATCACCAATTCTTTTGAATGGAGAACGGCATACTGAATATTTGGAAAGGACTCCTTTCCGCGTGTCCCTCTTTCAACTGCAGCGTTGTCTGGTGGAAAAGATAACAAAATATATAGTCAATAAATTCTGAGTTTTTTTCCATTTGCCCCTTTTTACTTTACTCTATTTAGGGGCAGATAGACAGATTGAGAGTTTTTTATTCATTCTGGAAGTAGCTCTCATTTCTACAGCATCTTCATTTACTATTATATCTTTATACATACTTATTTGTTTAGAGGACAAAGAAGCATTTAATACTTCTTTTACTATAAGAATATTGTATAATATACGTAATAGAGTTCATCAAAAGGATACCTCGTTAAAATGCTATTAGTGGAATTGCGGATTAGATTAGTTGCTAGTGATTTAGACACTACTTGTGCTGCCATTTTCTTGCCTGCAGCATTCTGAGAACTAATAACCTAAATGAAATTCTTAAGATTACATCGAAAGGGCATCACTCATATTAGGTATAAAAATTATACGGTAATCGTTTCAAGAATCTGAATAGCAGAATAATGAAACTAATTAAATGCTGAATTTAGGCAGAAAAGTAAATAGTATTTAATTAATGTATTGAAAATGAGCACAATATAATTATGAATGCATATTGAAATACGGACAATGGAGAAAGACAGAATAATTATGCCTTGATTGTTTCAAAGATTCAGTTTATTTCGTATTAAATGTTTTTTAAATTACTTAATCATTATAAACGTCCACTGTTTCAATTAAGAAATCAAATTCCTATTTAAAGCAAAATTGAAGTATACAGGACACCATTTTTGAATCAAATTAATCATACGTATTGTTTTCCATATCCATTCCATGAACAGAAAATTTTTGTCAAAAACTTTTGAACGTTTTAGCACCTGAGGTAGAAGATTTATTTAGCTCCAATGCACGGTGTCAAGTTGTCTGAAATGGAAGTCTTTCGGAGAAAACTGACCTACATGGCTTGGTAAAAAACCACCAGCAGAGATGCAACTGCGGAGATCAATTCATTACCGCAGCAGCCATCAATCTACCAATTTTTAAAATAAAACTGGGTTGAAATGTAATTACTAACCTTCTTCCAGAGATTCATGATGCTCAATGGATTCCAAAATGAAATTGGTACGGTTCTCTTCTCGAACATCACATAAAAATAAAATAGCCCTCAATATACCTTACCATTGAGAAGAAAATATTGCTCTCTCTAGGTTTATTTCATTACCTAAGTGCATATCGCAGCAATGATAAGAATTTACATTTGTTATACATTGTGCTCTTATTTGTAAGATTGAAAGACAATGACACTTGCTAAGACAATCAATCCACTGCCAAACATCTCGATTCAAAAATCTGGAAAGGTCCCGATCCAAAATATGAAATATACTCTATTAGGAAATTTGAAGTATATTTTTAAGGTGAATGTGTCGTGTATCGCATGAACATGACGTGATATCTTTATATTAGTTTTTCATCGAGAAGAAAAGGTTATTTTATCTCCCTGAATTTTATTAAAGATATTCAGTGACAATAATAAGCCCTTAATAATTCTGTACCCATTTGGTGAAACCAGGTCAGGAGGCCGTTAATAATAATTACTTGGATTTTCAACTTACCGTCAAACATCTCTATTCATAAATATGAAGTAGTCTCACCAAAACATGCAAGGATCACTCACTGGAGACATCATATGACAAGAGCGACTTGATTAAACTAAATTAAATTAAACTCAAACTTAACATGACTATTAAGCAATTCTTATCCGTTTTCGTCCCGCTTCCTGTTTATAAAAGTCTGTATGAATATATGGTTGACAAGATCGTATGGTTGTGGTTCAACAACTAACGAGCCAGCCTGAACATATATGAGAATATTTCAGTACATCCGCATAATCCGGGCCAGATTTCCCGTAGATCCAACCTAGGCCATGGCCTAGGGCGCAGCCGTAAGGGGGCGCATGTAAGGAAGAAATAACCAAATATTTGCACATTTTTCTATGTTATCTTCAGAAGGCCATATAATATAATCTTCTTAAAATTTGCATTCGTTACTTTAAACATATTGAGCAATGCATTTTTGGCCTTCTGTGAACCTTATCGTTTCTTGTTTCCACACTTATTTGCATTGAAACAGACTTTAAAAGATCTGTCCATTTCAGTGCCTCTTCAAACCTATCACGGATAAAAGCGGAAACGCAGAAGTTCTACTAGGTATTTCAGGCAATTTCAAGAAATGGAGTGTTTTTGTAGGCGTTATTATTATGTTTTTTCATAAGAAGTCTAATTTTTAATTAAAAATGTGGTTGAAAGATGGTATTAAGTGCTTATATGTTTGAAAATAAACTATTGTATATTAAATTGAAAAAAACATATTAACTTTTTTGAGAGGGATGAGGGCGGCGCAGAAGATGTTTTGCCCTAGGGCGTAGAAATATGTAAAATAGGCCCTGAGCATAATTCAGAAAACAATGAAAGGATAGGTAAAAAAATCTTTTATGCCAAAAGCAGAAAAAAAACTTTTCATAGCATTCGTTGAATATAATATTAATGTGACTTAAAATATATGATTAAACAAACAAAAACACTATTAGCTGAGTAATAAATTCAGTTACTTAATCTTAAAAGTACTTAAAACTTTTACTTCATACTAAAGGCAAAGTCAAATATTTTTTGCTTACTCAATCGATCTTGTTCTTAAAAAACATGTTTGCACATCACACAAATTCCTCGAAATGTTTCCGAATTATCCGATAAAAACCCATATCTGAAACGACGATCTCGTATATATATAACAACAAAAAGAAATTACAATACATCCTTAAAAAATTGATAACGTCTCTTTTAAAATATCTATTTTCGTTTTCCTTGAGAAACTGGATCTATTGTTTTCATTCCTTCATCAATTATTTTTTCGTTGTTTGCTTTGCGAAACACCAAAATCTTAAGCAAAGTAAATTACAACGAAAGTTTATTTTTCCCTGGAGGATAGTTTGTCAAAATTTACTCACTAACTCAGAAAGAAGAAGATAGAAAAACTTCCTTTATGGCTTCTCGAGTAACAGTTTACCTGAATTAGCAATAATTTTCCCACCTTTATCAGTTGCGAAGCCCTCCCGCCCCCATTCGTAAAAACAATGGATTTTTCCAGTTAAAAGTCTCTTCTATCTGGAGGGCATTTATTACGTCTTGCCGTGTTCAAACTATCTCGAGGTGTTATCGGCAATATATTTATCTGTCAAAAGAGTTCTTTGCGAACGACACTGAAGACTTAAAGATAGGGTTTCCAACTCTTTCTCCAGCAGAGGATATAAATTGTGTTTAGTAACTGTCGTTTTAATTTTGTTGGAGACTCCATTTTTTTTATTCTCATATCGGAAACTATTTTTCATCGGTTGCGAGTGCCAGGGACAGGCATCTAACGCGCGCTGACAGCCGGAGAAATGGGTTTACGGGGGGAAGGGGGCGAGATTGTTTCCTTTTTGGAGTGAATTAGGAGTCTTGTGACAGATCTCGATGAAACAGTGTTTCACTTAGAAGCACTTGTTTTGTTTCTTGGTCCGTCAACAAAGTGGTTCATGAAAAGAAAATGGACTGAATAAAACTGAATTAAAAAGCGGGATTTGCCGAATGTTCTCGGGAATTGTGCTGCGCTTGCTGAAAGAATGCCAGACGAAAAAAATCACTTTACTATCATTCCATAAAAGAATACTGTTCTTTCTTCGAACGATTTCCAGTGGACACATATGGTATAGTGGATTAAGCCTTAGCTCCTCTGAGGAACATGAATCAGAGAAAGAAGGTTATGTAACTTTGAATTATTGTGGTTGGGCGCCAATATACCACTAAATACAAATAAGCGTAAAGTATAAGAAATCTAGTGAATTATAAAAAGTCGTGTTGGGGTGCTGAAATGCCTCGTCGTATTAATGTAGGGCTATACAATGCTATTCAAAAGCTGGTAGACTGATTTCTGATTTAGCAAGAAATTGATAGTCGGGGTCGAACTAGCTGCTGTAGGTTTTTCTCTAAGCAAAAAGCAAAAGTATGTTGCCTTTATGAAGGGCTTGAATAGGTAAAATGTTTCCCATTGAATGCCCTCCATGAAGACAACTTACTTCCATATGGAATTAAGTCAGACTTCTACCTTAATACCCATGTATCCACCTACTTAGGAGCTCTATGGTTGTTTCGAATAATTATATGCCATACTTCTCCTTTATCACGCGTTCTTGATTCATGGACTTGGCTAGATATACCAGAGCAACTGGGATTGAAGCCATCTGTACTCACCAGATTTTCGACCAGAATCTGAGCCAGAGGACGACTTTGATGTCACAGGATAACAACACTCTCCTACTGATGCCGATCCAGAATATCCGTCTCTGATGTCATCACCTCAGTCTCCAAAGACTTACTATGAAAGAACTTGCTCATCTACAGAAGAATCTCCTGACCCCTATGTCACCAGAAATGGTAGGACTGTCCGACCTCCTGAAAAATTTGACCTTTAAATTACAAAGGAAGGGAGATGTTCTATAAGCAAAACCTGTGAAACGCGCTCTTAGCTGTAACTGTAGCGCGGTTTGTTTATGTTCAGAATCTAATGCTTTTAACCGGTGGTTGTTCTGTGTGTGTCTCCAATGTCATATGTGTTGAAAAGCTGCCTAGTTACATAATGCCTCATTACGCAAACAATGCACCATCAACGCGATCGTCATTATTGTTACTGCTAATTTTATTCAATAAGCTTGAAGTTAAACATAGTCTGATATTATTATTCAAGAAGGATAAATGGCAACTTCTTTTTAGTTTCAAGGTACACCACAAGGGTACAAGGTACAAATACACAGAGAAAGGATGAAAGGTAGGTATTGCTTCTCGAAGATTATAGAAAGTGTCCCTTAGGAGATATTGGTGATAATTAGTGCTGTATTTGACGATAAACCTGGAAAAAATTCACCGTAGCCTTACCACAATTGAAAATAATTCTACTAACGCAAATGTGTGCTAAACAAGTTTTCCCACATGGTGATACTTAAGATTTGGTTTGATAACATATTAATGACTGGTTTTGAAGTTGCAGGGAATATTTTCGATAAATATATCATGATATTGGACAATGGTCAAATGTCACAGACGATACCTCAGCCTCTCTCCAAACTTCCACATCGCAAAAGCGGGCAGACGTTCGACTCTCGATATCAGATTTAATGTGCTTCAGGACTACAAATACGGCAGATCTTTAATTTCGAAAGTGAACTCCAGCAGTCCTGAAAACAACACCTTATTATCAGGCCAATTCGGTCCTAGATTTTGGTTAAGAATATTGGCGGATCGAAAACGCAACTTTCTCTTCGTTTTGATTGGATTTTCTCAGGTGTCGTCCTCGTCCTCTGACCGCGGGTCAAAATTACGAGATTACAAAGTTACGTCCCAAAAGAGCTCTCGTGTTGCTTCAAAACGGTTCGTTAATGTAACTAAACTAAACTTGATCGGATTTTCATTTGAGGAATAACAATTGGCGTCTTTATTATATCATGTAATTCAAAATTCCTATTCTTAAGGTACTTATTTTTCCATATTAATCTGGTAGGTTAGTTTGAATAAAGTCCAATACGGTAATTATTGTAGGTCCGTCTCGTGATTTCGAACCGTGAGCAAATGATGTTGATGACATTTGTGTCAGCTCCACGCTTTTGAGGCCCCATAAATCATCAAATGAGGACGCTTGACGTATTAGATATGTATGTAAACCGCATAAATGGTATTTGTTTGGTGAAATCGAATTTCGAGTACAAATCATCCCTCCAACATCTTTTCCATAAAAATTTCACTACGCGAATAATCGTATTCAAATTTTTTTCAAATGAATTGATCATGTTAAAAAAAGAATACAGTATATTTCTCCTTATCAATCAAAACGAAATCTTTCTCATATCAGGGATGAAGTTCTGCATAACAGCTGACCATACGTTTCTAGAAATCAATTGCCCAAGTTGCCTTATTATATCTATAGAGACAATTGCTGTGAGATTTAAATGTGCACTTCTGCCGTCCATAATTAAAGAAAGAATGTAGAAAATCTGACAAATTGCTTGATTTTATAAAATCATTATTAAACATACATATTATTTTATATTTAAAGAGATACAAATAAAACTGACTGTTATTATTTACATTTAAAGCATATGAAGTAACCTTAAAATAAATTTAAACATTTGTTAATATTAATGATCGAAATTTATCATCTAATGTATTGTTAAGTCCTGGATTTGGGAATCGCAGACTCATTCATTTTAAGTTACCTTATAGTTTCTGCGTGAAACGTTTATATTCATATTATTAAAACTTTATTTACCTTGATTTGTTTCATGTTTAGTAAAGGTGGAATTTTGTAATCGGTTTTTCATTTATTTCGTCATGTGCTAGAGTTTTGAAATTTTATACACTTGTGTAATCTCTATATGCTTCTGTATAGTATTTTGTGTAGTACTTGTGTATAGTATTTCAATTAAATTTTGATTCCATACTAATTGCGTTACCTAGTAGTAAATTTGAGGAAAACTTTATTTCAAGATTCCATAATATTCATCATAATGAATTATAAATTCGGAAGTGAAAAGTAGAAAATAATGGAAATGAGAAAAAAATGTGCCTTTTAATTCACTAATATAGGTATAATTTTAAAAACTGCTTTCATTAAATTTATTTTTATTAGTTCGGAGACAGGCGTAAAAATTGCTCTCTATTCCTTAAGAGTTTATTCCGTCTTATTCAACATGAAACAGTATTTCTGAAGATAAACTAACACATGTTTAAAAAATACCTACAAAATAGCACAAAGAAAATATTTCGTTGTAAAATGTTTGCACCTATCATATAACCAAAGGTAACCTAGAATTTGTGGGTAGGTCTTAGACAAAGATTTTGAAAACAGCATTCTGTCATCTGGAATCTGTGTTCCGTTAATTCCATGCAATTTCCCAAGAAGTAATCGTCTAGAATAGAACTTTGAGAAATATTACACCAACCAACTGATTGCAGGTCGAAATTGACGAATTAGACTTTAAAGTAGCAGTTGAGTTATGTAATTAACAAAATATTTGTTTAACAAATAGGTAATTATTCACTTCCATTTGTGCACATTTGGTAAAGGGAAACGAAATCGTTACAATAACCATTTACCTACGAAAGGTTATGTAATTAATTTTAGAGAAATGCATCTGGAATTTAATGTGCAGCTAAATGGCCAATCGTGTGCTTCTACCTGATCTCTCAAAATAACGATAAGTAATAATTCTTGGCGATTTAAAATCCACATTCAGGTATTAAATATGCAATATTTTCCTTTTTGACGTAAAAACGTCTTTCCGCTCGTTACAGTTATAGTCGGTGGAACTTTCTTGTGTGACAAAATACCGTCAGATTTGAATCGCTAATAACTACGAGACTAATAATGCGAAAAGAATGGTTGACCCCACAACGGATGGATCATATCTGTAAGAGTTTGTCGCATAGTATTTGTTTTGCCTGTGACGTCATCGTACTAATGTAGGCGCATGCGCATGATTCTTATGAATTAGCTTAATGTAAGATTATAAATAAGTGTAACGTGGGAACTCGTTTAGCTAGAAGGTTGATTCTGGTGTCATTTTAATGAGCCTGAGGGGTATTACTAGGACCCAAAGTGAGAAAATAAAAATATTTATCAGAATATATGTAAAAATCGGTATTAAATTGAAAATTTCAAACTTCGCATGTTTTTTTATTATAACATGCAGAGTTTTCTTACGAATTGTACGAAACTTACAGAATACTTGACAATACGTAAAAGAAACATTTTATTAAAATTTGAATTCAAAAATTTGAATATTACGGGAAATGTGAGCATTTGTAGTAAATATTGTTTCACTGCGCATACGCGAAATGTATTTCTGTATACTGCCAGCAGATGACGCCATCAAAAGCTACTCTAAATAAACCATAAGAAAGGCGCAGTTCCACTCCGCGTTGTGGATTTTTCGTGAAAACGTCGGGATAAAATCATAAAACAAGTATTTCGTATTAATATGTAATTTAATTATCAATCTCTTTAATACAGTATTTACACAGAGTTGTATAATGGTTACAGAATAGATAAATCACAAGTTTATCGCATGTAGCAAGGGTTTGTGGTAGTTTATGATTTATCTATTCTGTAACCATTATACTACTCTGTGTAAATATTGTATTAAAGAGTTTGATGATTAAATTGCATATTAATGCGAAATACTTGTTTTATGATTTTATCCCGACGTTCACACGAAAAATCTACAGCGCGGACCTGAATTGCGCCTTTCTTATGTTTTTTCAGTCAGAAAAATAATCGAATTTGTGTACATAATATCTGTTTAAACTGTAAGCCCACAGCATGTTTCTAAACTAACATCCATGTCGTTAGACCTTTACCTGATTTAGAACATTGCACATAATATGCGATTACTCTTAATTGAATCCATTTAGCTGAACATTTGCTATTGACGATCTGCAACAGTTTCCCCAAGTTTTTCATTCATACTTTAGAATCAGCGAGACATGAAAAGGCTGCTTGAAATTGCTATGTTAAACATAATTTATTTTTAATAAATATAGACGATTTCTTCATGTAAATCGCTACATGAACAGTCAAGATGTAAAATATTTTCAAGTCGGCTGTACAGGATGATTTGAAAGGGTTCGACAAACCTTAAGAGTGAAATCGGGAAAAACAAACCAATTTTATTCTAGAACATGGCGATGGAAAATTTTGTTGAATTTAAAGAGAACTGGTTTATTCCAGAATTCCAGCCATCATTATCTTAAGCATCAAGAAAGTAAGATGGACAAAGTTGATGAATGATGAAAAGATGTTGCTGAAAATGGATGGATGGGAAATAAGCAACAATGAATGAGAAGTAAAGCGACAATGCTAAAACGGCAGACTTGCATTTACAATATGGAACAGCTAATGGAAATTGGTACTCAGCACTACGTTAGTATCGAGAAAGATTTTCAAACAGATTCTTACTCCACCGTAATGTACTTGTTCATGTACTTGCATTGAAATTTTAGTGAAACCAGGTCTTTCACAAAATTCATTGTGGCTGTTGACAGTAAAACTCGCGCTGCAAACATATAAGGAGTTCATGGAGGAGCAGGCACTAGTTTCGAAATCTTTCACGATACTAATGCTGTGCTGCTTACCTATTCCGTTAGATCCAAACGCATGTCTTCCATTTCATTATTGTTGCGCTAATTAATTCTAATTTATGGATTAATGCAATGATTACTGGACTAATGGAATTCTCCATTTTATTTTAGGCCAAATAATGCTCCTATAGATTGTCATCGATGATTGTTAGATTTATTGTTTCCATATTTTTAGTAGAAACTCAGTAAATTTTTTTTTATTTTTGTTAGTTTCATAAAGTGTAGATTTAAATAGTCATATAAACCACCATTTACTATTTATATCATAAATTCAAAAGTTGAAATAATTCTAAAGAGGAAACTAAAATTGATTTCAGAGAGTTCGGTTATATAAAATAATAAGAAAGAGGCGTTGTAAAAATATATAAAAATGGGCTTTGGGGTAAATCATAAAGCTCGCCATTTACTAACTTCATAAAAAAATATGAAAATTAAATATATTTTAAGGAACGAAATAAAAGGGCAATGAAACAAAGATCGAAAAACAGGCTCTGAGGAAACACATAATTTACTACTTTAATCGTCATAAGAAAATAATTTTTATTTTTATTTCAAGTTCAGAAATTAAAAGATTTCTGCAGAAAGAAATAAAATTATTTTAGGAGGCATAGTGCTGTAAAGTAACAAAAGAGAGACGTTGTATATTTGTGCAGATACAAGTTCTGAAGGAAAACATTTTCTAACAAAGGCGGAGAAGCATTTATACCATTTCTCCAATGATACAGCAAAGTTAATAACCGACATCCAAGGTTTAGCAGATTTTTTTTTTTGAAGTTTGATAGGCGGACCAGGAAAATGTAAGACTTTTTTCTGTGTTTCGCACGCTATAAATTTTAAGAATATATTTTACACTCTTTATATAGACTGAAAACTATTTCAAAAGCTTTCTCCTTTTTCAATGAACACATTTGTGCAAAAACTAAATACTAGCTCGGAATTTTGAGATTATATCTTTCAAGATATCTTCATAGATATTTCATGTTTTTAGTTTTAAGTCTCAAATTCTACTGATGATTCTTTTGTACAACTATTATATTGTATAGTATACTATCTGATCAAAAGTATCCGGAGAGTCTCGAATTTTCAAATTTTTAAAAATTTCTCTGGAAAGACTAAACCAACTGCCCTTGAACTTCGATAATGTGACGAATAGACTCTACCTCACATTTTACAGTGAAGATTCGGTAACGAAGATATTTAGGTATCCTTCCAGGAATTGATGAAGAAGAAAAATATCTGGGCTCACTCCGTTCCACAAGAAGCTGATAATGATTTGAAAATTTTATCAGTAGTTATGATTAGTATGTACATTGTTTGCATGCATTTTCGTAAAAATAGCAAATATATTCTGGAAGATATAAAGGTTTTCTTATAAAATCCCAAACTCTCCCTCTTGTTTTTTGCTTATAACATGCAGACTTTTCCACCACATAATACGAAACTTACAGAATACTTGACAATGTGTTGAAGAAACATTATATCAAAATTTGAAATAAATATCTTGAATATTAGAGGAATTATGAGTATTTGTAGTAAACAATTTCTTACTGCGCATGCGAAACATAGTGTAATTTCATAACTTCAAAGCCAGATATGTAGGGCACCTTATATAAAAATTACAGTTGAATACCATTAAGATTTAGAAAGATATCGGCATTGCTGACTGCAATGCCGATCAGAGAATTTCTGCTTTCCTCCAGGAGGAATAAAATGATGAGGGCTTTTCCACGAATTGACATTTTTTTTAAGTTTCGTATTATTTAGAGGAAAACTCTGCATGTTATAAACAAAAAAAAAAAAACATGAGGGAAAATTTGGGATTTTTTAAGAAAACATTTATATCTTTCAGAATGCATTTGTTATTTTTACTAAAATTTATGTGAGCATTGTACATGTTAGGAGTAAACATTGATGAATTTTGCAGATCATTATGAGCTTTCTGTGGGACGGGGTGAGGCCAGATTTTTTTCTTCTTCGTCAATTTCTGGGCGATGCCCTAAATGCCCTCGTGATCGAATCTTCTCTGTAAAATGTGAATTAGAGTATATTCTTTGCATGGTCAAAGTTCAAAGGCAGTTGGTCTTGCCTTTAGAGAGAAATTCTAAAATATGTAAAAATCTGAAAGTGTCCGGACACCTTTAATCATAGAGTGTATTTCCAATATGATAACTGATAAATTACTAGTTTATTCATGAATCAATCAGAAATATTTTCTGTATACAAATATTTCTTCAAAAGTCTTGGTTAAAAAATATTAAAATATTTCATTTTATATACCTAGATTAACTTACTGAATCATAGATAAATCAACATTCATTTTCATTCCGAGTTTTGCCAGTTATTCGATTAGATTTATTAAATATAATGTAATACCCTATAAACTTTAAAAATGTAGACTTAATTTAAGACAAAAGTTTCTACGAGAAATACACTAACAAATGAAAAAAAAAATTCTGCTTGAAGTAATTTAATACGGGAGAAGGTATATAAAAATTCTTGGAGAAGAAATTCATTTCAGGAGAAGCACAATATCGAATTTTGCATTTCTTTTGGAGATAAACAAAATGCTCTCTGGATTAGTGCATCGCCCCTCTTTCTGCTTAAACTTAAAGTTGGTTATAAGCAGGAGCCGCCCGCTGGAAAGGAAAAGCTCTCAGGTTCACTAAAAGTCCGTAAATTTTCTTTTTGTGCATCGGTCAAGACAGCCTATTGCAACTTTCATGTTGCCACCAATTTATTCGACTGTCAAAATGTTAGCGCAACGCGACGGCGACAATGACAGGTTCCTTTTTCGTCGAAGGGAAGGATGGAGAAAAAAGAAGGCGCAAGTGGTCAACTCTTCACGCCTCCGGAATTTTCGGGAAGGGTTTATTTTCTCAAATATATTCTGAATGCTGAGAAATATGTTGCAACTTATCGCGAAACGCTTGCTCTTAAAGTCGAATTTAAAGTCGAGAGAACTTTCGGAGGAAATGTATGTGCTTGGCTCTGAAAGTTTAATTTTTTTCCCATAGACTGTGAAAACATTTTTCTTACCGTCAGTTTCCTAGATTTATTTATTCTAAAAATACGAGCTTCTGATCGCTGCGGAATCGTTTATGTGTGAAAATTATCTGAAACAAATATCGCTATGAAACAAATATAAGTGCAAAAATAAATAAAAATGCTTGGAATGTTTTCAAAAATTCTGATTCCTCGTGAATCTAAATCACCTTCGAATGAATTGAATTTTTTCCTGATCAATCAAAACTGTATTTTGGTTTTAACACTTCTTGCATTAGCTTAGAAATAATGGGCAATATTTTTTAAAAATTTCAATAAATTTATATTCAGTATACAAACTCACGATTTATATTTCTATTCCATCTACTATATTTTTTATTCTTTGCTTTATACATTATATTGCACGTTTTTTTTGTTTTGTTTTTTCATTTATTTTCGATTAAAGTAACACGCGCCGAATTATTTGAGAATTTTTAAGCTGTCCGTTATCACAATTTTATTTTTTTAATTAGAAAAATGTGACATAGAGTTAAATTATAGAAACTTTTGTATAGCGAAAAGAAATTCTCTGTGATACGTAACAGCTAGACTAAATATTTTAGGAGAATTTTTATTCGACTTGAAAATCGATGCCATTATGAAAAAATAATTGAAATCTTTCTTCCAAAATTTTTATACGTAAGGAATCTAATGGTGCATGATAAGATTTTCGGTACTTAAAGCGTCGAATGGTACATAGTAAGACTTTGATACCTAATACTTTTTTATTTTGTTAGAATGTGAATATGTAGAATTTAATGAAGTTTATCGCAAATTCTGTTTAGATTTTGTAAGAACCATTTAGAGGCTCAAAAAAAACTATTAAGAAATCTGCTTAAATTTATATTATGTATAATAAATTTAATTTCTATATTTATTTATATAATAAAAAGTAATTGATAAATTTAAATGATAAAATCTGACTCTAAATTCAAAGAAACTAATCCACCACAAACTTATCCAAACAATGCTCTATTGTATTCCTTACATTTAAATTAAACAAAAACCTTTCTATTTGCTGATTTTTTTATCTTTTATCTGATGCTACCAGAAAATCATTATTTACACACTGAGCAGTTTGAGTTCATCCTAGAGCTACTGGACTTCCATTTCTTGTTATAATCTTTTACAGAATCATAAAATACAGTTGATAGAAAGAGTTATCAACTTGCGTTGCAAAAATTCGAAAGCTGATAAAAATTTAAAAACAATCAAAGTATTATACAAATATGAACCACTTCCAACTAAAGCTGATACTAAGTTTTAAATTCTGGCTGATTATCTAATAAATAAAAAAAATTAACAGTGTTTTGCCTCATCCTGCAATGTTGTGTGAATGGAAACAGTGAAATGAGAAGCTTATTTTTTTCTACATTTCCTATGCAAGATTAACAGCATTCCTTGAAATTCTTTTCTAGATTTTTAGGATTCTACAAATCATGTCATAACGTTGGGAAAATTTATTTTTGTTTAATGAATATTGCGATTATAGCCGGAAATCCCATCAATTTATTAGGTGTATTTTATCAGTGACACAAATATCATAAAATAATTCGAAAGCTGCTAAAAATTTAAAAACAATCAAAGTATTTTACAAATATGAACCACTTCCAACTAAAGCTGATACTAAGTTTTAAATTCTGGCTGATTATCTATTGAATAAAAAAAATTAACAATGTTTTTCGTCAACCTACAATGTGGTGTGAATGGAAATATTGAAATGAAAGTTTATTTTTTTTTCTACATATTCTATGCAAGATTAACAGCATTCTGAAAAATTCCTTTCTAGAATTTTATGATTATAAAAATCATGTCAAACCGTTGGGAAAAGTTTTATTTATGTTTAATGAATATTTGCATTATAGCCGGAAATCCCATCAATTTATTAGGTGTGTTTTACCAGTGACACAAATAACATAAAATGAGAATTAATTTTTGAACTTTTATTTCTATCCTTGTAAAAAATAATGTAAGTGATTCTTATAATTGCAAATATCACCAACTATTAAAATTGACCTGAAGAAATGAATTAAATTTTGCTATCAGCTTATCAGTACCAATTTGATTAATTGTACAATTCTATGTGTAATCAATGATATAAAAATATATAAATATGGTAAACTGAGAAAATCATCCACAGTGAAAGTCTGATTTTTTGAGGTCGATTGTTTTTTAAAGTTGTTTCTAATTCAACAATTGCCTTAATAAAACTTATAAAACATGTTCTCTGTGTTTCTAAAATACTTAATCAATAAAGATTTTTTACTTTATTGATCATCTTTCCAATTTTTGATACTCCCTACAAAAATGGTTAAAACTATAACACAGGAAGAAATTTAAAGTGTCGAATGTTTCTTTTGTGTTTACTTCCATGCTTTATTTTTTTCCTGTTTACCTTTTCTTTCATATGAAGCCTTTACGATTTGACAGATCCAAAAGCACAATGCACCTACCGCCAATTTATTTCTACGTCAAAAGTGGCAACACTGACGTCTTAACGCTGGCAACAAAGCGCCGATGGCACTGTCAGACGCCATCTTGTATTCCCTTTCAAAACAGATAATAAAACGATATTTCCAGTTACCAAGAAATGCTCTATTTTTTATTTGGGTTGCTGTTGAGGTTTTCTTTCCTCGAAATTTATATTCCAACTCGAATTTAGATGATTTTGAAACTTTTCTTTGGTATTTATTTCAATTTCCCCTCTTGCATTTCGCAGGAGCGGTCCGTGTGTGGACATTTTTTACCCTTCGCATTTCTGAACCTTGGCTTCCCTCCAATGTGCTTATCGCTGAATGATGGCGTCAGTTTGTCGCCCGTCTTTTGTGGTGGCTCGAAATTTATGGCCTGTTGAAGTGAGAGGAGCTGGCCAGGGGCTGAACTCTGAAGGTTTACTTATGAGCTTAATGAAATGGAATTTATCAAGCATACAAAGTATATGATTTAATGCGACGCCTTACCTTCTTACTTATCTCTTGTTGAACTTCCACATGTCTTTTTAAAGTATCAACATCAAATTTTGGTAAGGTGATTAATTATACCCGCTAAGCAATAAATAAGCTGAAAACAGAATAAAAATCTGGTTAGTAGAAGAACCATTTCTTATCTTTCAAGAATTAGCCATTACTGTTTGCTAAAAGATAGCCATAAAACTCCGTCGTGTAATAGACTCTACTTACAGTTAGAAAAGTAATAAATTAACAGTATCAGAGGTTAAACTTCTAATATCGTTAATTAAAATGAGCTAAAATCTCTGTCGAGGACATCTGAAACTTGGACATTAAAAAAGTTCCTTAATTGAAACCCTTTCCTAAAGGGTAATGCAGAAAATTAAATTAATTTTAAAAAACAAGATAAAAGATGCAATTTGCAAGTAAAGACAGAAATGAAACCGGATTTATTTTTTCATCATCAAATCAGAATTATTAGAAGCATAGTTTAAGTTAATACCTCCAGAGATTTTAAAATAATGGAAGTCCTGAATTACATAGGATAACGCATTGATCCTGAGTAACGGTTTACAAACGTTCAAAATATCATCTTCCATTTAGCAGCTCAGCTTTCAGAGGCATAACCACGTTTTCAGTAGTAATGAGTACCATTTTTCACGGTATGAAAGAACAGCAACAGAAACGCTACTCACTGTTGTGGAAAAGTGTGGTCCCGTGCCTGATAGGTGTATTCCTGAATGGAGGACGTCGCATTGAACATTTCCAAGCTCTTACTTCACTCATTGTATTATTTTATGTAACGCATTACTGTATCAATTGCAGAATCATCAGTTGAAAATCTAGTTCCGCGACAATCCGATTTTTAATTCCATATCTATTCTAATACGGTACTTTGTAAGCAAAGCAAACATGTTAAAGGAAATTAATGCTTTGTTTGCAGTATCCAGAGTGAATTTGAGCAGATATTTCTTAGAAAATATTTCTTCCCAGCATTTCTGAGAAATAAATGGCACTGGATTATATATTTGTACCCAATAACGATAATGTGAATGCGTACCATAAATTATTTCAATTCTTGCTAATTTTCGTTTTCATATAGATTTTTATACCAATTCAAGGACATTTGTCTGACAATGACGCTTTCCGACGAAATGTTATCATGCTGTACTCAATAAACTGGCATTATGGATAAAAAGTAAACTGTTCGATCATGGAGTGATAGTGAAGATGCAGACACTAGAAATATTTTTGGAAGATCTTTTTTTTTCATGGCTGTAAAGTGCAAAAATTGCAAGTAATGTGTTTGCTGTTTGTATCCAGTGGGAGCAACTGACGTCCATTTCGGCCAGAGAATAAGCGAACCATACTAGTTTGAAACAGCTGTATAAAAATGTATTTAACTAAAGACAAATAATTTGAAAATAAGTTCTCCAATTAATTGTAGTTCCAAATTCGTTATTCACAAGCCAAAAAGTCCTGGATTGTTCTACGAAAGCCCAGGGAAATGTCATTCCAAGCTCCTGCTCCAGAACGATCTAATGACTTTTACTACCTTTACAGCATTGCTGTCCTATCCCAGGAATATTGACGATCTATATGAGGCAGCAGGAAATCAGTTATAGGAACTAATTTTCAGTATCCTGAATGTCCACACAATTTGCACTTCTGACTACAATTCTGAACAAATCTCTTTAAAACCACGACCTTTGTGAAGCATCGCGATTTTCTTCTGTAAAATTTCCTCTTTAACTAAAACGTGAAGCCAATTTTTCAATCAAGTGCATAATTAAAAGCTAAAAAATCAAATTTACTCATCAAATACTTCTCAGATGATAAAAGCAAATTTAATTACTCCCAAATGGTAGAGGGATATGAGTTATACATATCCTACAAAAGTCAAAATTTAACCCTCTGTTTGAACGAGCAAGCGTTATTCCTGGGAAGTAATCATAACACTGAAATCATTTCCATTTCTACAAAAGAGGCACATTATCTCAAGACGTAACATGCCCTTTTATTAAAACGATTAAATTATTGACAAATTAATATAATATATATGTAATCTTTTATAGCAATACTACAAACTGCATCTTTTAGATTAATTAGATTTTTCAAGCAACCTCATAATTTCGAGCTACATCAGGGCCCTCAGCAACAGACGTCATTATAATGAATGAAAGTCAAAGATCGAAAACGCCATTCGAGATAATATATCGTAATCTAATCTTCCGTTATAACCGTGTGAACTAAATGAATTTTACAACAGTATTGAAATGTGAAACAATAAGTTTTTCATGAATATCACTCCAAGGCTACCCAAGACTGAGGTGACCCACTAATAAAGGGATATTGAGGTGGCGATATAAATAGCGGGCAATCCTTTCCCTTGCGGGGTCGGCAGTAGGAGGAACAAATAATCAGAAAGGAATGGGCAATAGACAAAGAGAGAGGGGGACCGGGTAAAGAATGCGACTAGATTGGGCATAGAGTTGAAATCATAAGAAATCCACAAGCCCAATCTATTGGATGGGACGGGTTGAGCCAGTGAATTTGAATGAGTTGGCAGCAGCAGATAACTAAAAGGGCTCTGGGAACCGGGAAAAAATAGACTGCTTTACGAACGTTTTACGAATAGCAAAGATGTTCATCCTGTCATAGGTGATGGGGCCATTAATCATCCACCATTATTGTGGCACTAAGGGAGCCGAGATCTTATTTACTTATACGTCAACTTCTAATCCTCGTTCTTGAGGTGTCTCCCCCACAAGGTGTAATACATAATGTGGAAAGAAATAGTATTGATTTTCGATTTATGCAAATTACAAATTGTATGCATAATGCTGGTATACGTTACGTTCATTTAGGATAGGATACACGCTAATTCCACTTTACTTAGCTTGTGGGACGTAACTTGCTCAGAAAGAGAAATCCAGGTCACCAGCTTAACCCGTAAGAAAAGATTCATCTAAAGTGTAAGACTATAACGATGTGTAACATGAACAAGTTCTGTATTGTATTTTTTTATGTAGATAATGTAGTTCTCCTAAAAAATGTAATTTTTATATAGTGCAATGTAAAATTGTAATTTTACTGCACGCTACATGGAAAGTTATTTCTGTGACAGCATATTACTGATTTTTTATTCATTGACTAGTGTTGATCAGAATAACTGTGAATTAATCCGGAAGAAGATACGAATGAAACTATCGCTCAGATTAGAAACGGTCGAATGGATTCTATCACCGTAGCTGATATCCGAGAAGTTTACGCGTGCCTGATAGAGATAGTTTCAGCAAGGATAAAATATCGCCTTTTTGAATCTGGGAGCATAAAGGATTTTTATGTATCTCCACCTCCGAAAAGGCTGAACAGATAAAAGGCATCCCCTCTATCTCCTGACGTCCGTAAAACAAAGGATAAAAAATTGACTTTCTCAGCAGAAAATATTTTCCCGGGACAACACAAAAGGAAAAATCCCGACGCAAGAGAAAAAGTTTCGGAAAAGAAGAAGAAACACACCAAACAAGTGAAAATACAATTTCGAGGGAACATGTTTCCTCGAAGGTGAAGGCGCTTCCACACACCGTTTTATTTCTACGATCGTGCCAAGGCTGAGGTGCGTAAATCACGATTATTGAAAGGTGACACCATAAAAGGCAGAGATTTCGAAAACAACGACCGAAGAAACGATTGTGCCTGTCTTTTCCCAGGGCACGTGTTTTAGGAATGACTGGCTGAGGAACAGCGTTGGTTGCGTATCGTACATCAGACGGGAAACTGTTATCCAGACTACAAAATTCCATGGAGTCTCGAGTTTTGCATTCTGGGTAAAGCAACGACTAACTTAAGCAAATGTTTTTTCACTCTTTCATCATCAGCATACTTTTATTATCATACGATAGTAAGCTTATATTTATTACATTTTTCATCTGCGGAAGCAATATTACTTCGGGCATTAAGCAATTTTAATTTTAAATTTACTTCTGTCTTCTGGGTTTGACTTGAGACTGCCAAATTTTCTCTATTGAATAATTCCATGTAAAAAGAAAATGGATGGAATTTCAATCGCATTAAAATAATTAATTAAATTAAAACGACAATAGTAAAAGGCCCAGTGAGAAGTCAAGATGATCAGGAACAAAACGAATTAAGAAGTTGCTGCTTTTTTCTGGTTTATAATATATCTTATAGAGAGGGAAATGGCAACATAACCTCTATAGCACTTAGAGTAAAATTTAAAGAATTGTTGAAAAAGTATTTTTCTTCATTCTCACGATCTTACAGAGACCGATGTGGTTAAATCACGATTATTGAAAGCCAACACTCAAAAAGGCAAAGATTTTAAAACAACGATAGAAAAAAAACGATTATGCCTAATTTTCCCAAGACAATTGTATAAGGATTGGCTGGCTGAGGTACACTATTGGATACAGGTTGCACTTATGACTGGAAACTGTTATCTATTTTGCAAAGCTTGATGATGTCTCGAAAAGATTATAGCTATTATTAGATTAGTCTGTTATTTAATTTCATGCAAATGGAAAATTTATGGAAATGCTGTCACAATTCAATAGATAAATAAATAAAAATGACACATGTGTGTTTGTTTCCTAATCTAAAGCATTTCGAGGTCAAGATGATGGAGAAATTTACACTCCATTTAGTATATAAACTATCTTTTTGAAAGGGTAACAGTAGCGTATATTACAACTGTAATCAAGATCCTAGGTAGATCAGGCCCAAACAATACATGTTTATACAACCATAAAGATAGATCACAGAAAAGTGTTGACCATGAAATGCAAATATCCTCTGAGAAAAGTCCCTATAAAGAAGGTATTAACATGCTTTCGGTGACATGCTTTGAACGCAGGAAAAAGAATGGCACTATATTGCCCATAGTGTGTAAACCATAAAAAAATAATTTTGCCTCAATTTATCGGACATATGATTGCTATATGTTTATAGGAGTATCAAATATAATGGGTTGTGGAGCAGCATGAGTAAAGGGTAAGAAGGATTGTATGAAAGCCAAGACAGCCTGTTTCTAAAGTAAATTAAAGTAATTTTTATGGTGCATAATAAATTATGATTAACATTACAAGAACTTTATGTTTTATAATGCATTCGTTATTTTAATGAAGCCTACTTATAAGCCTAGAATTAAAGGATCATTCCTTTAATTCTTCCACATTCGATGGCAATGAGGTCTTGGCCAAAAGTACAGAAAGTCAATAAATAATAAAAATAAAACTTGAAAAATTAAGAGGGGAAAAAAGAAAATACTTTAAATATTTCACACATAATCTAGCTTTTCAATAAATTTCGATTACCAAGATCTTTTCAGAAGCAAGTTCCAAAGAAAATTCGAACAAAATTTATCAAATCAGAATCGTCAATAATATTTAAAAGAAAATTACAATAATGCGTCAGAGTCGTTTATTTCTCTGGCTTAAAATATGATGAAAAAGAAACTGAGCTTATACAACAACATTGAATATTAAAGTCTATATTTTTTGGTTTTATAGAATTTGGGTATACAATAATTCATGTAAATTAGCACTTGTTAGGTCAAGTCCCTTGGCTCATGAATTAGTAATGCCCCTGGAAGGACCAACGCTAGGATATTGCAATCAATTCATAGAAATCAAATCCATAAACTCATCACACAAGAAACTATAAAAATGCTTCCGTTTTCCAAGACTTGTAGAATGACTTAGAAGTATATTTTTCTGAACTGCATTACAAGAAAATTCTAAATAAATACGATCTTATACTGGATTTCTAGGAGCTATATTGAAACTGATCAAATTATAAATAATCTTTAAACACAAGAAAAATTAAAATTAACATATAGTATCAATTTTAAATGGAAAGGCAATAAATATCCGAAAATCAAAACAACGTTTTTAAATCTTGTCGCAGAACTTAAGTCAAAACTTTCAACAGCAATGCTGGCGAAACTTATTCTTTTATAGCATATATATTTATCTTTTTCATCAAGTGTTTGGGTATGGAATTCAATTTTCATATATAAAATAAAATGCATGCGCTTTACTTCAATGTAAATGAAAATACATTTATTTATTTTATTCACTTTGACAGCTTGTCCTATTTTTACTTCATTTGAGAGATGTTTATATTATTGATTTATAATAAACAGAAAAATTTATAAAAAAATAAGCACTGTTTTCCAAGAAAATATGCTCAATTTACTTGAACGCAACTAGAAATGCATATATTTCCTTTTTCATTACTATTTTTCTGTCCCACTTTCGGAACCATTTTTTTTTTATTTTTATTCTTTTCTAAGAAACTGGGTTTATTGATCTGCAACAGTCAGAAAAATTACAACTTAACTTTTCAACAATTTCAACAATAATTGTTTTTTTCATATTTGACGGAAGAATAATTCTGTCGCTTATTTTATCAAAAAAGGTGTTAAGATGAAGAGGATAGAACTCCTTGTAAATGTTTTGCTTTGACCGTTGCAAGATGGTTTTGAAAATGGTGATTTTGAAAAATCCAGATTTCTTAAACTGAAATAAAATTTCTTAAAATCAAATATTCTTCATTTAACTATAATTGAATAAAGGAATACTCCTTTAATCTGTTTATGCACTATTAAATCATTAATCTGTCTTTAAAATTGATTTAATAAGTTTCATGGCAGCTCTGAAAGTCATATATCATCATATGCTCGGAATCATTATATTTTCTCTTAGCAACATGGAATGCATAGAATTCTAGTTATTTTTTATTTCAATTTCTGAAAATATTTCACTAACGTTAATTTCTATCAAATTAATCGATGCTTTAATATAATATTTAAATTCCCATTAAGCAGAATTTTTTTTTAATTCGTAGGCGCGCCGCAGGAATCTATTGAAATTTCTCAAAATATCCTTTAACTCTCTGACGGATATTGCGTATGCTTTATAAACAGGTTACACCATCCCATTGAATGAGAGTTTTGAGGTCGAGTGATAAAGAGCTTTCCTCCATGTTTTATCGATTGAATCTTGAAACCTTTGTTAAATTTGAAATCCAACGGAAGTGTTTTAAAAATAAATTTACTTCAATTTCCACATCCCATATGGAGAGCTTAGGGGTATGTTCTACATCCAACCAAACGCCTAGGAGGGAATAAATTAATAAAAGATAAATGACATGAATAAATAGTAATTAATGTATAAAATTAAATATAAATAATTGAAGAAAACTAATAAAAAGGTAGAGAGAAAGAGAAAAATAAATTAAGGTTTCATAACATATAAATAATGAATATAGAGGATACTGGTAAATAATTTTCATTAATCACTTAACAATTTTTCCCGAACACCGTTCGGACCTAAAGGGGATCTCCCTGATTTGCCCGAATTCCGCTCGGGCAGCTTATTTTTCTAAGCCAATCCACTGATTTCCCAGGCTCATCCACTTTCTTTTCCAATGTTTCTAGTACCTGGCTCTAGCAGTTTAATTAATTTTGGATAGCAAAACAAGTGTAAACGAGTTTTTAGGTCGGGTTAGTTTAGGTAAACTCGTTTTTAGGTCTATTTTCCCCTGCAATTAAAAATTATCAAAAATTAGTAATGCCAATTAATTACTGCTGTAATTAATTAGTAATACTGCTGATTTGAATTAACAAAATCAATTTGAATACAAAATAGCTTATAAAAAATGTGCTTATTTTTGGACACAATAGGGCAGAAAAAATAACTGTTAAATGGTTAAAAATGTTTTTAAAACACATTTTTGTTAGCGCAGTAAACAGAATATTTTTTATTTTTATTAATTTCTTTTGTTTAATTTTGTGATCTTTTGTTTCTCAAACTCATAACCAAGTGGAAACACTGTTAGGGAATCCAACATAATTTAACTAAGGATTAATTTCGTTTTGAAAATATCAAAATAGTTAATTATCATCGAGAATAAATATGTGCATAAAATTTCGATCCTCTATCACACCAGGAAGTGAGTGAAGAATCGATTACAGAATCCCATCTTTATAAACATGAAAGAACTCAAAAATAAAAGTGTTTAAAAAGTTGCAGTTTTTACTCGTTTTCTAACATGTACCTTAAAATACTTAACAAATGCTTAGAATCTGAAAGTATATGAGAATAAAATATATTTATCCGAATTTTGGATTGTTCTCAGTAAATTTAAATATATAAAATCCAGATTCATATAGACGGTTAAGCATTATTTCAATATTCCGTTTAAAGTAATTACTTATTTCACTTCAAATTTATATGAAATTAAATCCTTTTTAAAGGAAAATGAATAATACGAGTTATGCAATTTGTGTAAGTAAGGTGGTATTGTATTTTTGTGAAAAAATTATTTATCTAATTACCACCAATAAATAAAATTAAATAGAAACTCTCATTATTAATGAAGCGATTTCATTAAATTCATTAATATCAAATACTTAAATCGATAGGGTTTGGAAACGATATTTGTTTCAGAAATCAAGTAACTCTATGTAACTCCAAAATAGCTCAAATATAAATTGTAAATAAAATTATATAAGCTATTAATTTTTAAACTAACAAATGCATTAAAGTGATTCTTAGTAAATCTAAAATACGTGCTGTTTTATAACAATATTTGTTTCGTAAGACGCTATTTAGATCTAAATCAAACTCTATTTAGATCTAAAATAACCCACCTTTAAATTGTAAATAATTTAAAGAAAACCTTCTCATATTATTAATGAAGCGATTCCACTTAAGTGATTAATATCAAAGACTTAAACTCGTGTTTCTTTTGAAAAGTATTTGCTTCATAAGGCCAACTAACTCTCTCTATCTAGTTCCGACCTGGATCAGTGGTTCCGACTTAAATAGCGAGGGAAAAAGAAGAATTATTCCAGTCGCTTCGAGGCTTGTCTTGCATAGGAGAGGCTTCAGTTTCAAAAACATAAAAGTGAAATATGAGAGGAATGCATCTTTGTATTTTATTGAGCACTCGTAACAGTAAATCGTGGATTGCCGAATTTTATAACGTTTTTCTTTCCTTTTTCGTCTTAAATCTTGTTTTTTATGTCTGTATCGTTTTATGTTATTTTATCGATTCGTTCGGCGTTTATTTTTCTTATCATTGAGGGGGTCCTTCTTTTTTTATTGGCTTAACATCACATTTCTCAGGTGCTCTCCGTAAAATGATACATATTTAGCATTTTTATCTTAAAAGTTAAAAGAAAATAAATATATTCGAGGTTTCTCCAACTGAATATTTTTACACACTAAATTCAATAAGAAATATCTGAATATCAAAGGGTTAGTTTAAAAAAGAAAGAACAATTTTGAACGAAAAACTGGAAAAATTCAACACTCGAGTCTTGGTGGTTGATTGATTATTCAATCTCGGAAAGAACCAAAGAGTTTGTTTTGACCTTTCATTTTTGGATTTTAGCAAGAAGAAAAAAACTTTCTCCGATAAAAATATATTTTCCTCTTCGTAAATTGGAAATTCCAATGGCCATAATTTTATCAGAATTTTTTTTTTCACGGAATTGATTTGGAACAAATAATACTTCTTCTAAAATAAGCATTGAACGATGGAATGTTGAATGATGAAAATGAAAAATTCTTCACAGATTTTCAGTATGTATATTCAGTATAGAAATGAATATGCATTTGTATATTCACATTGCATTCAATAAATAAATTTACTTATTAAGTTTAATTATAAGTTAGATCATTTTTATATACATGGAAGAGACAATTTAATTTCTGAATGGTATAAATGTTTAATAATGGAAACGTAACCAAATAGAATTTGCAATACAAAGTTTTTCAACATTCTCGTGCTTCGAACTTCTAATATGTCAGGCATAATTTCATACTATACAGTATTTATTTTTCATATTTGAGTTGCTGAATAATACATTATCATCTGCAACAATGGCAAAGAATAGCAGTATAGAATTTCGTTTTATTTGTAAACCAAGATTTTAGTGTGAGTTTTTCTTTTATCTTATGTTTTTTAATGCTTTTTAATACAAATACGAGAATATTTGTATCTACAAAGTTACTTTTTAGATTGATTTTACCATAGCATTCCGCACAGTAACTATCAATTTACTTGAAAATAACGTAATCGCGAAAATAATTGAAATATTTAGACAATGCAGCATGTACCTCGCATAGCATTATGAGGTTGCAAAAGTTTTAGAATTCCAAAATGTTACAAAACATTTATGCCTCTTCATCATAAAATGACCAAACAAATTAATTAATTAGAACACCAATTATAATATCTTCGGACCATAGATACCGAACAAACGATGATTCTAAAATAATACTTTTATTTCTTCATGGTTGTTACCAATTCTGGGATTTAACTCCATTTGTGGAAATTTAAGGAACGGCAAAATTATAGCAAGAAAATCTGGATAATAGTATTCTTCCACATATTCATTAACTACAAGTAATGGTAAAGTTATTAGATAAAAAATTAAACTATAGAAAAAATATAATTGCGCAGTTTGGAAACTTTCTTTATAAAGTTTTATTCTGTACATGAAATGTAAATTTTAAAGATGCACAGTGTGTTTACTTATTTTCATTAGTTATATTAAAATGCAAATATTGAGCGTCACCTTAATTAGCTATACTACAGTTTAATAAAAAGAGGTTCACATAATCAAATTATTTTATCGTATGATATTTTATTTATTTGCTATTACATTTCCGTACATTGAAAGTGTTAAATATTTATCATGATGGGCGAATAAATAATAAAAACAATGTTTTAGTGCATTTCCGAATATATAGTTATTAAATATTTGTTATCCTTCATATTTTCAGTTTCAGTGAAAGATTAACTACAAATGATTTTAAATATGAATACCTGAATATAAACTTAACACTAAAGTATTTCCTAAACTTGAAAAAAAAGCTTTAGTAAACTTCCTAAATATTAAAGTATTTCTACCTTTACCAACGCACAGCAAAATATTTTGCCCTCTTCAAAAATTTGAAATGTTTCATTAAAAAAAACCTTTATCTTATAGAAAACTAGAACATTATCCCGATGAAAATTAGAACATTCAAAGCAAACATTACGGAAGACGGTGAAAACATCACGTAGAAAACCTGTTTAAGCGTGTTCGATCTTTAGCTCATACCATTGAAAACCTAATGCAGACAGACTTTTACCTCCGGTTTTCGAGTCACATTAATGTTCCAACAAAAATGGGTTCTAAAATTAAATTGTGGATACTTATATATCATTAACTTCTCCGAGCCAGCCGAGTTGATAAAGATAATTTTAAAACAGCGAAGGAAAAATTTAAATTATTAATCAGCTTCTGGATTTGTGGTGGAGCTTACTCTCACTGCCAATTAAGATTTGAAGCAGCAGACATCTATTAAATTTTACAGCTCTCTGACTTGAAATGATTTTTTCTTTTTCAATTTAAAATCTTTCACTTTCAAATGAGAAAAATTTATTACATCCTTTGGGATTACAATTTATGAAAATGTACTTGAATAAAATTAAGGTTGTTGGCCATAATTCCTAACTGATTGATAATACCTTTCGTGTCGTATTTTTGTAAAAATAAAAGGTTTTTAAGTTCAATCAGTGACTAACTACTTTTTTTTGTCACCACATGAATATTTAATAACATAATTTAGTAAGAGTGTATTGTTATCGTAAATCTAAAATGCTAATTTTTATGTATTCACATATCACCAGGTTTATCTTTTGAAATAATGAAATTTTATTCTTTAAAATTAGAAATTCACATAACACAAACATAGAAAAATGTAAACACTGAGATTATCAGTTAATCATCATCAAAATTTTATTCTCTAAGGTTTCGATCATGTTGATCGTGTTTCAGCTCAGACAAACTTGTTCACAATTCACACCACACTGCGGCGCTGTACTTACTGGTAGTGCGCGTTCTTCTGTGCTTCGTGTTGACCATGAGCATTTGTCGCATTCTTCACAATTATATTTCGTTAATATCGATAATATTTGTTATAACAGTTAAATTCTTCGTAATTTAGAGATATAACACACTTCAATATTTCACTAAGAAATGGGCTTATTATAAAAGATATTTAATTTCATAGCCTCTGTAATAAAAAAATAAGATATGTCAACGTTTCATTTCAGAATGTTATACCTACAATCGTGAAATGTGGTTGAAAATGTTTTATGTTGAGAAAAAAACTTATTTAATATGTGAAAAATATTTTCACTTCCCTTTCTTTGTGCATGATTTGTTCAAATAATAGTATAAAATGTACATGTCCAGCAAATTTCTTTACATATTGTTTTCATAAGTGTGAAGGAAAGTCTTAATGAATATCGCAAGATTTTCAAGACGCAATTTTATGAAATTTATTTATTAAAAAGTCTCCTCTTGAAGCAAAGTGAGGGCTATTTGGTATCGGAGATTTATAGCTCAGAACGCATCATACTTTTGAAGAATCAATAATTTGGAACTTTTCTGTCGTACGTCTGTACATAGAGAAGCAAATACCTGCAGCCGATACCTGTAGCCATTCTTCGCTCTGGATTTGATGATATTAAAATCTGTTTTTGCAATCCAGCCAGTTTTTAGATTACGGTTGTATAAGACACTCCAGTGAACAAAATCGTTCAGAAGAATGATAACATCATCCAATTTTTTTGCAAAACAACAGCATGCAGAATGTTTCTTATTTTTCCATACACATCTCAAGTGACAAGCTGAAATGTAGCAGAAGAGAGAGTCAAATATATTTGCGTTTAACTGAAGCTAGAAAATTCTAAGCTAGAAGTTTTAGTTTTGCATAACATTCAACCGGAACATAGTTCAAACATGCATACTGCAAACGCCTACTATGTAATGAATTTGATAAATAGTCACAATAATCAACTACAACACAGTAGAAGTTTAATATAATTACATTAAAGTTCCAATTTGAAGCACGAGCTCTAGTTTTGGGAGGAACGTCATAATCTTGAACCTTGGTTAGATAACCAGGACGGCACCTGAGCCTGAACCTATTCTTTGAACTTCATGCCACGAAAAACAGCCGGAAGATTTTTGACAGTTGAAGTCAGATCTAAATTGCACCAGGACAACATACACTTGGTAAATAGCCATGATCGCCATCTACAGTACAGTAGGAGTTTAATATAGTTACATTAAAGTTCCATTTTGAAGCACGAAGGGTATTTTGGGAGACAAATCTAAATTTTGTACCATTGTCAGATGACATACAACACTTGACCCGGCATCTATTCTCTGAACTTCTACGCCAGCCCATCCAGAAGGATTTTGATACTTGAGACAAGATCTAACATGTACCAGGACCGCATACACGGCTAGTTTATAGTATAATTGTGTTTCGAACATTAACCCCTTCATCCCAAATACTAGATCTTACCTCAAAGTCACCGTGTCCCTGAGTGTAGAGGTAAGATCTTTTGCCTAAAAGGTGAATTGGTAAAAGTTTTGGGTTCCTAATATATGAAATTCACATCACCTTTACTTAGGTTCTCAGGGCAAAGTGCTATCCTGTCCTACAGCAAAGCACTATCCTAACTCACAAGCAGCGTGAAAGGCCCAAATCAATGATGGTGTCTCGGTTTTCCCAATCATCGCTTCACAGGCTTTCTCTTTTTCAACCCAGCTGTACTAAGAGAACCTCTCTTAAAATTACAACCCGCAGAAACAGATAATTGCTGGAAAAAATATCCTTTATTCCGTCTCTCCACTCGATTAATCACTTCCCCAGAAGTAATCGAAAAGGAAACGATCTCGAGTGCTTAAAATTTACTTTCGACTTTTCGAATTCCCTTCAATTTGTAGGGAGCGGAATTTCTGTTTCACACTTAAGTGCCGAAAGTTTGAAGGGAAAACAGCCCAACAGAAGAAGGAAAAAACGACGCTTAAGGGAGCTCTTTGCAGGCAGTTGCCATGGAGACGCCCATAAAGTGGCTTTCAATTTAACGAAAGTCAGCGAGGTCAGGTATCATTATATCAATAGCTGATTTCATCGTTACTAAGCGACTTCGCAGCTTTATTGCGTGCTGATATGATGTCTTGGTCGGAAGAAAAAAACACATTTGAGACGATGTGTTTTGTTGCCACTATGTACAGAAAACATTTATTCTAAAGAACAATCTCTTTTTTACTTAAGAAGTCTGCTATTTTCAGAATGTTTCTTGTAAACATGAAGTTCAAAGAACATAAAAAAGTTTATCATCAACTCATTCAGCTCATACAGTTTTGGATATCAATATAAAGGGATGCTCACTGAGAAAAAATTAATAAAGCAGTGGAAAATATTTTCTTCATTTCCTACCATACATAGATAGGTTGTTTTTATAAATCCAAGTTAAGTCACATGAATAAAATGGCAGACTGATATATTGTCTTCGACCGAAAAAGAAGCACATTTGAGACAATGTGTTTTGATGCCGCTATGTACAGAAAACATTTATTCTAAAGGACAATATCTTTTCTCTTATGAAGTCTGCTCTTTAGAGAATGTTTGTTGTAAACAGGACGTTCAAAACATGTTATAAAAAATTAATCATCAACTGCCGTTTAGATATAGATGTGTAACTAATGGGAAGTCAGCAGAGAAAAAAAATTAAAAAATGAGAAAATGATTTTTTCCCTGTGTCCTATCATACATGGTTTCGAACTCTAACTAAATACAAGTGAAGACACGTGTTTGATATCCGAGTAAGTTCTACTTATACTACAATTTATGTGATAATCTTAATAAACAAATGTAATTTGTCTTAAGATTTTTTGTTCTTATTAAAAGCATAGATAGATGCATAAAAGATTAAACGCAAACAAATCATGCTTATTTATTTTATTTATAATTGTTCCTTATTATGTAATTTTTTTAACAAGCACAATATTCGATTTAAGACATAAGAAGTGTCGCTCTTGCTGCATTTTACTAGTCTAGAAATAAAAGTCTAGTTTTGAAAATATATTTGATTTACTGTCTTTATACATAAAGCCTTGTTCACTTTTCTTAGCTCATGAAACACTTAACTACTTTTAACTCGTATTTTATACAAATTTAAATATAGATTTTACAGTTAACTGTCTTCTGGGTGTAACCATTGATTAGTTAGGACGAGTGTCAATTATTAGAGAACTGTGAACAGAAATATCAAAAATATGCATTACTCAGTCGGCCCAGAATGCTTAAATAAACACGCAAATGTTGTCGGAAATGCCTATCTTAAACGAAATTTACTTTGCACTCCGTTACATCAATCGCTTTATATAAAGAATTATTATTATTAATAATTAAACGCTATTTATGATTATACTCACATTCATCTTCAATTTTAGCTCTGCTAATATAAGTATCTGCTAATGCGATATGATTCCCTTTTCAATAACAAAATCAACGTTCATTCTTGTAGTCATTTTTTAGAATTTCGATAAATCTATAGTCAGATTAAATGTTAGATTTAAGACTATATTGAGTTATAAATAAACAATTTTCATTTTTATTTTTCTTATTAATATTTTACATTTGGTTCAATGTCGAAAAATGAAATCATAACTAGATTATTAGGAATATATCTTGCTTCAAAACATCCCTTTATGCATCCATTCGTATATATAAAAGAATGCAAGTGAATGAAATGAATGTATTTTTAACATATATATCCGTTTCTATAAAATAATTATACCTCTTTTTTTAAAAGAAAGTAAATTTTAATTTTTAATTATTTATTTTAGTTGTGTATAGGATAAACTTTTGTCTAAAATAAGCAATGTAAGAAAATTTTATTAAAAAGTTCCTCATAATGTATTTATTGCATTTTCCGAAATACTAAGATTCGAAAAAAATTGTAAGTGCATTTATTGTTTATTTTAAAATTCATAGTCTAGAATGGAATAGTCCTAAAATGTTTATTTTAAAATTCAAAGTTAAGTCTTCATTTTATTTACAATAGCTCTATTTCAATTGCTTATACAAAAACCAAATGACGGAGAAGATCATGTTATATCTGTATATAGTTTTTCAATTTGTGCAATAAAGACATAGCATAATATCTAGTATATATAAATTGGGTATAAACAAATAGTATTAGAAATATTTAAATTGAAGCAGGAAAAAACCGACTTCAAGTTTTCCTTTGTTTTTATTACCTTACACAGATATTTCAAGATTTTATGATTGATAAAACATGAAACAAATTTTGTGATCGATTTATAACTTGAAAACATGATTTAAAACTTTTTTGCTGATAATAACCTCACCATTAATGTAATTATGCATCCAAAGTTTAAAACAATTCTCGCGATTGAACTTCCTTATCTTTGTAGCGTGACCGGAAGGAATCTTCGAGTCGAAATCATATCCAAATTATTGGCTAATAAGAATCAGCAACAAGCCATTACGTCAGCTTCTTTATCTCCTATAGTGACAAGTAGAATCCTGTGTTGTTTTGAAGATCCTGAAAATATAACCAAGACCAAACTCATCTGATTCGGTAACAAATCAATTTCCAGTTACCATAGAATAATGTTTTCTAATATATTTTACTACAAAAAAATTATCTTAAAGTTCTGAAATTTCAGATTTTCTGTACAGAAAATAGAGAAAAATTCACCAACTCAATGCGAAATAACCATCTAAAATTTTCCTGTTACTCTCTCTAGCTTTACTTAAGATAAGAAAGAGTAAACCAAGAAAAATATAGTTTTTTTAAAGTTTATAAGTTTAAGTATTTATAAGGTTTAGTTTTAAGAAAGAGCAAACCAATAAAAGTTTAGTTTTTTTAGAGAGAAATATATATAGAGTTTATACGATAAACTTTTGGCGAAGATAAACATTGTAAGATATCTTTTATAGAAAAGAATAAATTCATATCAATTGAATAGAGATTCTAAATGAATTGCAGTCGTTTCCTAGTAACAAAATGTAGCTCATGTTACTTATTTGTCGCATTTTTTACTGTAATTCATAACCTGAACGCATTCAGAATTTAAAATCAGAAAAGAAAGAGAGAATATCGTATTTCTTACTCTTTTCCCCAGACACCACTTTCTGTGCATTACTTTTATGATGCGGAGTTTCTTTACCTTTTCAAATATTAAGAAACCTCGAATGAAAACATTACATTTTTTTTCTTTCAAATTTTGACTCTCAGGTATTTCATTCAGCATATAAAATATGAAGACGCAACCAAATGCCAGTCTCTCGAAAATGGAATCAACTTCCCGTCCTGGGTAATGCGCAAACCCTGTTGAGTCTGAGTCAAAATTCAATGTGTCGAAAATTTAATAAGAGCGAGCGGAACGAATTCATCGGATACACACGCCGTCAAAGGATTGTGCAAAAACAAACAAACGGGACGTCAGAAAATGAAAGGGAAAAACAGATCTTTGTTCAACCGAAAGAAAGGGATTTTATGACTTCGGCTATGGATGCATTGATTCGATCAGGGATACTTGTTTCCCTACTTCGTTTCCTGGGTGGCTTGTCGATAGCGGGAGTTGGCTTCAGGTCCCACCCTCTTCACGAACGAAATCTGCGAGATTGGAAAAGACCCTCAAGATGTCGGGAGATTTTATAGGAAGTAGAGAAAAAGTAGTCTTTGGCACCGTAGTGAATTTGATTTTGATCACTTTGTTGAAAAAGATTTTTTTTAGATAAGTCACTGCTATTTCAGCACAGAAGATGTCAGTCAGTGTTCATGGATCCTCCTTTCTTTATAAAGTATTGGCAGCTGGTGCACATATATGCATTTGATATTTCATGTCTACTCTATCAATATCGACAGACGCACAAAATGAGTTAATGTACAAATATGACATCATAAAACTAAACAAAAAATATAATCAAGAGAATTGGAAGATCTAGAATTACCTGCGCAAACTTTAAGCTGAGTTAGGGTTGATATTTCAGCCAACAATATGCTCATGTCCAGTGGCAGTGTGTCAAATTATTAAATGTAAGTGCCATCTTATGAAAAATTGGGAACCTACTGTAAATGACCCTGCCAGTTTTTACAGAGAATGGCATAGTCTTGGATTTGTTATTTCCACCATCTATAATTTCTGATATAAAAGATCTAGGACAAAACAGAACGAGAAAATTGGAAACTTAATCTGGAAATCATTCTCCATCCCTTCATGGAAGAGAGTATTCGCTCTGAGAACAGGTTCTCCATCGGCACCTAAAATTATACTTCACCATAAGACAAAAGATTAAGTTGTCTACAGATACATCATAGCATTCAAGCAAAATAATTCCCATAAGGTCAAGATGTTTTTATCTTTCAGAACGCAGTGGCGGCTTTCTTTACGAAAACATAGAATTTTATACATTGCTTATATCAATATTATAGAAATCAAAATGAAAACATCTTTCGATTCCTAGTAAGAGGTCCGAAATTGCTTCCTACAACCCATCGGAAGTTAATGATTTCAGTTTTTCAATAGATAGACATGTTTTGATTTAGTTGCAGAATAGTGACTATTAATATTCCTGTCGTCGAGAGACGATGCCTATTTTTAAAATGCGTGTGGTGTCCGATGCGAGTTAACCATTATTGCAACTCCTTAGAGACTCATTTCAGATCAGCAGCTGTATGCGGTACTTGAAATTTCAACAACATGATAAATATAATAATAAATAAAAGAGTTTCTACTTGCAATAATTCAATATCAGTCATTAAATTCGATTAGTAAAGCTGTGGCATTTGCTGTCTTTTCATACGATAATTTCGATATACATTTCATACGATAATGACGATATACTTTTCATAAGATACGTTTCCGTTGCTACAGAGTATGTTTTCACGTTCCCATAAATGGTCGGACTTAAAAGGGAATAGAATTATTTTATTTTCATGAAGTGTAGAATGAAATGTTATGTTACATAGATCATCGTAACGAATATCTTAACCCATTACACGCCCAAACTATATGGGATAATTTTTCTATACAATTAATATCAGTTATTAATTTGAACATATATAACAATAATTTAGAGTAAAAAAATGATAAAACTTGTCTTATCTTTTGAAAAATCAACTGTTGCGTTCACGCAACGTCAGCGAAATGCAGGTAAAGATTTTGAATGAGTTGAATTCAACTTGTGAGAAGTTTTCTTAGAGTTGAACGCTGGGGAAAACCTTTTTATTAGTTTTGTTACATTTCAGAAAGCTGCAAATCAATTTACAGATTCTTGCTTCTCTTGTAGTATTTTTTTCTCTGAGAAGACCAAGTCAAAAGTTTTGGTTAAAAAATACATCAAGTACGGAATTCGATTTTAAAAATAAAATCATCGTTAAAGGCAAATATTTTTTACTGAAATATTCTACATATACCCTACTTAAAAACTGCTATTTATATAAAATTTATTAGATAGTTAATTTTTAGCGTTTATTTTGACTGTTGCGTCAACGCAACACCAGCGATTAATGGGTTAATGAATAATATTTGTGTAATCTAGACAAGCAGCCGTGAAAGAGAGGCAATGTGAGGCCTTCTAGTAGTATGTAGATGATACACTTGATAAATTTTAAAAGTTACAGTTATATCATGTTCCAACACCCATACAAAATATAGTTCCTTTTTCAGGAAACTTCCACAACATTTATTCTTTCCATTTTTAATAAATTGCTGGTTTATTGTATCTTTAATAATCACATTTTTATACTCGGTTTGATTTTTATCACGAAAATATAATGGAAAGAAGTTACACTGTATTTCACTCATAGGAAGTTCAAGAAGAATAATCTTTAGATCATATAAATATGTTCTGTTTTTCCCTTCTAGGGATAAATGATTGAGAAGGTCCTGCCACATAAAATTATGAACGACAGCAATTTATCACTAGACAATTTCATTTATTGCATATGCATCTGAAATTTTTTTTGGATAATAATCTTTTTCTCTAGCTACAAAATATATCTCTTTTATAGTAGTTTCGTTCAGAATTTTCGCTTAAAAGTTCGTGGTATATTGCAATAATACTTCGCTATTCGGAAAACAGAAAAATGAAATTATCTATTAAACAGAACGAAAGGAGTCGGTTATAATAGATCTTATTTTTTCAAAGTAACTAAAAATATAGATGTCAATGCTGTTAGCTACTACAACCTAAAATATACTAATTTAAACAACTGTGAAGAGATATTATTAATACATCAACTTTATTGCAAGATTTTAACTTTTATTCATGTGAGATATTTAAAAAAATGTTCCAAAAACTTAGCAAAAAATAAAGGAAAACTTAGCAGGAATGTTCAGAATTTGACTTTCTCTCACCCTAATACAATAGTAATCTTTGTGTCTAACTTCATAGTACTTAGAAGGAAATCGAGTACACATTTTGGATCTTTTTTCCTTGACATATTGGGTTTAAAATCTTACTTAGATTTAAAATTATAATATACGAGGATGGATACAAAAAAAGTTTACAAGCATAAAAAAATATATTTATTAACGGTAGACAGAAAGTCCAAAAGGCAATTAAGAGGCATACTTCCTGATCACTTTTCCACACAATTACCAAATCAATTTGGTTATTTATCTAAATGCAGACCAACTTGTTTAACCTGGCTTGATAGAATTCACGTCCCTGCCCAATGAGCTAGTTCTCGACAGCTGTTTGCACATCACTGTTTGAAGATATTCTTGTTCCAGATAAGTGTTTAGAACCTATATTGGCTGCAAAATCTGGGCTATATGGGGGGGGGGGTGAGCCTTGAACCAGATTTGAACCAGAACTCCAGATTTCCCACTTGAACTTTTGCGAGAATTATGGGTATTGTGATGCAGGAGGATGACACCATCAGTCAGCATGCCAAGGCGTTTGCGTCGGATGTCTTCACGATGGCCCAGTGGCTATTTCTTTCTTACGAAATTGAAGGAACATTTATCGGGAACAAGGTTCTCTTCAAACAGTGATGTGAAAACAGCTGCCGAGAACCTGCTCAATGGGCAGGGATCTGATTTCTACCATGCCGGGTTAAACAAGTTGGTCCTCAGTTCAGATAAATGCCTAAAATAGATTTGGTGATCATTAGGAAAAGTGATCAGCAAGTATGCCTCTTTATTCCCTTTTGTATTTTCTGTCTATGGTTAATAAATAATTTTTATTACCCTTGTAATCTTTTTTTTGAAAACATCCTCGCAATTTATACATAGAAATTCACTCACCCACTTTGTTGAGATTTTGAGTTATCGCATTCAAATGGACATGAATAGACAGGCAATCGACTGGTCGACGATTTGGTCCGGAATTCGATACAGGTCTACGATTCTGCTGATAAAACCATAAGCTTAATTTCATCTATCCAGCTCTTCGTGATCCATATGCACTTGAACGGAGAAACAAACTGACTTACTTAGGTTGTCTTTCATCCGATATTTGATACAGATATTCAGTTTTAACGTAAACACACACGAAATCTCGGGCATTGAACTCGCTCCATTTTTTAAAATTAATACCTCACAGACAAATGGTCAAAATTCCGAAATAATTTTTCCTCGATTCAAAGAATTCTAAAACATGGATTATTTTGCTTTTACTGACGATTACAACACTTTATAGTTGCATATGTTACGCATAAGAGAAAAAAAATGGGAATTTGACAAAGTTTAAAACCATCTGCGTGTTCTGAGAATGGCATTCTGAAAAATTTACCGAAAGTCGTTAATTGTGTTCTATAAGTGAATAGCCTCAATTCTAAAATGAAAAGAGGGCAGTTCCAAAATCGGTGATGATGAAAAATATTTTGGATGTTGTTGATATCTAAATTTTCCTCCTCAAAATTTAGCTGAAATATAAAAAAGAAAGAAGAAAAGAACAGGCATGAGAGAAACCACTTGCGAGTTGTTCTTCGGCATCAACAGAGATTTCTTTCTTATGGCAAAACTGCTAGTTCTTTGTCCAGACATATGTACGCCTGAAAGCACATATTTAATACTGCTGATGCAGGTAATATCTTTAAGAGAATGCTAAAATATCAGAGAATTAAAGTGTGCTGATGTTTAAACATATTTTATAGCATTGTCAAACATAAGCAAAGCACTTTCTGGCGCTTAAGTATTCACGGCGGCTGAAAACTTCACTCTCTCCGAAACAAGTTAATGCTCTTTGCGAAAATAACTTCTTCAAATTCCACATCGGCCATTTGGAAAAACGTTGTTTCTCTTAGTATCATTAAGATGGTTCGCACAAAAGCTCAACAGAGCAATGGATTTATTTTTCTATTATTTCCCTTAAAGATTGCGTCTAAAATCTCATTACGAATTTTCCCTCGTTTTTTCCCTCTCTTCTTGATAAAAGCAAAGGTAGAAGAACAAAAGCGAACACATAATAATAACATAGATAAAAAACGGTTGGGTTTTTTCCCCTTTTCCCTAAAGCGTCTCGATCGGAACCCGCTTTAAATCAACGAGGGATCAGGAAAAGTAAGATGAAAGACATAAAAATCAAACGGGAAAGAAAAGCACTGCTATCCAAGTGGAAAATGACGCTCACGTTAACACACTATTTAGAAAGTTTTATCGTGGAAAGCATTCCAATATTATCTAAGATCTAAACAAAACAACCAAATAAAACAATGAAAGGAATAAAAGACGAAAACAAAGGGGTTGGGGAAGCAAAGAGGGAGGGGGGATGAAAAAAAGGGCCACAGAATCGTCTTTTCACTATTCAACTGGAATAGGCAGAGAGAGAAAGTTGGAAAAATGTTACGCTGGGGAGTGTTTTTAAAGTACCCTAAAATTCGGTACAAAAATTGTTCGTCTACGTGTTTGTGGTAAACGAAGAGTCTCTGGTGGGAAAAATATTTTGGGAAGAGTTAGGGGTTTTGTCTTTAATTGAGCGTGTGATTTTTCTGGACTGCTCTGAACGTCCTTTGAGGGAGGATAATTCTTTTTTGCCTTAAAAGCAATTTCTGGTCGTTATTTACTTATTTATTTAACACTGACCTATATTTCTCGTTTAAAGATAAACAATCAAGATAGAAAATCGTAAATGTTTTTGTTTGATATTATTAGCATTGGAATGCTGTAAAATAATATCAGGTCTAAATGTATTTTATTGATAACCTAGTGATCTGTGAATCTGCTTCAGATTTTATAGATAATGTAATAAATTTGATCATTGGGATTCAGAAAAATTTGAAGTGTTTTCATATATGAGTCGCTCAGGAGCCAGTGCGATTAAGTCCATTTTTTGATATTTTCTGATTTTTGTAAATTTTAATGGAATTAATAATATTCTTTTTAATTATTAACCCTCTCATACCGAGAGAGGTGGTCCAGGGAGGTAAAAAAATTTCCCCTTAACAACGACGAAGCCGGCCTGAGGCGGCTGGCTTCGTTTGAAGAGAGGTGAGGTTCTGAGATTGCTTAGGAGATAAACGGGGTAGGAGGAGGGAGGGTCGAATTATCCTTGCCAACCACAGCCCATTTCCTTGCGCCTTAAGGGAAGGTTATACCAAGGGGTGAGGTTGTGGGGAAAATGACCACCCAGGCTAGGAGAGTCCAGTTCATATCGTTTCTTCCCAAAAAGCCCCGGTTTTAAAGGAGGTAAAAGAAAAAAGTCGCCTCGGGATTAAAGAGTTGAAGGATTTACCTGTTGCTTCATTAGAAGATTTTATATACTTTTGCTGATCAAATTAATAAACCAAAAATTTTAAAAATTAATATATTATAAAACATAAATTTTCTTAATTTTTTCTGGACTTATCCTCATTGTTTTTTAAAAGACTCATATGACACTTGAGACAATACAAGGATTATTTAGGAAAAATAATTATTTTCCAAGCACAACTGGAGCAAGTAATTTAGTTTATTAGCATTTGCAATTACACAGTGCATTATAAAGTTACGCACATTCAACATTTTGCTAAACATTTTTTTAAAAAATCAATATGAGAGCAGAAAAATAAAAGAAAGGAGTATGATTGCTCAGACAAAATGAATTTTTAATAGCTAAAATTCCTTGTTATTTCAAAAAAAAAAAATACCTCCTTTATCCCTAGTATAAATTTTCTCTGAAATTTAAAATGAAAATATTCTACATTTAAGTAATTTTATTATCATGTAGATATGGAAAGGTGATGAAATAAGTATAAGGTGACGAACTAAAAACAAGCTGTCTGACCGGAAGGACACTTTATTAATAAAGAAGTCAGCAATAAGCTTTTACACATTTAACAGAACTCTAATTTAGAGAGAGATAGCTTTTATTAGACAGGGTGTTGCCGAATTCGACCGAAACATTCAGAGGGGTGATACTAGGCATCAAGAGAATGAAAAATCACCATAGAACATATGCTCCCAAACGACGATTAGTCGGTGAAAATTGCAAAAATACAGGGTGTCCGAGAATTGTTGGAAAGTGTAAAAAAATAATAATAAACTAATAATGATTCAATTACGATTTTTTAAAAATGAAAGCGCATTTAAAAAAAATCAGGTAATTAACACGCCGATTTGGTGATCTAGGGGTCGTAAATTACTCAAAACGACAAATTAGCTTAGATTCATTATCTGCAAAAATATAAAACTTGAAGAAAAATAAAAGCATGGAATTGTAGGGAATTTTACACTCTTCAATTTGTTATAAACATGTAGTTTGAAAACTGATGATTTTTTGAGATATAAAAGAAAAACTAAAAAGGAGTACCAGAAAACAAGGATTGACTTCTGCTGATCGGTACCATACCGATGTTGCTACCGACGTTTTCAGGGGGTGTTGCCGAATTCGTCTATTTTTGCGATTTTCACCGAATAAACGTCGTTTGGGACCCTATGTTTTATGATGATTTTTCATCCTCTTGATCACCCCTCTGAATTTGTCAACACCCTGTATATACAGTGTGCCCGCTATAGTTCGTTATCACACCAATAATTTCTGAACGGCAAGAGCTATAGTCATAAAAGTGGAGTCTAAGTATGGTAGAGTTGCCATGCGCTACGCAGGAAAACCGCTTACAGCGCCATCTTGCGTCAAAATTCGGATCTAGCGTTCTTAACTCAAAAACGGTACGATATACAGGAAAAAAGTCAATTACAAAGTTGTTCGTCATCATCTATGTAGTAAGAGAAGACACCTTAAGTACAGTAATGTTAAAAACAGAAGCCGTTAAATATATATTTGTTTGGTTCGCAACTCCCAAAAATGTAACACGACATAACGCGGAAGAAAAGAGAAAACGTCACACTCCAAAGCATCCCTTATCGTGGCACAGTGTTAGCCTGCGTGATTACAATACGAGAGGACCCCGGTCAAGTGTCCAACAGTACATTCGGGACACATTACAGCAACAAGTCATCGGGTATGGTGTTTGCGTAGAATGACCTCCACGTTCACCTCACCTGAACCCATTGGACTTTTTTCTATGGGGATACATCAAATAGCGAGTGTATGCAACCCCTCCACCGACAATGCAGGAACTTTGAAACCGTATTACTTATGCTTGGGCCAGCGTGTCACCTGCCATGTTTTACAATGTGCAGTCCCGTGTCCAGATGTGTATTGTTGCTGAAGGATACCATTTTGGACCATAAGAGATGGATGAGGCTCATTTCCAGAAAGTGCAGTTTTGTTCAACGCGATCAAGCAAATATGCGCTTTGTGCTTCTCATTTGTATCATTTTTGTGCGCAAGATGTTTTTTTGTAATAAATCGATGATGTTGAACAACTTTGTAATTGACTTTTTTCCCCGTATTTCGTACCGTTTTTGAGATAAGAACGCTAGCTCAGAATTTTGCCGCCAGGTGGCGCTGTAAGCGGTTTCCTTGCGTAGCATATGGTAACTTTACTATACCCAGACCCCACTTTTAGGACTATAGCTCTTGCCGTTCAGAAATTATTGAGGTGACCACGGACTTCAGCGGGCACACTGTATATATACATCGATCTAACTAAGAATTTCTGGAAATGCTGAGATTTAATAAATTTATATAACTTACAAATTTCTGTAAATATTGACAAAGGAAGACTTAACTTTAAGTAACTTTCGATTATAAGGAATTATTTAATGAAAATAAGTAAATATGTGGCCAGATGGCTGCATGTCATCCTTTTCCAAATATAATATTATCAACAGCTTTTTCAGTGCTATATGTGGTTTACTGGTTTCATTCAATAAATAATGATCGAAGTCCCAGGTATTAAGAATCATAATGGCAACATAAAGTAAGAAAATCTCTGTAACAGTGAGGTCAGTCTATCACTAAAATTCTCGATTGATGACTGTTTTATTACAAGTGTAAAAGTCTCGACATTGTCATAGCGAGGAAATTAATCACTAACAGCAACTTTAACCACTTCCTTTACAAAAGTTTCAAATCCGGAACTAAAAACTAAAAATATTTAAAAGGACGAGAAATTTATCGAATGAACTTCCAAACTACATTAATTTTTATTGTTTCTGTATATTTTAAACGGCAGTTTTTCTTTAACGTAGTATTAAACTTTGTTATACAGCTTTCCAATATCATTTCATTCAATCAACAATATTATAAAATAAATCTTTAAACTTTCAATAAATGAAGTTTTTTTCATAACCTTGGAGTTTTCAAATTTATATGAAAAATTTTAATTTTTATTCAAGCTATCATTTATTAAAACATATACTTTTTAAATCAAATTTTCCGTCCCTCTCATCGTCAACAGGAAAAAAAACGATTTATATTTTGAATAAAAAATTTGAAAATAGACAAATAATAACCGATGTTTTATATAATGCAACTAGGGGGTGACACCCTCTGCTCGCTCCGCTCCCCAACCCCCAAGAATCACGTTTTGATTCTTTTCTACGTGATCCTAGCTCGCGTCCCTCGTTCCCCAAACGGTTATGCATTTCTGCTAGTAATAGGAAATTATAAATAAATTAATTACTGAAAGTAAATTTGAATTATTTGAAATTGCATTAACTCCTAAAATTAATTTTTCCATCAATTGCTAAAATTAAAATCTTCTGGTAGCACAAATATATATATGTAAATATTAGAAAGAAATCTTAATGCTAATATATATAATTCTAAGACGTTTAAAAATCAAAATTATTTGCATCAATAAGAAATCAGTCATTTAAAACTTCTTGGCATACGTAATTGTCAATATCGTCAACAGTTTTATTTGCCATAACTTCATTCCACCAAAATTTTAAACATGCCCTATTTTCATTTAAATATTGCTGAGAAAAGCTTCCCCACATTGTATTCACACTCACTCCATAATAATAACTTTTCTCTGTGGGCAGTTGTTTATGTGATAAAATTCAGAAAGTTTAAGTTGTCAAAACATAATATAGTCCATTTTACAACTTTTTATCAAAAACTGCCCATTTAAAGATAAAAGTGGTTTGAAACATGCTATTAACTATTAAAAATTTAAACCACAATAATTATGTATTTTTAACTTTTTAAAATTGATAAGATCCTTTTACCCATGTTATGTTGCTTCAGAAGCTTCCCCACATATATACAAACTCACTTCAGCTGCAATTTAGTCAAGAAAGATACAACATTTTTCTCTGGGTATTCACTTATGTTTTTAAAACTCAGAAAATGTGAGTATCGACAGATGAAATATCTCATTCTTCAAAGTTAAATGAAAAGGACTTATTAAGGAGACATTCATTTGCCTAATCGAAACTGCAAGACTTAAACATATTTTGTTCAAACTATTTAACTGGAAAAAAACCTTGTCTCAGACTTTCCGCCGTTGTATACAAACCAAACTTGCAAGCTATTGCCAAACAGTGATCAGAAAATTCGACCCTTTTTTCTCGCCATATAAGAGAATTATATATATAGATCATGTTTCGTTTACAGACGGTCTAATTCTTGTTCGTTTAATTCTCGCACGACACGACTCATGTCGTCGATCGCATGGATGGATTTTACATTGACGATTGAGATCAGTTAAAAATGGTGTCATGACTTTCATATATCTTCAGAGATGCTCAAGGTGTAAGGATTAACATGTTTTGGCGTCAGTCAGCTATCGACAAGGGCAAAACCCATATTTATCATATTGATATATCACATTGCAGCACTCCAAGTCGTGATATTTTTTATTATTTTTTATTTTTCATTAATATTTTTTAAACTGTATATTGTTATAGATGTTTAGCTCTATTTGACCTGGTGAACAAATTTACTTCAGAAAGTTCGAAATCGCTTACAAATTCCTAACTTACTGATTTCTAGATGTCGAATTCACCTTGCGATGAAAACTATTTACAGAGAAAAAACACCCTCTAAGGGATGTTTTAGGAAAATGTTCAGCAAAATATAACTAATATATACAACAATAAAAATAATTTAGGTATTTAATTACAAAAATTAAAGAATAAGATGGCGTAGGATTAATAAAGGAACATATGATGTGAGAGGTCGCATTTTCTAGTATTAAGTACATAATAGATGCGAGGAGGTTAAGGAGAAAATTAGGTTTGTACTCATTAATCTCCATAATATCATTAATAGAAAGTACTAACACACACAAAGGCACGGAAAAAAATCTAGAGTAACTTTGAGTTAAAATAAGCGTTTCTCTAAGAGAGCTGTAGTACTGCTGTTTCGGAATTTGGAATTGGAGGACTTGCGAATTCGAAACCTGATTCAACAAGGGATTTTGTGAGCCTGAGAAAGATAGCATTTGGTATAGAGAACTATTCTCACTAGTCTAGCGTGTAAGTCTAAAGATTGGACTGCTGGTTTAGATGTCGTCCTAGTCATTCGACCAACGTTCAAAATGAAGAGGTTCTTCTCAGGACGATCCTCGTATAGTTTCAAAATTTGATATTAATTTTTCACGACATAGCGTAGGGCTTCTGAAAGAAAAACATATCTCTGCAAAATCAAACAACTCATTTTTACACTCTAATTATAACACACTAATTGCCGGACAATACTTTTGGTTTTAAAATTTTCAAATATCATATTGCATTGCATATTCTTTTTAACAAAAATCGAGACTTTTTAACTGAATCAAGATTGCGTACCGAGTAAAACGTTTTCTTAACTTAGAATACTTTCTGTTCTAAACATGTTATTCACGATCTGCTTCTGTATGTTTCATAATCTCTTGCTCATTAGTTTTTGTAAATTATTAAAGAAATTCTATTTCGTTGGTAAAAAACATATCTATCTGACCCGTTACATAAATACACTATAAGGAGATTTTATACAGAACAAATATATTTTAACGACTTAAATCCGATGAACAAATATATTGAATTACAACTTTTGCACAATTTTTTATTTCATGAGAAAAAATATTTTGTTCTTATCCGATAATTATGCCGATGTTCCTTTTTTTCTATCCATAACGAATGCAGCTACACAATTGTGGGTAAATTATGGCCAATTTTATGGTTAGTCGATGAACTTCGAGGAAGAATGGGAAAAGAGAGAATATTTCCGAAAGTAGCAAATTTACCGGAGAAATAAATACACTCTTCCGGGATAGCTTTTTCTTTATTCTGTTCTAGCAGAGGAGGAGACGTTATGAAACCAATTTAATTAGAAACTCAGATCGATAAAAAGCATTAACCTGCACTACATCCTTACCAGAGGCAATTAGTTTGTGTAAATGCATCTAATAAAATAAGCATGTTTAGTTTCTATCGCCATACCTAGGAGAATTATACCTTGGTCAAGGCAGTAGTTATAAACAATTTTGTTTACTTGGAAGAAACGTGCGAGCACATGAACTTTTCTTTTATTCTCATACTAGCCGATACCCGCGACTTCATTCGCAAAGTGCAATTATTGGATATTTTTATACGAAATATTTTATAAACAAAATTCTTTTATCATCTAAAATTTTTGATCAAAATGAAAATAACAAGTGAGCCAAAAGATTTTTAAAAACAGCCGATGGCTAATTTTCCCTATAAGTTGTTAATACTTTTTTTTAAACTGACGTGAAATTTAATTAAATGTTTTGGTTCTGTTTTTTAAATCGGTGAAGTCGCTCTTCTGCGCATGCTCCAAAACAAGCTCCAGGCGATAACAATGAAAACTGTGTCGGAAATTGTGCTCGAAAACATTTCAAAAAATTAATTAAAAGTAAACAAAAAGTTGCATAGAAATGAAACTGGTATCATTCAAAATCTATTTTTTTGAAATTTAAGATAGTATTAAAATGGCTTTTGTGCGATAATATACTCTGAAGTTATCGCGTAAAAACATTAAAATGGAAGGTAACTTTTAATTAATTTAAATTCTAATTAAAATTTCGAAAATTCCTTTCCTAATTAGTACCTACTACCCAAGAAGCAACTATCTGCCAAATTTCAAGATTCGAGTCCCAGTGGTTTGGGATATTTGTTCATGAGTCAGTGAGTGACCTTCTCTTTTATATAAAGGTGCCTACTAAAATCCCTTACCACCCTTTTAACTATCGATTGGCTGCAGCTATCTTCATAAGAGTGGTATCTAGGCATGGTAAAGTGACTATGCGCTACTGGATGAAACTACATTCAGCGTTACCTGGTGGAAAACGGTGGAGTTAGCGTTATTATCTCTAAAATGGTACGAGATAGAGAAAAAAAGTGATTTACAAAGTTGTAGAACATCGTCGATTTAATACAAAAAGACACCTTGTGGATGTAAATGCTTAGAACAGAAAGCTTAAAAAAAATTGTTAGCGATTTCCTACACTGACACGTGACAAAGTATTCTTAGAAAGAAAAAAAAACTAGTTATCGCAAGATACCTTTGTTTTGGATATTCAAACTTCTATCCGTCAGCTACAATGCACATCTGGTCCTTTGCTTGAAGTTCACGTTGCGCACGGTGTAGTATAGCGGGTGTCACGTTGTCACAAACATCCGTAATGTGTCGTTGAAGGTCCTGCAATGTTGGCGGAGGGGTCGGACACACCTGCTGTTTGAGGTATCCCCACAGGAAAAAGCCCATTGGAGTTAGATCAGGTGAGTATGGAGGCCACTCTTGGAAACCACATTACCTGATTATTTGTTCCCCGAATTCCTCCACTAGGTACTGCTTCACTGATCATGTTCTGTGCATAGGCGCACCGTCATGTTGGAACCATACGTTCCGGAGCTGAAAACAAACAAATGTGCATTTTAAGCTTTCTGTTTTTAGCATTCATGACCATAACGTGTCTTTTTGTACTAATTCGATGATGCTCCATAACTTTGTAATTCACTTTTTTCCTCTATCTCGTACCGTTTTAGAGAGAATAAAGCTAACTCCACAGTTTTCCACCAGGTGGCGCTGTAAGTGGTTTCATACAGTAGCGCATAGTCACATTACTATGCCTAGATACCACTCTTATGAAGATAGCTGCAGCCATTCGGTAGTTTAAAGGGAGGTAAGGGACGTTAGTGGGCACCCTGTATATAGATTTACATTGCTAATTGCAATAAAGCGTTAAATATTTCCATGGCTCAGCAACTACGTTTTTATATTTTTTGCAATTAAAACTAGAAAAAGATACAAGAAAATCGCTACTGAGCAGAAAACGAATTTTCGGGTAATGAAAATTATGTGTTGGTGCAATAAAATGCTTCCGTCTCTTGATCCTTTTCTACCTTATCTGAAATAAATCAAGTAAAAGAATTTCCTTTGTAAGTCAACATTTTTTACATGATTGTTGTGTATACAGAGGATGACTCAGAAGTCTAAAATAATCTTAAAATTGAAGAATTCGCGAAGAAATGAAGATAAAGTGATTCACAAAAATGATGGAAATGAAAGCTGATATTTTTTGTCACGAAACCAGTACGTATTTGTATCAGAGTTTACAACTGACATCAACCGATGGTTCTGCAATGGGTGGAGCAAAGTATTAAATTTGATGAAACATTGATCAGTGTAACGGCATGCAATGTTCAGTGTGACGTCTTCCTTTCAGGAGCTAGGGTGTCAAATGAGGAACCACTCTTTTCGTAATTTTGAGCACTATTTCTTATGGTATGACAGATCATGGGCAACATAAATTTGCTTAACATTGCTAAAACTTAGTTAATATTCTCAGAGTTTAGTTCCTGAATAGTAGAACGAGACACTGAAGATTTACAAACGATTACTTCGCTCAATGACTTATACTATGTAACGCATTCAGAGTCATATGGAGATATATATTGCAGACTGTATTACCAATAATTTATGATTTTAGATAGAAAGGAATCATGTTTCATTTCCATCACTTCTGTTCACTTTATAGTTTATTTACTTACAAATTCGTGATTTTTAAATTTGCTCCATGTTTTTTAAACACCCTTTAATTCCTGTATTTCCTCGAAAATCTATATTTATTTAGTGGTATTGGAGCTCAGAAAAGTAACCCGTTCCATCCCCTCCTCCCCACACGTATCTTTATTCTTTGCTTTCTTGAGAATCAACAAATACAAACACTATACACTTAAAGTACAGAAGTACCACAATTTCTGAATTTGAAAAATAGCCATTTATTTGGTCATTTGTTAAAATCAGTACTTAAGTAAATTAAAAGATGATTATTATTTTATGTCTTTTCTTGATAAATGTAGAATGAATCATGCGTTTCTAAAAATTCACTTTTTAATTATTCTTCCGTTTCGATTATTTTTAAATAACTACTTCAGCTATTGAATTTTATCTGTATTTTGTATCTCTTATTATTTCTTGTTCACGGGCTTAGTAAACAGTTAAATAACGATGAAAGACATTAAAACTGTGAAGATACAGAATATTTCCTTTGACAAAGATTCCCATATCCCGGGGGCCTAGACGCAAATTCATGCAGTTTAGATATAATGAGATGAAAACATAAAATCCCAGCTTGCATTGTGAATTGTGCCAATAACCTGAAGCATTATATGAGAAATTTTAATGGAATTAAAGAATTAGTGTTTTTAATTTTTTGCGGTACTCTGAAGAAATTGAATTTCAATTTAGCACGAATAACCGACAGAAAAATCGAAAACTTAAAAAAAGAAGCATTGAGATTAAAATGATATAGTGACAAAATTTGTTTTTCATAAGGGCAGTGATCATACATGAAACCTTTTTCACACACATTTATTTAAATTAAGTTGTTTTACGTTCGTAAAAATGAAATTTTATGATGGGTTCTTTTCTGATCTCCTATAATTTTGAAATTTTGTACAAATGTGTTCTCGATGAAAATATATTGTTTAATAATTTCAGATCTTAATTATCATTTAATCGGTTAATTTAACAAATTTTTTATGCATGCGAGTGGTGCCATTTGATAGGGATTATCAAATGCTCAAAAAATCAAATCTTCTTTACACATGGTAATTGTCGTAAAATATAAGTAAACCGATATTTAACATTAAATATCTGCATCGAACTAAAGATAACAATGCTTCCTTTTTTTTACTGTTATTTCCTCCTTTTATTTAGATCTGCAATCTTTCGTCAGTAACGACTTCTCCAGACAATTTGTCAAGTTTGATGGCCATTCTTTATCCTAAATCCCATCATAGTATGGTCCGAGAGAATCAAACCTTTTTGCTCTCCCATAAACACATTCACCTGAGATGGCTCGAAGCCCACGTCGGTTATTTCGGCAATGAATGCGCAGACCAATTAGCCAAAGAAGCCATCACAAAAGGCGACCCTTTCTTTCCCCCTAAGCCACTTTCCTACCTGAAATCTGAGATAAGGTTAGCTGCTTTAAGCATCTGGCAAGACAACTGGGATAACGGAGAAACTGGCCGCAGTACACACGATATAGTGCCTGGGATTTCAAACAAGACAGTAGAATGGTATAGAGAAGAGCTAATGTTCGTTACAAGACACGAGCCCTTCCCTTCATCATACCTTCATCCCTTCAATCTTCGAACACATGACAACTGCTCGTGCGGAGAAGAAGGAGATTCAATGCACTATGCCACAAAATGTCGGTTTACTCTCTCCTGACATTTCCAAACTCCTGCAGTGACACTTAAATTACAGTGGTTGAAAAACATTCTCACGAATAACTTGTCAAGAACTCGACTAAGACTCCTAATGCGTTTCATATGTGATGAAAACAACCTCATTGTAGAGGATAATCATTGATCACGCATCCACCCAAACTGACACATGTTTCCGGCAAATTATGACTCTTCTTTTTTTCCTCTACAAATTTTTATGTTTTCCATTATTATTTTTTCCCTTATATGTTTTTGTCCTTTCTAAAAAAATAAAATTCACCTCCATCTATCCAAACCGAAATGGAGCCAAATTGCTCTAAACACGGGGATGCAAGTGGTGTAATGTAATGTAAAAGTAACGATTTCTCAATGAATTATTTAATATTGAAATGTCCCAACAAATTAGATTTTCATTTTAAAAGTTCAAATGATTACGCTCATTGTCTGATAAAATCTTGATTTAGTATGTCTTCATTCTTTTTACTTTCTCGTATACGAAGTATACAAAGAGAAAGTATTGTAATCGTCAAAAAATTCGAACTCGAGATTTTGACGAATCTCCACGTTTTAGATCTCCCTGTGTCTGAAAAACACACTTTTGGAATTATGTCTGTCTGTGATCACGATAAAACTCAAAAACTATTAGAGCTACTGGGACGAAATTTGGTATGTGATCTTTATACATTAATTTGTTGGACAAACTCTGTCTACGGGAAGTCTGTCTGTCTGTCCGCGTTCATGTGAACTCTATAACTCAAAAACTTAAATAGATAGATAGATAAAATTTGCTACACATTTCATCAGAAATGCAGGTCCGTATAAAAGTTTGGGTCAAATCCGTCAAAGTGCTGACTGTCTGTCGAACTGTGTAATCGCTTACTGGTAAAAATTATATCTCCTAAACCCTTTGGCTTAGATAAATAAAAATTGAAATGACGGTTGCTAACAGTAATTATAGATCTGAGCCCAAATTTCTCTTCAATCGGTTAAAAAGGGGCATTCAAATTGTATATTCAATTTTTTTTACTTGCGTACTGGGAGCAAAATCTCTGCGCATGCGCAAGCTATTCAGCGATAACGAACGAGGTCATTTTCTCCAGTTTTCTTTTCACTCGCGCACTCCCTCCCATTAGTGAAACTTGCTAGAATGTGATAGAAAATAAACATTGCTCAGTTATAATATATGTGCTTCTCTTTGAATTTGATTCCTCACCTAAATATTTTACAATCACTATAATCCACAATGAAAAACCTTTTGATAGTGATTACATTCTGGGTTACAGAAGGTTCGAATTTTTTATCCACGCAGGGGAAGAGGAAATGACAAATTTTTAGAAGGATACGAGAAAGTTTAGCAGAGATCACTGCCTCTGGTTAACATATAAAGCGTAATGCAAATGTAACTTTGTGATTCTGAAGAGGAATATGCACAATGAGTTTGCATTTTAATTTTTTTAATTTATCTCTTAGAAACCCTATATTATAGTGCATTATATGGAAGGCACTGTAAGTATGAATGGCGTGATACAATGAAGGCAGCTCATGCCCACCTGATAAACGTCAAATCAACCTGGGAGATTTCATTTTTTCTTTCTTTCCCATACAGAACCCTCTGCCTTAACGGGGGTAAAGTTTGACACGGGTCGATGGCTGGACAGTTTCATTTTAGAATTCATTGCGTATTTTGTAGGAAGCAAATTGAAATGACGTGCACACGGAAGACATTGTGAAGTACGAAGCTGGGTGACATGCGCTGTTAAGTTTTTCAAGTTAATTGACTCCATTCATGTAAGACATTGGTTGCTCTAAGGTGAAACTTCAATATAATTAAAGTTTTTCAGTCCTTGTGTTATTCACTTTTACTTCCCGCTCCAGGGGAGTTACAGATGTATTGTGTGGAGTTTTGTGTTTCGGAGCTTTTTAATTTGTGCTTGCGGTTTTTGTTTTGTTCTTGTTTTTCTATTTGTTATTAGTCTTTATAACAGTTTGGGCAATTTGTAGCTGTTTTCAGTGCGTTATTATGTTGTTAAATTTTAATTTTCATGTAACCTTATTATACGCCTAGACTGGCGTTTGTTTTGTACAGGTTTTAGAATTCAATAAATACTCAGATCTGGTTCTCTCTCCCCGGCCCCAATAGCACAAAGATATTGAACTATATTGTATGGTATTGAACAATATTATACGATATTGATCAATATTCGCAATATTGGATAATATTGTACAATATTATATAATATCGAAAAATATTATACAATATCGTGCAACATGTTATACTACCTGGAGGCTGGTCGAGGTGGGTACTTCATATGTCATGGTTCAGTTCTTAACATTAAATCATAATGCTAAAAGATAAAAATCTAATGTTAGGGGAATTGTGGTATGTCATCACTTCGTTGAATATCGACTCTTCGATGTTGCCGTTTTCCATCAGCTTCGATGCATTTAATTAGTTATGCAACATAAAAAAAATGTTTGGATAATATTTGTACACTATCACCACGTTTGAAACGTTACATTTGCTCTCTCTTCAGATTTCATTGAGATTTGACTGCATTATCGGTTTACCATTATCTTTATAATAGTTTGAATAGCTTGCCAAAAGGTTTGTTTTTATTAACACTGATCACAGCATCGGTTAAGAAAGTTGTGTTTTGTGACAGACATTTTATTTTCCTTTTAACATTTTGAGAAACTCCGTTAAAAATTGCTATTTTCAGAAAAGAATCTCTTGTTCATACAATTTAAGCTAAATGGACTCATTTATTCGTTCCAAATTCTTAAACACGCTGCAAATTTTTTCTGATTCACCTGAGTAAAATAGTTTTTAATTTTGGGCCATTAAAAGAGCTTTTGTTGAACGCTTGGAAGCACGAGAGACATTCAAGAATGCATTAAGGAATCGACTTCTTCGCTATTGATTTCTCTGAATAGACATTTTCCCCTTTAAACTCTCTACCCTCTCTTCATCGAACACTCTTTAGTAGAAACTGGTTGATTGAATTAAGCTTTAAGCTACACGTCTGTGGGATCTGGTCTAACTTTAAAATTTGTGAGATGCTTTAAAGATGGTGAGAACACTGGCTTAAAGGAACTTGTAGAAAATTGAAATCGGAGGAGTAAACTTTGTAAAATGTTTTATGAACTGCAATTCATGTGAATATACGTAATTTTATGAAAAGATGTTAGTCATCTCACCTCCTGTGACTATTTGATCTTTTATATACAAAACTGAGATTTGTTTTCACCTTTATCTGTAGATGATGCTTGCGAAAAAGTTCAAAAACTCAAGCTATTATATGTAATGTTATGATTGCATATTCTACCATTATTTGAATAATTGATAAAATATTAAGAATTGGGTTAAATCGCTTTATATATTTATTTGCATTGTTCTGATGAACATAATATATGAATGTACATTTATTTCATATCTCTATACGTGTACGCTTTTTAAATCATAGGAAAATTTGCATTTCGGAAGCATTGCAAAATAACGAATACTACTCAGAGACGTATACAGGGTAAGTGACACCCGGAATATGATTTTTTCGCTCCCCTCCCCTCAATCGCTATCAGTGATTTAGCATGTCTGACCGAAGCCCGACCCTATCAGCATAAAGTATTGCACGATTTTTTTTCGGATATTGTTCGATATTCTGAATGCTAGACGATATTGCGCGAAGCTAACGTAGACATTTTCGGCTTTTAGGCCACAGTATTATTTATTTCACTCCTTAGTCATATTTGGTTGTAAAAAGTGACAAAGCCTGTCTCCTTGGTGCCCCCTAAGACTGGTGCTCGGGCATTTATACTTCTTTGACTAATCGTCGCTACGCCACTGCTAATAACTGAAATCCTTTAAGCGGGTCATTCACGATCACGCCGCGCCACTTCATTTGGCACACACTGAGCCAAAACCCTTCATCAATGGTAAAGTCCGATGAGAATTGGTACTATGTGGTCGGAATGTTTCGATTTTCATCCGGCCCACTAGGCCATAAAACTGAAATACGATAGGGGATTATGGGGGATCGCTCTGTCACAAAAGTGAAAACCACAAAATGTGTTAGGGGGAGTGTGGATGGTTATCAGTTTGAGGAAATCAAGGCCGGTGAAAGAGGAGACGCAGTAGCCCAGGGGATCGGGTTGCCCATAGGTGGTGCTTTTGTGATTGGCGCGGTCGGATCGTGATGACCATCAAAGGCTGAAAATGGAAATGATCGGCTAAGAAGCCTTCCAAATGGATTGGAACGGTTTTTCGGTGAACATCCAGCTTACATTTACCGGCAGCAACTGTGAGTAGTTGACAATGGCGACAATGTTTCTTAGCGAAGGAAAGTAACGCTTGTTATACATTCATAATTATTGTTGTCACACGGATAATAGTTTATCGAGGTAGAACTCGGTAATATATTTTTACATTAACTTTATTCTACAGCATAAGAACTCTAAACATGGTTTTTTGAGAGTTCTATTAAAATATGCCATAATATGAAATAACTGTAATAATTCGTAATCCCAAATGATTAGTACATTAAATAGTGCACTAGCTAATTTGAGTTATGAGATTTTGATGTACTTTATTATTTTTTATGTAATAACCGTTCCACGTTCATACTATTTTTTAAGACACATTGTGTTACTAAAGCTTAAACAATGCCGTCTAAAAAGTCTCAAATCTTTCTCACTACACCCCACGGAAATAGATTTATACATAGCAGCATTGTCATCTTCAGATATTCTGTAATATTGGCTTATGTATACTAGTTTGGTGAAGATTTAGGGCACTGAAACCGGGCTATTTCTATGTTCTATTAAATGAAATCGCTATAATATTGTTATTACTTTTACTCTAGAATCCCTGTATGCCTATATTGTGGACAGTAAATCCTCTTGTCTTCAGCAAAAATATTTAATACCTTGGTTTCGTTTCAGTGAGAAAAGTTTGACATTTTCCAATTTTCTTCCTGATTTGAGCAACTCCCTTCAGATATTTATAAAAGCCACTTCGACTTATATAAATCCAGACTTCGATGTAAGGTGTTTCTTCTGATTTACACCTACTGCAGTCAGTTTCTATTAGGGAAAAAATTTCCACCGTGAAAAATATTTCCGACAAATCTTCGGTTCGGAACAATATAAAGATAAAAGGCTTCACCAAACAAGAATAAATTACTTTGCGAAGAAACAGAATAATCCTTTAAACGAGGGTCACAGTCTTAAGATGAAAAGTAAAGCTGACAGGAAAATTTATGTATTGAAAGCGAGTAATATCATCAATTTTCATTTTAAAGGGTCACCGATTCATAATTCAAGACAAATCCAGGGTTTTTCGAAGTTCTTGAAGTTAATTAACGCCATAAGTCATGCAAGAGATTATAACTGGATAGTAGAGACAAAATATAAGTGTTGTAGAAGGTATATTTCTGCTCACTGAAGTGATTTAAAATTTCCATAGAAGCATTTACTGACTTGATAGTTTCTCTTTTAGCTTAGTATGCATGTTCATGTGTCGGTTCGACTCTATTTCTCAATAACATATTGCAAAAAGCGATTACAGATTTCAATGTTTTTAAAAATGGCAGCTACTGAAAGATCTAAATAACTTTATTTTGATTTTATAGCTTTGTGAATCTATTTAAAATTTGTCACACACGCAATTCTTTGAGGGCAGAAGTATTTCTTTTATGGTTTAGAAAATATTTCATTGAATTTATAAGCGTTGTATAAAAAATAAATAAATGACGGCTTTAAATAAATATATAAAGCATCTAGGAATACATAGGGAATTTACTATATTATATCGTCAATTATATGTATTTTCAGTTCTTAAATTATCATTATAAAAATTAATTATTTCTCTTTTAGTCCATATAAACAGTTAGAAGCAGTTTGCCTTATGATTCTTGTTAGATTTTTAAAAAAGGACGAACATTAAATACGTTTAGTCTTTTTAGAAGTCTCAGTACAGATGAAATTGCTTAGATAGTAGGTCTACATAGCAAGAACTAAAGCAAAACCGTAAAGTGAAATCTTTGTGCAACTCGTAACAAGTTCATTCGTATGTTCCTTTACAACACTTATATTTTTAATTTCTAATGTCTGGAAAACTGGTTATTATTTCAAGTATTTAAATTAAATTTTATATCCCTTCTGCACACAATGCGCGTATAAGAAATTTGAAATTCTGCTTTTCTAATAAAAATTTCTCCAAACGGTCTCTTCACTACCGATAGAAGAACTTCTTGATTTCCTTTTACCATACATCAGCAAAAGATGATGCTATTAATTTCCTAACCACTTCCTTACGTTGAAGTCAAGAACTCTGTTATAAATGAACGCTGGAAAATTGATGGAACTCTAGTTGTTATAATTGAACATAGCTCTGTAAAATTTTCCATTACTCAATAGACCACTTCATTTAGACAATTGGTTTTAATCGCTTAGGCGTACATGTTGCCGTTACCTTTCCTATCCTTTCTGATGGGGCTCGCGTCTTATAGTAGTTATACTATTTTGTGCCCAATCATTGTTAAGGTGTTCTTACCATATGCCTTATTTTACGTTCTTATCTTGTTCTGAACTGAGCCCTTTAATAATATTTCCCTTTCCCAAACTTTGGCATCTATTTCATATGGAATGGAAAGAATGAAGAGAAAACCTTATTTTAATACATTCACTTTTTTGAAAGACTTGAGCATTTCTCTTGAAAACCAGTGCTGTAGCTCTTTTCAATCTTGCCATTTACGTTTCTCTTACTGGATTTTACCAATTAAACTTCATAAATGTGCTTAAAATCTGAGGTTAAAAATCTTAAAATCTATGGTTGCAGTACCAACCTGGGTTTGTCGCAGCATACTCTAATTTGGATTCATTCATTAATTTCAACGTCACAGCTTTAAATCTAACAACACTTTGATTTCGAACTCTCTCTTGAAGAAAATTTTTAAAATGGAATAAAATTGCATTTTAATCAGAAGGTCTTTCTTTACATGACTTCCTTCTCATCTTTAATCTTTCAGAAAGTTTCTTAGGTTTAATTTAGTTTAATTATATTAACGTCCCGCTTTGAAGCATCTCAAAGACTATTTTGGTGTGGACCTCTTTATTTTTAACAAAGGTCAAATGACGAGGACGTCACCTGAGCAGGCAGCCCACCTCTCCAAACTTCCTCACCACACCAGCGGGAGGACGTTTGCCCCTATGTATGGTTTAATGTGAAACAAGCTCCCATAAACAGCGGATCTTCAATGAAATCGGGACTCGAACTTAGAAACCCTCCTTCTCCCAGGCCAACATCTTATGAAGTTAATGCGACAATGATATACAGTAAGGTACTATTTATACGTTTCTTATTTATGCGTCGTTCATACGATAGATTTCATTTCGTTTGTACGGTCAGTGACACGTCGTTCCCCTCCTTTCTAAATTTTCATAATTTTCGTCCTCAGTAATTATTTTTCTTTTCTTTTACGGGCGGGTGACTTTTCTTATTGAATAAAATTGTATTTTAATCAGAAAATCTTTCTTAACATGACTTACTTCTCATCTTTAATCTTTCAGAAAGTCTTTTAGGTTAGTTTAGTTTTAGTTTTATTAGCATCCCGTTTTGAAGGAACACGAGATCTATTTTGGGACGGACATTTCTGAACTGCGTTCAGATCACGAGGACGACACCTGAGCTTACGTCCCCTCTCCAAGCTTCCGCACCGCTCCAGGGGTAGGGCATTTGGCCATTACTTATGATTTAGCGTACAACAGGCCCCATACAGGGAGGATAGGGTTTCGAGCCTGGAGCCCTCCTGCCACGAAGCCGAAACCTTACCTCTAGGCCACTCGTCCCTAATGTTTATTAAGATTCTTTTCTGTGACTCGAATTAACTTCTTTTCCAAATGCTGTTTAATCAGGCTATGGATATTTTTTTTTACAATTTCTTTTCGAAAATATTAATTAAATCTATTTCGAATTGTTAATTTTCACCCCATTCAATTTCTCATAACTACTCCAGTTCTCCCTCTGCTTGTATCTAGTGGGAGAATCTTTAGCAGATTCCAGAGTAACAAAATAGAGGGAAAAAATAAAAGTGAATCTGTGAAAGTTCTTTCGTGACGCCTTGACAGCGGTTCCAACAACCTTCCAAGCAACTGAAGCGAGTCCGAAGAGTTGAACCTGACTTCCAGCCCCCCGAGATTTCAATGTCTATTTCCTTCTTCGGGATTAAAAAGACCCGGAGTAATTTCTTTTAAGTTTCCACTCTCTCGAAGAAACTCTATTCTTCTTCGCTTAATTGAATTAGGAGAAAGTGCCTCTCTTTCTCTAAAGTAACAGTAGAGATTACATGCAGCTGCGTTGGTATTCAATATTTTTTGGGTAAAGGTATGTAATTGAAGAAATTTTTAAATTTCTATCCATGCATCCTATAGAGAACAGTCTTATCGAATGGGCTAAATTGGCTGTAACCCAAGGACTCCATTGATACAAGGCAGCCTAAAAATTTACTATATTGATCTCGTGTTAATTTTGAGCTAAAAAGTTATTTAATTGTAAATTAAGCAGAATAAAAGTAAAGACATATTGTAACTAGACAGGCATTGATTTTCTAAAGTTACATAAACTTGCATAACTTAAAATATAAATTAAAACGCATATTTATGCTTCTAATAAATAATTACTTGCGAAATTAAAGAAATTTAAACATGGTAAAGCTCTCCCATAATGGCTTTGTGGTGTCGCTAATCCTACATGGTCTAACACATCTAGTCAAATCCATGAGTCAAGGAATGTTGAATTGTGACTTTTTCTGTAGATCACAGTGGCATTGAAGTGAATAAGCCACACCTGAGGAAGAAAAGGGTTTAACTACTATATATAGATCTAGCTTGGCTTCCCAGAAAATATTTCATTGTATTTCAGTTGGAAAAAATCCAGGAAAACTCCAAGAAGGCAGATCGACTGTAGCGAGCAATTCGTTGCTTAAATGCAAATTGTTCAACTAATTTTGAATAATCTTGGTAAAGATTATTGACAGAATATATAACTCATAATCATTTCCCTCCTATCCGTATTTCTCAACTATGTCATGGTATGCAATACCTTACACTTCTAAGCTACTAGTGAACTAACACTTTGTGCTGAGTTTTTTAGAAAACTGTCCAAGTAACGGTACTAAAATAACAACTAACAACCTCAGCTAAGTTAGTGACAAAAACAATAAGAATTCTGACGATACAATAATTTTGTGCAATATTACCTGTTTCAGCCTAAATGAAATTAAATTTGAAATAAATGTAATACATATATTTAGTTATATGAGCACAATGGGCCGAAATTTACCCTAAATGGGCCTTAATTTAGGCTCACATATGTCACAGTCTAGCTGTTAAATCGATAATTAAGTTAGATACTTTTAAAATTGCTACCTTATGTATATATTACCTCACTAATAAGATTTTGATTACGTCATAGGAATTTCAAACTTTCTGTCACTTAAGCCAAGAGTAATAAAATTAGTAAATACTCGAAAAGCTGTTTTGTGAAATGAATACTTTCATCTAGGAAATTAATTCTCTAAGAGCTTTTCCAATAAAATAGCCATCTTATCTTTCCGTGCAGTCGCAGTTAAGCAAAAGTTCGTCTACCCGGCCCTCGATAAATTTGCAAATAAATCGACGAAAAAGCGCCGCGGAAAGTGCGAAAATTCGATGAAAGCGCACTTAGAGGCGGCGCACTCAGCCAGACCTTATTAAGTGTTCTTCCGCTCTGACTGTAAAAGTAATTAATACTTTTGGCTTTTCTTTTTGGCCCTTATCGCGCCAAGGCAAGATGGCGGTTGTTCCACTTGGCTAAATTTCTAACTCATTTCCCCCCCACATTTCTCAACTCGATAGGTTTATCTCGGAAAGGATACTTCTTGTTCCGAGATTTAATGAAATGTTTGGATATTTATGCCGGCCATTAGCAGTTTAATTGAAAACATACTGGCCCTTTTTTTTCTCTTTCGTTCATAGGATTTTGGGTTTCAGGCTTACACTGGAGTGGTAAACGGTGCGAAAATATTGAAAAGGCTTGAAATGAGTGTATTAAGCGGGATTATATGGAGGTCGGACTAATTGGCCTTAAAACTTAGAAGCACTACTTGAATTTAAGATGGACAAATGTATGTGGTTTGTTGAATAAGGGATGAATATAATTGAATACAGCGCTGTTCCCGATATTCCGGAAGTCGGCATACATGCTTTACCTATGCAAGATTGGAGTTGGATAGCCAAGAAAACAAAAGATTGTAAGATATTTCTTTTCTCATATATAAAATATACAAGGGAAAACTATTGTAATCATCAAAAAATTGAACCTCGAGTTAATAATATGTGGAAATTAGCAAATTTCTTTCTCAAAATGGCGAGTGAATAGAAGGTTCTTTTCAGAATTTAAAGGCACTACTGCCTCTATAGTCATCTATAACATAACCATAATAACTCGAAAAATAGAATCAAAGATTATAATAAAATGTAGCTATGTACTGAAGAATAGGATGGCGACTTTGACAATTTATAAGTGTAATTTGTTTTAATTTCATTTTAACGCTGTCATAAATTATTTTTTGATAACAGCATGCTTTTGAATCCGGCGTCGTTTTACACCTAATATCAATGGCTTTTTGAAAATAATTTTCTCCTTTATAAAATATATGCCCATGATTGTTAAAGCAAAATTTAAGATTTTAAATTTTAAGAAAAGAACTTTGAAAAGGTATTATTATTTCATAATTTGTGTGCATGGATCAGTCTTATAATCGTATAACACTTTTAACAAAGAGCTGCACGTCTTTTTATAAGGCGATATATTGCTGCTTCCAAAATTGGCGTACAATTTGCAGTTCTCAGTGCATGCTTCAACTGTCCTTTGTAAATCTGGCGGTGATGCACCAATGGCAGGACCTGAAATTTTGTAATTTGGATACCCCTGGCTGCAGTTCCACAGAAGGTCCAATGTTTTGAGCTCTAAATATGGCTAACAGGTTTTAAGTCACATCCGATTTTAACCGGACCAATTTACCAGTCATTATTGGTAAATTGTCGAAGTGATTAACCGCGTGAAAAAAAAAATCGATAGCAGTAGATTAGTATATACAGACCCTCCACGATGCTGAGGAATTAGAAATGTAATCAGCTCCCGTTTTGTACAGCATTTTCCCAAGGAAACCGGAATAAGACCGGACCTACATCCGTCGCCAAAGAGGTTGCGTGCTTAACCCAATTGCTGTCAATGTTGTGATGTCGTAGCCCAGTGTTACCGGGGATTTGATCAGGGATCAACAGACTTGAAGAGACTCACAGAGTTTCAACATTTTAAATTTAATGAAAATCTTGAATAATTTCTATTTTACAAATTTATATACATTTGTTATATACATTTTTCAAGAACGAAGATAAACAAGTCCCGGATATAGATCGGGAGAGTCAATGAACAATTTCTTAACTTGACTTCTTCGAAGTTACTAACGGTGAGAATACTCGGAGATGCAACTCTATCGTAAAGTTCAGGGAACTATGAGAGTTTTTCAGTCTGTAGTAACTCAGGGCGAGTTATGGAAAAAAACTGAGGGCCGATGTAAAATATCGAAGTTGTAAACGCTCGATAATATGCAACGGTCCACCGCAGGGACACTTCTAGCCAAGGCTTTCGCTAATAGATACTCAAGATGAGTTGGAGAAATACCGAGGGTCGGTATAAGACATCGAGGTTGAATGAACGTTCGATAGAATGCAACGGTCCACCACAGGGACTCTTTCCAGCCAAGGCTTTGGCTAACACGGGGTCAGAACGCCCGTTCCATCTCAGTTCCGATTTCGGATCTTCCAATCAACACAACGGAGATGGTTCTCTGCGTGTTAGCATTTCATCTCTCTCTTCTCTTCTTTTTCCTTCCTTTTTAAACACCTTAACTTCTGAGGCCAGGGGAGTGGTTGATGAATTATCTCTCGGTGATTCGTCCTCAAGCTGGACAAATCACCCAACCGCAGTCGTGTGCCTTCCTCCATGGTGTTGATTGGATGCGGTCAATCTTGACCGGAGGTCTTTGTCGGCTTACACACGGGTGGTCTATCAAAAGATATGGCACTCCGCTGGACCCCTTTAGGCTTGCGTAAGGTTGGCAGTTTTATCACCCACTTACGCTCTTCTTGCGTCGCTCCCTCGGGGACTTCACTGGATGTTCGGTCTGCGTCATGGGAAACGGGAGAGACATCACAATGTACTTCACACTGCTAATCGCTTCTACGGCATTTTGCTGCTAATGACTTGCCCGGTTATAATTTTATTAGTGAACAGGGCCTCAAGTTGCTTCATTTGGCAGGTTGAAGGGATGTATGCTTTGTAGGTTCAGAAGACCAGTTCTTGGTATGGTGTGAAATCACAAAATGGGATGTTGGATCAACTGAATTGGATCTTTCAGAATGTGACCCATGTTTAGTATTATGATATCCGATTTCACAAACCCTTGTTTTACTTCAAATCAAAATTATCCCTCGGAAAAAAGACGAAAAATCAACTATTATATTTGATCAGTTATCTGTATACGGGACTGCCTAAATGCTTTTATTATGTTCATTTCTAACCTCAGAGGCCTAAAGACCGGAGACGTAACGTGAATATAGATGCCCATGCTGCCAGTTTTAGAGGGCGCCACGGAGTCAAAGCATTACTACGTTTATGTCATTTTTAAGGCAGAATATGATGATGGTCTTAAGAATATTTCTATGGCCTTGGCGTCATTAACCCTCGCCACGCCACTGGCCATGTTGACAAAATGTTGATGTGTTTTTCTAACTTTTTAGAGTCACCGGGATCTGTTTTTGCACGATAAGCTCTTGAAAATTAAAGGGATGAAAAAATCATTGTATGACACGGGCGCCACTCATCCTTGCTACGCCACTGCCTAACCTTTGCTCCTTCCTGGTTCTCAAAACCTGAAAGCCAGGTTGATTTCTGTCTTTTCATCTTCATGGCAGTATCTCAAGTGATATGGAAAGATAGATAATTCTACATATATCCTTTGTTGTTACAAAAAGCACCTTTCAGTTGATTAAACTAGCATTTCACATTTTTTTTAATATCTAATATTCAACATTCTTTACAACTGGAATTCAAATTCGAATCATTTAATTTATTCGGGTATTTTATGGTTTTTTTTTCTCTCTTTCCCATTATTTTAGCCAATTTCGAAACTTCAAGTTCTATAACATCATAATAAATCGTAAGCGTTTTAAGTTCCGAAAAATGTTTGTTCGCCGAAAAAAATTAGTACAACCTGGAGCATATTAATTTTTTGCTGCAAAAAAAAGAATTACTTTTTGACTGCTCTCATACTGCTATTCATTTTTTAATGCTTTCATAACATCAATGAAGAAAAAACTCTATAGCTTAAAGCATTACATGATAACTTTACACGTTTTTTTAAGTAATCACGCATTGTGGGAATTTATCAAAGCATATGTGTCAAAATCATAAAAAATTAAATATATATTTTTTTTCAAAGTAACATGTCATTTTCAGCAATTAATAAAAATAATCCTTTACTATAAAAAAGCGGAACTATTTGTTGAAGACGAGCATTCATTAAAAAAAAAACATTAAAAATTTTTCAACCTCTCATAAAATTAAGAAAAACACTTAAGAACACATCGTTAAAACATTTTTTGGGCTTACAAAAAACATCAAAACTTTTTTGTTTCAAGCTACACATTGAATTCTATAGTATGTTTCTTTGGTAACACATTCCTTTTTTTATGTTTTTTGGTAATCACATTAAATGAAGGTACTTGTTTAATTCGGGTAAACCCTTTAAATTCGCTTACAACATTTTATAAAATGTATTGTTTGAAGTTAGTTCTGTAGGCGGCTGTTGAACAATCTTATAAAAAATACCTATTTTAAATTTTGTGACACACATACAAAGAAGAAATACACTCTAAGTAAAAAAATATCAAAAAAACTCAGAAATGATCCTCTTAAGAAAGAGCTTTCAGATTAAAAATTATCCAGTAATATATGTTTTATGATTGACAAGAGCAATGAAAACAGCACTGATATCAAAAAGCTACTTTATTTATTGTTTTTTCTAAAATACGGCTTGTTCCTGGGCGATATTTGGCGGTTGCCATTGCTATCGAATTTTGGCGCATTACTTGCTCGACACTTTCGACCAGCAATGCTGCCATTCGAATTTACCTTTATCGACCAAACAATCTTTCTTGATGTTTTAAGTAGGACTACGTTCCTCCCATTGGTGTCGCAGAAAGGAATTTGATTCATACTCCAAAACGCCACACAAAAAAAATGTATGGGAGTTCCTCTATATCTCGGTAGCTACATATGTTGAAAACGTAACTAATATCTTATTTTGGAGATAAAGGGTAACAACAGAAGTTACAAAAAAATTTGATAATCGGAATTGTAGTTCAGCGACTAACGAGCCGAAAAGTTGGACAAAAATACGCATGAATTGGTGACGCGATCCTCTATATCTCGGTAACTACATATGTTAAAAACATAACTAATGTCTTATTTTAGAGATAAAGGGTAACAACAGAAGTTACAAAAAAAATTGAAAATCGAAATTGTAGTGCAGCGACTACTGAGTCTCAAAGTTGTGCAAAAATGCGCATGAATTGGTGACGTCACCGAGAAACTTCGAGAAACAAAAGTCACGTGAGTAAAATAGCCCTACGTTTTTAACATCAGCGACTGTCTGAAAAAGACAGCCTCCCGTTGTTGTTTTAACTTACCGACTAATCATACAAATGCAGCATTGAGAAATATTCACATCTCAAGGAACATCCCAAAAATGCAAGGGATTTCAATCTTCAATTTGTGCTTGGAAGACTGCTCCAGAACCAAGCCTTCTAGAAAAAATTTGTAGAGAGCCTTCTTAGGATGCAAATTAGCGGTGAGCCAAATTATGCTTGTGGAATGTAAGCTTGTAAAAAGCTGATTTGCTATAGTAACGCAAGAAAAAATAAAAAAGAACAGGGAATATTTTTGAATGCTTAACTTCTGAAGAATGTAAATCATAGATTGAGTCTGTTAGTAAACTTAAGCAGCTATGCATCCGGTTAAAGAACATGATTGCAATTTGAATGTCGTTGTCCCGGGACTCTTGAAATTTTTGAACTCAGAACTTCTATTTGGATAACAAAAGCGCAAAAAGCGAAAGTATTTCACAATCCAGTGCAGACAGGCGGGAAAGACATAATATCCAGATGAAGCGTGAAGGAACAGTAAGTAACACGAAATTTAATTTTCCGAGAAATTTTTGACACAATTTCATATCAAAAATTATGTTGTCATAATTCAGGCTTTACTTTCAACGAAAATTTTGGAATTATGCAATTATTGCATTATAATCAATAATTTATAATAATATTTAATTTTTATATAATTTATTAACAATTTCGCATAATTTAATTACATAATTCATATTTTATTATTTCGCATAATTCATATTTTCTATATAATATTTGATAATATATTTGTTTTGCTTTTAGACGAAACTGGAATTTAATCTTAGTGTGATGAAGTGCTCATCGAAGTCATAGAAGCGAAGGATTAGTTGATGTTGGTGCCTGGTTAGTAAGTTTTTCAAAATAAATAATTTTCAATATAAATTAGCCTTTGCTTTCTTTTTTCTGTTTCATCGGTATTATTAGCGACTGAAATTCCAGAAAGTAGATAATAGCAACTATCGCCAATTTAATTGTCTGTTTCACTACAGTAATTTTTTATGTGGGATGAGTTACAAATAGACAATTGAGAAACAAAGCTACGCCAGGAAGGTTATGGATTTGTCTTCTTCCACTTAAGTTAACGTCTGCATAAACAGTAGTTGTTTCGACCGAAAGGTAATTAATATCCATTTAGATTTCACTGTTCTCTAGTGTGAAGAATCCACATAACAGAAAGATTTATTACCAAAATTCTTATTCCTCTCAATTGTAAAATATATACTAAGTCTCAGTGAAAGATTAGACTTAAGAAATGAACATTTGCATACTTTTGTTTTTATATTGTTTGTGAGCAATTTATTCCTTGCAAACAATATTTTCAGATATTTTTATCTTTTATGAACAGGTAAGTTTTCATCTATACGCTTGCGGAAAATGTGCACCACCATATAATGAAAAAACTGTGATAGTTACAGAAAGATTTTTATTCCTTTTCACAATCCATGTCTTCTTTTTCTCCTTAATTGAAATTAAACTTTCTTTTCATTTATGATATAAATCCACTTATCTCTCATTTTCACAAACTTGTACTGTGAAGAAATTCAAGAATTGTTCTGATTTTTCCGCGTAATTGCGCCAGTAAAAAAATTTCCACCGGAAGAACCTATATATGACAGGATTACGCTACGCATTCGTTTACTGATCTAGTTAATACATTTAGTGACGAGCAGTCCGCAAGTCAAAGGATCAAAGTAAGCATATATCAATAAAGACAAATCGGTTTTATGACACAAGTGAGAAAGAAACAAACATTCATCTAAAAATAAATTTAAAAGAACCTATCAGGAACAGAATACTTTATTACAGAAATAGAAACAAATTATGGCAGTACCCAAGGTGAAAAAAATAAAGGTGAAGTGGATGGTTGTATGGACGAGTTTTCAGGTTTGTTTACTTATATTAAAAACATTGACTTTATCTGCTTGTATGTTGGACTTCCGCTTTGCAGATCGATTGACTTATTGATTGATCCATCACACCGGAAATACATATTACAGGCATGTAAACAAACCAGAAAGCTCGTCCTTACTCGCATATCATGAGACCTGCTTAAACAAAGACAAGCGACTCCAACAAAATCTCGTCACCAGTAGACAACCTGACGTGAAAGACACACATGCGCAGAAAGGGAGAAAGAAAAGGCAGAGGCAAGACGTTGTTCGGTCTTCCACTAACCGCTGTCGTTCGGTGTAAACGTATTTCTTTGACTTGAAGATCGCCAACCGTTTGCAAGATTTCGTTGGTGGCGATGAAAGTTTGTACAGGTTACGTGACCTCCAATTACGGTCAGCAGTCGTATACGAAAGAACATATATGACATTTTTTATATCAATAAATAAACTCCTCACATCTCTTCTCATAAAAAAGGGTCAGAGGTCGTTTGAAACCCCTTATCAATTACTAATAATTAACAGCAAACGACGCGACATAAAAGTTCAGATACGATTAGTTACTATCCCCTACTCATTCGGAATGATTTAAAATATGCCCAAACTAGCACTGCCGCTAATTTATCTTATCAATTATTCCACCGTCCCCTCCTCCACCGGAAAACGTTTACCCTTGTGGAAACCTCGAAACTCGCTTTAAAAGGAGGCGAATCTAATTTCCTGGTCTCTTCTGCAGCAGAACTCACGCGGGTCATCAATTCCGTCGCATAATATTTTCGACGGCTGCTCAAAAAGAGAGCTCCTCTTCTGGAGAGATTCGTTCCGAAAAGCAAAACTATTAATATCAATTAAGAACCGATTTAAAAGCAAGGGGTAGGATATATTTTCTTCCATTAATAGTGCGAATGGGCTCGTTTTGTATCTGGCTCCGGCAGCGTGTCAGCAACTGGTAAATGCTCCCCGCGAGATTAAAACACGGGAGGATGGGGAAGTGGGGCGAGATGGTAAAACGAAATATTCCCACCGGTGGGAATTCTCGATTTAATCACCGAACGAGGACGGGACGTCATATTTTTCTCCCGCGCCCGCCAGCCATCAAGATTCTCTCCCTCGCGATTCATAATGTAAGGTGCTATGAAATTCCACTTTCGGCCGAGTCTCTTTTCCCAGCAAGCATCTCCTTTTTTTTCAGGTCGTCCCCACAGCTAGAGCCTGCGTTGTTTCTTGCGAAAGGCTTGGCTCTTTATGGACTATTGATTGTTCATATGGCTCTGATGTC
>BGPR01000052.1:1486390-1503567 GCA_013235015.1 Araneus ventricosus | reverse complement strand
TGATGTCGTTGTCTGCGCATATAATGAAAGTCCACAGATCAGGAAAAAAACACTTCTACTGTAAGTAAAAATGCTGCTTGAGAAGATTCGATTATTTCCATAGTAGGATTTTTTCTGAAATATGAAATTAGCCTAGCACAGATAACCACACAATAATCGATAAGTGAAACTAAAAAGGGATGCAAGGTCTTTTGAAATATCACTTTTGGCCAATTCACTTTTCCTAGCAGGCATCTCCTCCTTTTTTTTCCGGTCTTCCCCACAGCTAGAGCTTGCGTAGTTTTTTGCGAAAGGCTTGGCTCTTTATGGACTATTGATTGTTCATATGGCTCTGATGTCGTTGTCTGCGCATATAATGAAAGTCCACAGATCAGGAAAAGAACACTTCTGGTGTAAGTAAAGATGCCGCTTAAGAAGATTCGATTGTTTCCATAGTAGGATTTTTTTTCGGAAACATGAAATAAGTCTAGCACAGATAATCACACAATGATCAATAAATTAAACTCAAACAAAATGCAAGGTCCTTATTTGAAATTCTACTTTCGGCCGAGTCTCTTTTCCTAGCAAGCATCTCCTTTTTTTCCGGTCGTCCTCACAGCTAGAGCCTGCGTAGTTTCTTGCGAAAGGCTTGGATGTTTTTGGAATATTGATTGTTCATATGGCTTTGATGTCGTTGTCTGCGCATAAAATGAAAGTACGCAGATCAGAAAAAGGAACACTTCTGGTGCAAGTAAAGATGCCGCTTAAGAAGAGTCTATTGTTTCCATAGCAGATTTTTTTTAAAGTATGAAAGTAGTTTAGCACCGATAATCATGCAACAATCAATAAATTAAATTGAAGATGAATGTAAGGACCTTTGAAATTCCTCTTTCACATAAAGAAACACTTCTGTGCAAATGAAGAAATCGCTTAAGAAGATTCGATTGCTTCCTTAACGTGTTTTTATTTCAAATATGAAATTAGCTGAGTACATGTTTTTCAAATATGAAATTAGCTAAGCAATACTGATCACGCAATAATTAACTGATTAATTTATGAAGTAGGGTAAGGTGCTATGAAATTCTCTTTGCGCAGAGTTTCTTTCCCTAGATGTTAGAATTTCTTTTTGGATATTTTTGTGTCTGCATTGCTTCATGTAAAGGGCTTGAGTGTTTATAGACTATTGATTGCTTACTTGGGTTCAATATCGTTATCTGCGAGTAAAATGAAACTCCACATATCAGCAAAAAAAAAAAAATACTTCTGGGCAAGTATAGCAATCGCTTAAGATGATTCAATTATAAAGGTGTTTTTTTTTTCTTATTTTCTTAAAATATGAAATTAGTTTATCACAACTGATTACTCAACAATCAAGAAATCAAAATTCGAAGTAGTGTAAGATGTTATGAAATTGCACTTTCGTCCGAATCTCTTTTCCTAGCAGGCACTTTTTTACAGCCTCGGTCTTTCAGAGGGTGAATGCATGTATTGTTTCTAGGTTGTTTATGGACTACTGATCGTTCACATGGAGCTAATATCGTTTTCTGGGTATATAATGAAGGTCCACAGTTCAGAAAAAACTTTTAATGTAAATAAAGATGCCGGTTGTTCTCATAGCGGTTTTTCGAATATTAAATTAACTTCGGACGAAAATATTCTTTAAAGAAACGATAGTCAAGAACATGAAACGTAAAATAATCAAAAAGCGACCAGGAAACCTAAGTAGAGTGTATAGGTTTTTAAAACGTAAAAATTCATATCTTGATAAAATAAATTTTAGAAAACGCTTTCTTATATTAAGAAAATACAACTTTTATTTGGTAGTTATTCAACACTAAGACACAAAACTAGAAGTAACAAATTATGTTAAAAAATGTAGATTCATAGGCAATATCCATATATATTAGAATTGTAATCATAAATGATCAATCCCGACTCCCTCCCCTTACACACACAGGGTTCGGATATCATTGATAGACCGAGCCGCCGTGACGGCAACACCGGAACCGCGGTCTGTCATCTAATGGGCATAATCGGTCCTGGCATAGATTCCTCAAACAGGAGGCGAGCCCGTCATTAGAAGCAAACGTCCATTTCGTTCAACGTTCCGCAGGTGAAGAGAGAACCTGCTTACTTGCCCGGCGACTTTTCATCCAAGTACTTGTTGTGCCACCCTTGGAGGAACTGGTTAGTATGAGTAACCACAATGGAGTTACCTCTGTCCTGCCTAGGTATCCAGGGACTTTTGAATGCCAGCCGCTGCAATAGCTCGAGTAATGAGGCCGTATTCCTAATAACCATCGAAGGTCACGGCTCGACCCTTCCCGTAAGAGGTAGGTGATATCAATGGAGGGAGGTAACTCGTCCCCCACTGTTATTGTACCTCCAGGAGAAGCGAGACCCGCTTGCTTATCTGGCGACTTCTCATTCACGAACATGTGGTTCCCCAGGAAAGGGTTAGGATGAGCAAAATAATAGAAAAGAAAACTGAAATCTTCCAGTTGTATTTATATGATTTGAAAATGTAAGATCACGCCTTAATAAATTTTATTTTAGCAATAAGCGTACTTGCTTTAAACAAAATTGTATTTTTGCTTGAGAGATGTTTAAAAGTTAAGCACAAATAAACAAATAATAAACAACCTTATGTAATGCAGTTTCACAGAAAATTGAATCCATGTACTTAAAATTAATTTAGTTTGCCCTTTGAAAGTCTTCATTAATTTCAAAGCTATACTGGTTCCCTCGTTTTAATGGAAGAGAAGCGATTTCGTCTTCAATATGTAAAATCAGGCGTGAAATTTAATTTAAATTACAAATTCTATTACTGTCAAACCTATCACGCCAGTCTCGTTCGAAAATTATAAGCTTACATCGAATTTATAGTTTATACAGACTTGACTTGTTTACTGAGTATCGCATTAAGTAAGTTGAAATTTCTAAATACTGAGACAAAATTCAAATCTATAGAGTGATGAGAAAACTAGAGATATGTAACCTTTTACCCTATTAATGGCATAAAAGTGAAATGGCTACATTTCTGTTGACGTTGAGAATGGAAAGTTTCTCAAAGAATAAATTTGAATTCCAGGCTTCATCAAGTGTTGAAAAAGAGATATCAATTTTCATAACGGTTGGTTCTAACGAATTGTCTTTTCTTAAGGTTGGGCGCGGTGGCCTAGGGGAAAGGTGTCGGCCCTGCAGCCGGAGAGTTCCAGGTTCGAAACTCAATTTCACTGAAGATGCATTGGGCCTCCTGCATCCTAAATCATCCTTATGGGATCAAAAGCTCCACCGCCGGTGTGATACGGAAGTTTGGAGAAGGGGTGCCACCCCAGGCGTCACCCTCGTCATGTGACCGCGGTTCAGAAATTACGAGGTCCGTCCAAAATAGTCCGCTTGTTGCTTTGAAGCGGGACGTTAATATAACTAAACTAAAATTTTCTTAACAAAATGGTTTAGTTATATTAAAATCCTGTTTTTGAAGCAATACGAGGGTTATTTTGGGACGGACCTCGTAATTTTGAACCACGGTCAGATGACGAGGACGACACCTGAGCTGGCACCCTTCCCCAAAGTTCCACACTACACCAACGGGAGGACGTTTGGCCACTACGTATGATTTAGATATAATGGCCGTGTATTTGGATGCTAGAGAATCCAGAAGTTCTGTGTATTTTCTCATTGTTCGTACTCAATTTCCAGTTAAAAATTTTACCAATTAACAGGTTTAAAAAGACGTATCCTTCTAAACTGTTCATATTTTGATAAGATTAGCTGTCAAAAAAAATTGTTTCAATATTATTTAGAACAATTTCTATAAGGATTTACGAAAAATAGTCAATAAGTTATATTAAAAGTGTACGGAGTTAAACGTTTGTATCAAGGTTTTGGAATGCCTGTTTGACTATCATTACACTGTTATCTATGATTTTTACTAACTTATATATTTTATAAGAAATTTTTATAAATTAAGAATTATATGAATGGTTAAGATTCAGAGAACGAATGTAAAAATGAATCAATTTATATATAATACATCCATAACTTGCAAACATTGCTAAGTTGGTACTCCTACAGGATATTCGTTCTTACGTAAAGATGGTTGTGCTAAATAAATTTCGGATACTGAAATCGAGGGAGACAACAATTGAAGAAACAAATTCGAACAAATACAGATAAGATTGATTATTTTGTTTCTTCGAACAGAAATCAAATATAAAGCGAAATAAGAAAGAAGATTCATTAATAAGTTAGAATCATACATAAATATATTATGGAAAATTCCTTTCATTAGATAATCCAATCTCCTATTACTGAATAATAATTTGTAGTATGAATTCAGATATTCGATACTTGATTAATGAACTTACAGACTGTGCTATTAGCATACGCGCTGTAAGAAGAATGAAGAATGGTGAAACAAATAGTTGGAAAATTCAGCCTTTTTGAATCAATAGGTGGATTGGTAGTCGGGAATTTCTAACCATTCCACATCTGTATTTGAAATAATTCAAAATTGCAATTGTGAAGTAAAGATATTTGAGCTTCAGTGCCTTCTTAGTGCCAAGAGGTAATTCCGCTTTCTGGTTGGAATTTGTTAACAAAGAATCCCTTTTGATATGTCTCGGATTAAAGAGATTTGCATGCCTGTCTTCGTTAGGGGTTTTATTGGTATAATAAAATATTCTCTTATATTATATTCGCGTGTGTTTGCTAAGAATTTTTTTAACCTTATCATGTCAGAAATGTTGTTGCGATGGTCGAGTATCTTGCATTCGGATAATAATTCGAACAATTCGCATAATATACAATCTATACTTATAAAGGGCAATGTTTATGTGCGTGTGTGTGTTGTGTGTTTGTCTGCGATGTCCAGACGAATCTAGCGCACTTACAGGCATGAAATTTGGCACACAGGTAGTCGTAATGGGGACTGAATGCACCTCGAAGCCGAAATTTTAAATTTTAATCTATAAATTTTTTTATTTTATGTTTTGTGTTGTTTTGGTTGATTTTTCGCACTAATTTCTCAATAGATTTGTTTCGAATAATTGTACGACAAAAATAGATAGACCATCGGAAAGAGCACGCGATTTCCGTTCCAATGAAGTTAGTTTTCGATTTCTAACGTAATTTACTGAATTTTGAGAATTTTTTAAAAAATAGTCAGTTTTGCCATCTAAATGTTAGTTTTGTTTTTAAATTTGTTGCATCCGGCTTTCTAATAACACTATTATTTTCAATTTTTTTCAGCATAAAACTAGAACGGTTCTGTCGGATTTAAAACAAGAACGGTTAAAATATCTTTTCCCGTTTTTTTTAAATTAATTTTTTTCTGGGCCGTTGAGAGTTATTTTTCTCGATCGAGTTCCTCGTGCGGCACTTCTTCGGAACGTTGATGCCAATTTTGATTGGCGGACGCGCAGGATACGTCATGACCTTCACCCGAATGAATTACTTCGATTATTATTTTCGGATTTGATTTATATTTTGCTTGCTGTATAATAATCATTTTCACGTTCGAATTTTGTAATATTGTTTTGGATTAACGTACTCTTTACTGTAGCGCGAAAAAAAATAAGCAGGAAAATCAAAAAAAATGTGTATCTTGTTTTGATTTTGTTTTCAAAACTTTTTCGTGTAATTGTGGGCGGGTTATTTTTATTTTGTTAAAGTCCTGATTCCACGGGCAACGCCCTGCGCGTACTGCTAGTTAGTATTAAAATCAAAATTCGCTCTTACTAGACAGAAAAGGATTCGAAGGCAACAGTCAGTCATTTGCCATACGTTTATTTTATCATAAGAAACATATAGAAACACATCAAGGGAGCACAAAAATGAACACACACAGCATCACATATTGAAAGCAAGACAGAGAGTTAAAATATATATGAAAAAGCCTTGGAAGCAGCGCACAGTGCCACTAGGCGACACTCTTGGACTTAGAAGAGTTTCAACACATTCCACTGCATTTGGCAATCACATTCTGATATTGCTGTTGTCATATTAATAGAATACATTTACCTACATTTGGCAAGAACATTATATATGTTTAGAGCTGTTGTAAGAGGAATCCTTACATCTGATCTTGCATATAAAAATTATCTTAATGTAGGAAATTTGAATTCTGTTTGAGGGAAAGGTATGGTTTATTTCAGATTTCAGTAAGTTAAGTAACCTTTGGATTATACTGTATAAATTTTCAATAATCAAATTGCAGTTATACAGGGTGTTCATTAATTATTGTCGGGGTTTCCGTACCTCATAACTTTAGAATAAAAAATATTACGCAAAAACCGATTACGTATTCGTAAATTACAACTCAAAGAATTTTATTAATAATATTAAAGTGTAAAGCTTGCACAATTTGCACTTTGTAGGCATTCAGCTGAAGGCGATTATGTATTCGTAAATTACAACTCAAAGAATTTTATTAATGATATGAAAGTGTAAAGCTTGCACAATTTGCACTTTGTAGGCATTCAGATGAAGGCGGTTATGGAGAACGTTCCATATCGTCGTATGCGGCATATGTAACTGCACAGCTGCTTGTCTCGTTGATTTTCGTGGACTGCGAGTCTCCCGCTCCCTTTCGGTCTAGAACGCTACCAGTTTCCTGAAATTGTATTAACCAGCATCTGATAGAATTATCCGAAGGAGGATCTTTCTTGTACGTGGTCCTGAAGCGACGTTGAGTAGTTATGACTGATTTAGTTTCGGAAAACCACAATACACACATTGCTTTTTCTTGCACGGTCGCCATTTTTATTTATGACGTCATAATTACCCAGACTTCAAATGCGCTAAGTTCGCATTGTTGCCACGTAAAATTCTTTGAGTTGTAATTTACGAATACGTAATCGGTTTTTGCGTAATATTTTTTATTCGAAAGTTATGAGGTGCGGAAACCCCGACAATAATTAATGAACACCCTGTATATTCATCAAAGACGGTTACTCGCTAAGATGAATGGTATGCGTTTTTTTTTTTTTTCGTCTTAGAAAAAAAAGTCCTCTTTTAAAGATATTCTAAACTATGTGTGAAATGTTTTGGATCTTATTCTCTTGGTATTAATATTATGAACATTTGTTCGTATATTTTTATACATTATATATTTTCAAAAGCTCAAATGAACTTTACGAATGTAATAAAATTTTAACTTAAAATTAAATGTTCTGCTCGTGAATGGGTTCATTCTTTTTAACCAGGAAAGGTATGTCACACTATTCTATCAAAACACTCGTTCTAGGTTAAATGACTTTGGAATAAAACTTATTTTAAACTCTCAGCAATTTAAGCGTTGTATTCAATAAATCTGGCTATTATTAAAAACAGGCTACCGGAGTAGTACTTCTACTCTTTGTTGTTTCATTGGATGAGTGCAAAAGATTTTATAATATGATAAGTAGACCTCTTTAGGTTAATTTTCAAAAGATTTGATACAAACGCCTTAAACAGATTGCATCACACGATAATCAATTTTTGCGTTTAAATGAGATTTCGTAGATTCCACTCGACTTACGCCAATTTTAAGTCGCTAATTTTGAACTTTCACTGCTTTTTATAAAAGATTTAATTTTCTCAGAATTATCGCACTTGCTTACAAAATATAGTATGCTGGTATACAGTCTCTAAAACGCTTTAAAATCTTCAGATTTAACCTGTCATCGACAGTAATAGACACGAAGAGATTGATTAAGTGCTTTAGGCATTTCATGAATTTCGTAATTATCCCTTTCCATCGAAGCCAATGCAAAATAATTTTTTTTTCATCAAGTATCGCACAATGTCTGAAGAGTTTACTCTGCAGAAAGTTTCTAAGAGAATTTACAGCAAAATTAAATATAAATAAATCAAATTAAAATTGTAACCTTTTTCCTTTTCTAAAGTTCAAAGAGCTTAGTCACCTCCAAAGATTCCTCGTTGCAAGTAAAAGCTGTACAAGCTTTAAATGATAAAGTCTTTCTAAAGATTTAACTCCATTCATGAATGTTATTTTTTAATTGTGCATTGAAGAAATAGTAATATCTACATTTCCTCGTTGTCCTACACATCGTCTGGAGTGATTCCTCGTTGCAATTAAAAGCTATATAAGCTTTAGAGCTTATATAAATTAAAAAATAATGCATAATAAATATTTAAAATATAATATCTAATAGTTTTATATAATATAGTATATAAGTGAATAATTCTTTTTTAAAGCTATAACTCCATTTATATTTTATTTCATAAAGCGTAACAGATAGTAAGGCTTGGGATAACTCTGAAACGCATGTTGAGTGTGTACACCACTATAGATTGCACTTTGCAGAGATAGTAATATCTACATTTCCTCATTGTCCTACACATCGTCTGGAGTGATTCCTCGTTGCAATTAAAAGTTATATAAGCTTTATAGCTTATATAACTTAAAAATATAATGCATAATAAATACTTAAAATATAATATGTAATGGTTTTATATAATATAGTATATAAGTGAATAATTATTTTTAAAGTTATAACTCCTTTTATATTCTATTTTATAAAGCGTAACAGATAGTAAGGCTTGGGATAACTCTGAAACGCATATTGAGTGTGTACACCACTATAGATTGCACTTTGCAGAGATAGTAATATCTACATTTCCTCATTGTCCTACACATCGTCTGGAGTGATTCCTCGTTGCAATTAAAAGTTATATAAGCTTTATAGCTTATATAACTTTAAATATAATGCATAATAAATATTTAAAATATAATATGTAATAGCTTTATATAATATAGTATATAAGTGAATAATTATGTTTAAAGCTATATCTCCAATGACATATTTTTAAGCATAATAGATAGTGTAGTATGGGATAGCTTTGAAACGTATATCGAGAGAGTACACCATTATATATCGAACTTAACAGAAATAGTAATATCTATATTTATTCCGGGTTAGATACAAACTTTACACTGTATTAATTATGTAAACTATGAACAGGGTGAAGAGCTAAGCCATCAACCTCCAGCAGATCCTCTGGACAGATTTAAGTCAACAGATTCAAAGTACAGCTCACACAATGACTTAAGCCCACTCCAGAGATACTATCAACTAATTTCAATGCCCACTCTATTTGCAGACTTATTTGAATAGCAAATCAGAGAGCTCTATCTAATTATTTATATATATGAAACTATCTGACTCTGAGGAACATTGCTTTTAATCTACTAGCTGCGCAATTCCCAATTATGCATCTTCTCATTGTAGAGCTATACTTAATTATTGGTAACTATAGAATAGTGTTGGATATATGCTAAAACTTCCAGTTTGCTTTAGACTAAGGTTTAGCGGAAAATGCAAGTTAAATCAAAACTATGCCGCAGTCGAATAAACTTGTCGATGTATTAACATCAAATTAGATGCAGATTCATGTATTTACTCTCAAATTTAGTGTCATTGTATTTGCCTTAGAAGAATTAACTAATTCTAGCAAACTGTTTACTTAGTTTTGTAAAACGTTGGAATGAAAGCTTTATTGAACGCCTGGCAAAAATTAAATAACCATATGTGGTGTACCTTTTATTAAATTATTTCGTGATGTAAGCACGCTTGTTCATCGATGCTAGGAAATTTAATGTAAGAAAAGGCATGAAATCTTATGTACTCTTTACCACGTTCTCTCTTTTAATTAGCATGAAGGCAATTCAACTTTACTCATTTTTCAAATATTTTCATTACCATTTTTGAAAAATATTAAATATGTGAAAACCAACCTTTTAAAAAATTGCTTAACGTATTTTTTTTGTTTTATACTGTGTAACAAATATCGATATATAATGAATATTGTTAATAAAAAGTGCTTCTTTTTTACTATCTAATTTTTTTAAAATTATTAATTAGCTTCAGAATTATTTAATATATTAATTAGTTTCAGTTAATTAGTAATCACCAAGAAAAATTTCTTAAATTTTTTTAAATGCTTTATTTTCTTTCGCTCATAAATATTTCTGAAAAATAGAGCACTCCGATTTTAAAATAAAACATGATCAATAACAATATAATCATATTTTAAATAGGAATTAACATTCATTTTTAAAAATATGGCGAAAATTGATAGTTTCATAAGAATGAATTAGATGATAGTCTGCATAGTTCATATGTAGTCTTTAATCAATGTAGCTACCGAATGCAATGACATGCTTGAAGGACAGACGCAATGGTCCTCTTCCACTCTGCGCCATCCAATCATCTTTCGAAAACAAACAGGCCGGAAACAAAAAAATCAACAGCAGAAAACGCCAAAGCCAATCCGAGTAAAACCTTTGTCCATCAAGCAGGCTGTCCATAAGCGGTCATTCAATTACCGCCCAGTCTCTGGAATACTTCTGATATGGTAATGGCATATCTGCTAAGACCATTTGTCGATCTAATGCAATCCCGGGCACTGAGCTGCAGGTGTGGGGGCCTGCTCTTTTTCCTTCTTTCTTCCCAGATTCATTCCATTAACAGTTAGAAAGCAAAGGGCCGCCATGTTGGGCCTGATGGAAGTGGGATTTGATGGAAAGTCTCGTGTTCTGTGCGAAAGTTAAACAGAAAAAGGGAGAATTCAGGGCTTCCATTCAGGATAGATACTCACTCTAAAGGATGTAAGGAGGAAGTTTGAGAAAATGCATTAAAGGCAACAGCGCGCAAGTCAATTTTCACCTCCATCATCGGATTTTTTGTTATCTCAGATTTGCATACTATTAACTAATATTTAACAATTATTTTCAATTTTCTCCCATGAATTTTCGTTTAAAAATTATAGAAGGGGAAAGTCTTGTAAAAATAATTTTGGAATTATGTGTGTAGGTCTGTCTGCCCTTGTTTATATATATAAATAAGATGAACGGAACGAAACGTGCAGAGGACATTTGAGAAGTGTTCTTACACAAACATTGTAAATCTACTTGAAATTTTGGGTTTGATTTATAAATGGGATGTTGTCTGTCCATTTGTATATGATAACGATAATTCAGGAACATAACGAGGGAAATAAATAAAATTTTGCATCTTAGTATAACACTAAAAGATCAGATCATTATCAAATTTCGGACCCTTTCGAGAAAAAAGGAATGCTCTCTTCCTATCAATTTATATTTAAAAAGCATAACTAAAAACGCAACAATATAAATGGCCTAAATTAGATATATGATTTCCATACTATAGCTGTAAATGTATTTAAAATTTTGGACCAAATCCGTCAACGAGTAAACTGATTGTCGGTCTGTCTATTCGTGTGCATATGAGCGTAACTCGAAAATGCATCGTCCTAGATGGGTAAAATTTTGCGTTCTATTTTTGAATACAAATTTTGAATCTTTACTAAATTTTGAATATTATCCGTCAGTCCAAAGAAATATTTTTCTATGCTCGATCGATCTTTTAATATATTGTACGTTAATAAACGAAACGTCGCAGAGATTATTTTATCTTACATGTTTATGCTATACCAGAAACTCAAACCGAATTTTACAGATGATATTATTTATCGATACACCTACAGCCTTCTCTATATTCTCAGCTAATACAGGGTAACAATTATTGAGCTATATGAGGAAAAAACCTTGATAACTTTTGAATCTTTGGAAAGATTCAGTTAAAACTTGGCGGTGGAATTCAGGGCATGTTGGGATTTTTTTTTGAGCATGCGCACTGTTATACAGCGTTCCTGAACGTATATCGATAATCAAGGCCTACTATTCGAACAATAAGAGCCCAATTGTGGCTAAAAGGAAATTTGCGACCGAGTACAAGCGTAAGACAACCGGTCCAAGTGTTATAACAATCAAAAATGTGATTGAAAAGTTCGAGAGAATTGGTAGTGTCGATGTCTCGACACTTCAACGATTTTTTCAGAATTTTGCTCTTAGTCTGCGCCATGTTATAGTCATTGATAGCAAGCATATCGAACATGTCATAAACTAAATCTGAATAACTGTAGTTACTTTTAAAATTTGAATAAAATTTTTGAACTCAGTAGTTTTTGAAAATTTTATTTTTATTTCATATAGCTCAATAATTGTCACCCTGTACGAAACATTTTAGGAAGGATATCTGCAAAGATTAAAAGTGATAAGGCTTTTCTACATTCTATTAATATCTGTTCTGTACACCTTGGGATACTGAACGAGGTCGTCTATTTATTAGTCATGAGTTAGACATGCACGGAACAATCAGCGTTCTTCGCCTTCAAACATTATTCTTTCTCATTATTGATATCAGTTCAATAAAGTGAGCAACTTCCTTACTCATTTATTTCTTCAGTAATGCACATTAAAAGAAAACAAACCTTTAAAAATGTTTTCAATTGAGCTCTCAGGAATGAACTCTTTAATGTTTTGATTTTGATCTTAAAAATTTTCTCTTGCCCAAAAAATTATTTAAAGACTTCAGTTTATTTTTCTCTAACAGCCATCTAAGAATTGTTTTATGACGTTTGAAAGGCTATAAGTGCCAGAAATGTATTTACCACTTACAAAATTTGATCTTAAATTTACTGACTTGACATAATTATTGAAATAATTGTTACACAAATATATATTACATGGATTAAATACAAAATAAGTTTAAAAATCAGATAAAATTGATAAAAATATAATCAAGGATTATTTAATTCTGAAAAGTTGATTAAATTAAATTTTAAAGTCAATTTAGTTTCCAAATTTATCAATCTTTTAGAAAATATAGAATTTTCCCTATTCAAAACAATTGATAAATCTTTCCGGGATTTCATTAGAGAGAAGAATTAAAAAGTTCGCATTCACCCTTTATCGCATTTTTGTGAAATCAATTCCGGCTCAAATATAATCTATCTCCAAGTACACATTTTATTATCTAAGTATTTGAAACATTGAAAAAGTAATAATAATAATAACAGTTTTCAAACTCTTGTTTAAAATTTAAAACTCTTTCAAGATATGAATCACAAGTCACCCATTTTTAAATTAAGTCACCAAAACCGTGTTTTTGATTAAAAGAATTGAAATAAAGCTCGGAAAACGTATCATGAATAATATTAAACAACTCTTCCGATATTTCTTTGTCTGGCCGTTCCCATTCTTTTGTGCGGAAAGTAGATTTAAATTGCAATTTGTCAACGTTATCTGCCCGATCCGTTTTGCTGGAATTGAGCCTCTTTTGAATGGGAGAACAATTTTGCTGCAGCATCCAATTTGTCAAACGAAATGACGACTCCAGCTCCTCGTAGCGATCATTTCAGAGTTAGATACGGGAGGATATTATTCAAAGTTTTGAGTAGAAATCGACGGAATTTATTTCTGATTTATATTTAATGCGTCGTTAGTTTCTTTATGTGATTCAGAAATAGAGGGTTAAATTGAAAGTAATCCGTGTTTCGTGCTGCTCGAAGACTCTCTCGTGGAATAACTCAATGCTGCGACAGAAAAGAAGAGAATTGGATTGGAATGGGAAAAAAGATACAGTGTAACGTTTCATTTCTTAAATTGGGAAGGTTTCTTTAGAGTCTTTACCTTTTCCAACTGAGAAGGAAAAAAAATGTGTATTTTTCATTCTTATTGGTTCTTAGGGTGTCTTCTGGAGGTTGTGGGAATTCCTTTTTCGGTTATTTCCTTCCAACCACTGATATTTTATTACGAAAACTATTTTATATAGTAAACTTTCAAAGAGCGAATAAATAGCACATTCTTTCTTTCGATTGTTACTCTTTCTGAAGAAGTATCACGATGTGTTATTCTATCTTGAGAGGTGATATATATAAAGTACAAAGAAAAAATTGAAATTTCAAGGAATGTTTTGACTGTAGAATGTACTTGAGGGTATAAAACTGTGTTCAAGTATGATACTGTTTTCACAAAGTTTTTCTAAACGTTTGTTTCGATTTTTGCTTTAATGCTAATTTATTTTTAATCATAGACTGATTAATTAAATGTCTCTTTTTAGAAAAAAAGTCAGAGTGGCCATCTGTTGAGAGATAATTTTGTTATAAAGAAAGAAAAAATTAATATTGCTTACATTATTAGATGTGTTCGTATGCTCCTTAGTTAGGATACCAATGGAACATATTCTACAAGACCAGTGGGACGTAAATATGTTCTTCTCTTCAAATATTGTTCTATTTGGATGCAAAATACGTCTGTCTTAGGTGTGCATAATAAAAAAAGTTTGAATTTCATAAAGAAAATGAAATGATAGTCTAGGTGTTAAAAGGGCTTTTTGAGCAAGTACTAAAATGAAATGAATGGTTTAAAATTCAGAAATTTCAGAATTAGGTTCTTTATTTCTGGTGTGCGATCATTCGCACACATTGATGAAACACTTTTTGCATATGTGGAGACAGTATTTAAAATTATAGTAGTGAAAATATTCTTATTTCCAAAACTGTTATTTCAGCATTTCAGTTTGTCGAAACAAATTATCGCAGTTTCGCAGTGTTGAGTAAATTTTCAACTGATAGGATTAAATAACAATGTACATTCGAACTTCTATCATCAAACCAAGAAGAAAGGTGTAACTTAGTACGAGACAGATAAATTGTCCTATAAAACTTATATACGAAACTTAATTAAATTTTATCAATTGTGAGTTCAAATAATTATTCCAGTTTTGTCAAATGTATTTTCTTCTATATTTATCTTGGAGCGAAATGTGACAGTTTCATAAAAGGTTTACTTTAAAAGGTGGCATTTACTTAAAACCATCATCCATTTGTCGCAAAACATTAAAAACAAGCATTTCTAGATAACCAAAAGATATACGAATTCAATCATGCCATGGCATAATCGATATTGAAACTTCCATTTAGAAAATATTTGGTCACGAAACGAATATATTCTAAAGTAAAGAGATTACAAGCGTCTGATTGACAAACAGTGAATACAAAAATGCCTGAAAGATCAGCAAATCAGCCGAAGGCCTGAATATCAGCCAAAACAGAGACATCCATCCGTGCTCCCTCACACAGAGACAGCACTAATCAGCGTCCAAAATCAACAAATTAATTGAATTTTAATTACTCGCGTGATGTACGACACAGCAGATTGGCTTCAAGTACGAAAATAGGTCGTTCGGTACGTCCCATAACTTTCCGTGGGCAGACGCGCGTCCCTCTTCCCATTCTTCTCGCTATCTGCCTAGCCACGCGCTTCTAATTAACCGGACGAGTCCCATCCATCGTCCATGGACACGGCTGGAACAGCAGCACTTCTAATTGCACGAGAGGAAGTTTTCCAAAAGGTGCAGCCGAGTCCATTAGTTAGCGGAACCAGGGCTGGCATTGATGGACTTGTGCAGCGCGGACATGCTCACTTCCTGTCGGGGTCCACCACCAGCGGATACTCTGTCATAAAACTTGCTAACGATCCCCGTGCCAAATTGAGGAGGTTAATTTCTGCCTTGGTCGTTGCGGAGGGTCGTTAAGATGGAGAGCCCTAAGATGTCAGGTGATCGCCGCGATAGTCGACCTCTAGTGCCATAAAAATTTAGATGAGAATCGTAATGATCGATCAGGATGTTGTAAAGAAGTTTGGGGTGAAAATGGTTTTTCCATTTGCTTCTCTAAAGAAGTTATTTTTGTCTATGTATATGAATAAATCCCATTTAATTTTTAAAGCGTATTTCCTTCTCAGTTTTCTTATTCTTTCTTTCTTTTTATTGTTAAAATTAATGCCTGGATTTAATTAATTTTAAGCATGTTTTAATGCCAAGTTCTGATTTCTTACCAGAACTAATAAAGTATTTTAAAACAGATTAAAAATTCTTATTTCGTGTTTTATAATCACGCGCCTCATAATTATTTTTACATAGAATTTGCAATAGTTTTTTTATCAGAGAAATTAATATGCTATTGATAAAATCTAAAATTTAATTTTTTTTGATATTATTGAATAATTAATAAAAAATTTAAAAAAATTCTAAGACACACTTCTATTAATGTCCCAAAAAGTAATAAATTTTATAAAAGTGGTGTTCTAAACAAAATCAAAAAATCGTGAGTTGCTGTAAAGAATATTAAAAGGAAATTAAACCACAACGAATATCATATGAAAAAAAATCACAAGAAAGCTTAAAAATGAAAAATATATTATGAATATAGTTACAATTTTCTGAGCGGGAACATTTCAAAATATTTCTATCAGAGCCTCATGCTTTTTCTATTTTGTTTTCACCTCCATGTTTATGATTTTTAAAAAGTTTTTTTTTTTACTTATGTGTTCATTATTAACCCTTTGAGGACGAGGGCACTCTCAAAGCTACCAGCAGCTGGCGCGTCCGTGTGACAATCGTCGTTGAAGGGTTAAAAGCGTGCCTTTAACACTTTTTTATAATTATTATTTATTACTCTTTAATAAACTTCATAATTCACGATAAATGTTATGGAGCATTCCACTAAAAGTTTCCTAAAACTCACTTCTAGATGGCGCCACTTGTATGGAATCAAAGTTTAATAAATATTAATCGATTATCTGATAAGTAAATTCAGAAAATATTAAAATATCCTATAGTCATTATGAAAACAAAACTGCACAAAGCTTCATTGCTGAAGAATATCATGAAGCGAGAGAAAAACCTATTATGAAATTCTCTATTTAAACACATGAAGTCAGCCAAGTTGAATAAACGCGTGTAAAAGTGATGGTTATTGTGGAGTGAAATATAATAAATTCATTAAATTTCTTTTCGTTACGTTTCTTGCGCTGAAAATTAATTAATGTTTATATAATCTAAAAACCAAAGTTAGCAAAGAATAGGATTAAACATTAAACTAGAAAATGTGTGGTTATAGAGACACATTAACCTTCCTAAAGGGCATTGACCAAATCATCGATAACCATTTCGTCCGTCTCGAAAATTTCATTCATCTAATATAAATTATTCTTCCAGTCATTTTTCATGTACTAGATGGTTTTCTTTTCATATTTAATGCAATGATGGCATCATTATCGTTTACAAGAGGACAATTCTGGGATGTCGAAGTACTTTGCTCCCTTTTTAATGTTTCATTATATCTATCTTTCGTTCATACCAATCTATCAAAGTTTTCTTAGGAATCAGCTAAATTCAGCGTAGAAAGATTTCGCAATTGATTTCCGAAAAAATGATGAAAGTACTAAAATAGTTGAGATAGCTCTCAATCGTATGCTGAACGATTAGATCATAACTAGGGGGCTCTGCACCCTGCTCCCTAAAGCTTGCCAACAAACCAGG
>BGPR01000052.1:1456712-1486365 GCA_013235015.1 Araneus ventricosus | reverse complement strand
GGATATAAAAAATATAAACTATATAAAAAATCTAGTTCAATATCATGACATTGCTTTAGAGATATCGGCCATAACGCAGAATTTTAACCTCCTAAGCTGAGACGCTTCAAAAAGATGAGGGGCTGTACAGCAAATTGATGATTTTAATATATCTCTTAAATATATATTGAATTGTATACGGTTAGAATTTGTGAATACCCATGAAATCTTATCAACTATGCTAACTTAAATTCAGCTTAATTACGCGACCTATAAATAACAAAAATTTTATTACTTTTAATTATAATATTTTACTGTGATTATTAACAAAGTTAATATTACACACTTTACGGCCAAACGGATATTTTAAATATAATTTTTATGGCGAAAACGATTTTACCTCAATTAATTTTCTTTTTTAAAATCTTATAATTCTATCATATAATATTTTTTATTCAGTTACGGAATATTAGATTTGTCATGTGTAGTATTCTAGCAAATTCTACACCATACAATCACATTAACTATCTATAAAGATATAAGTCTAAAAAAATATCAATTGTGATACAACCCCTCATCTTTAGCTTCTCTCTACGATGTTTAAAAATTCTGCTCGTTGTAATGCCGATATCTTTCTAAATACTAAAGATATTGAGACAAATTCTTATATGTTGCCCTATATATCTGGCTTTCAAACTGTGTGAAAGAAAAAATTAGGCTATGTTTCCTGCGTATGCAGTAAAACATTATTTACTTAAGCCTATAATCCTAATTCAAACATTCTTTCCAAAGTTTTAAAAATACTTTCCTAACATATTATCATCTTTTCTGTAAGTTCTGTATAATATAACAGAAAAGGCTCTGCATGTTATAAGCAAAAAAACAGGTGGTAAAACGAGATTTTTTAAAGAAAACCATTATATTCTCCCAAATCTGTGTTTTACGGCAACTCTGTAAATATTATGCACACACAAATTACCATTGCTGAAAGTTTCATCTTGTTATCAGTATTCTGTAGGAGGTGGCTAAAACGTTTTTTGTCTTCTACGTTTTAGAAGGTCCCCTAATTGCCCCCTGGGATCGAATAATCAATGTAAAATGTGAGTTATTGTCTATTCTTTACATATTGAGTTTACAATCATGCGTAAGCATTCTGAGAATATTCTAAAAATGTGAAAATCTGCAAGTGTCCGATACTTTATAGATATAGTGATATATATATATATATATATAACCTCCTGAAGGAATATATATATATATATATAACCTATATATATATATATATATATATATATATCAGCAAAGAATAAAATTTGTTAATCTCGAGAAATATATTTTTCTTCAAATAAAAATTACAAAAAAATTATGAAAGTACATAAATAAACAAATAAATAATAGTTGCAAAATTAAAACAAATATAATTAATCTAAAAATTAATTCCAAAAAAAATTTAGATTTAATATTTCATATTAAAGCATTGTAGTGTGGCATCTTAGATGATTTCCTTTTGATGCTTTCACCTTAATGAAGACAGAATAAAGTTTGTAGACCCTGAAAAGGGTCATTTTCTTATATAATGAAAGCATCTGGAAAATAAATTCAACAGTCAAATGAATATAACTAAAAAATTATAAAAGTGTAAGAGGAATGAAAAAATACATTATTATAAGATGAACAACGTGCCTGCAGTTATGTAAATAATCAATGCCATTTCACAACATTTTAGCTAAAAAATGGACATATTAAGGAGGAAAGTGGCTTAAAGCATGTTCATATTGGCTATTAAAAATTAAAACACATAATAATTATTTTGTTTTAGCTTTTTAAAACTGTTAAGATAGCCCTTTTCACAATTTCAAAATTTTTGCTTTTTAACCAAAATTTTAAACATGCAATCTTTTTAATGAAGTGTTGCTTAAAAAAGCTTCTCCACTTATATGCATACTCAATCTAATTATTATGTAGTCAGGAGCGATATAAATTTTTTCTATGGATAGTCATTTATATTTTAAACAACAGAAAAATTGATTTGTTCTTTTACCTAAAGAAAGGACATTTTATGGAGAAAAGGGGCTTAAAATATGTTCATATTAACTATTCAAAATTTAAACCTATAATAATTATTTACTTTTAACTTTTTAAAATTGATAAGATAGCTTTTTTACAAAATTTACATAATTGTTGCTTTTTCAACCAAAATTTTAAATATGCACTCTTTTTAATTAAATGTTAAGAAAAAAGGCTTCCCCACTTGTGTACATACTTAATACACTTATCATTTAGTCAAGAAAGATATAACTTTTTTCTTTGGGTAGTCATTTATATTTCAAACCATAGAAAATTTGAATTGATGTCAGACTATATAACCGATTTTAAAACTTTTTTAGGTAAAAAAGAAATATCACGAAGAAAAGTGGCTAAAAATATCCTCATATTAATTTTTAAAAATTAAAACCCATAAAAATTATTTACTTTTGGCTTTTTCTCACAAAAATCTTAAACTTGCACTCTTCTTAATAAAGTGTTGCTGAAAAGCTTCCCGTATGTATACAGACTCACTTCAGTTACAATTTAATGAAGAAAGGTACAGCATTCTTCTCTAGGTAGTGTTTTTTTTCTTTAACTCAGAAAATGTGATTAATCGAGAGATGAAATCGCCCGTTTCTCAACCTTTTCACTGAAAAGGACATATTAAGGAGACATTTATTCATTAGCTTAATCGAAACTGCAAGATTTAAACTTTTTTTTTTTTTCAAACTATTTAAGTTTTAGAGAAACGTGGTCTCAAAAAAATTCGGGCTTTCCGCAGATGTAAACAAACGAAATTTGCGAGGTGTTGCCAAAAAACGATTAACAAATTCGGCCCGATTTTGCATCCACATAAACTTTTGATATATATAGATAATGGCTTGCTAGACAATGTCATTTAATTTTCCCCTGGAATTCCTGTAACCTAAAAATAGAAACTTTAAATTAACGACAGCTGAATTTCAATAGTTCATGGAACTGAAATTTAGCTCATTAAAAATGTAAACTTCTCTTGCTTCAGCGGTGCATTAGGATATTTATTGAGATACTGTCATTAAATTTGGAAAAGACATTATTATTTTTATTACAGACATTAAAATAATGCTTGAGACACATCATTTGCGATTGAAATAACTTATAAATTATCTTAACACTGACTTTTTCAAAAGTTAAGCAAGGTATGCTATAAGAAAATCGAATGTGTTACAATAGTCTAGAGTGTATTTATGTTGTAATAATAGTTTTGATCAAATATAAATAAGTAAAGGATATCTAACACAATCACTTTATCATAACAAGCGTTAATTATAGGTACTGCAAATTGTTTATCTAAAGTTCCACACTTCATAATTTGCCCGAATTTTATACATTTCATATCTAGCTAGTTCACAAAAAATGCACGTGTACTGTTCAGACTTTTCCATCAATTCCTGGTTTTGTAGCTTAGCCGTCGTCAAACAATTTGTATATTATCCTTTTTAAAAGACTTCCTAAAGAAAGCTGGAGAGGATTATATAAAGATAAGAAAAAATCTTATTGCTTACTATACAAACATTCTTTTTAAGATTCACTTTTTCGAACAAGAAAAATGTGTCGTTTCAACAACAGATGATGAAAAAAGCACAATGAAAAAAAGAGCCTCGAAAAAAAATGCAGAGTGAGAAGAATTGTGGCAAAGTATCACAGTTCATGAGTTTCTTCAAAATAAAGAAGCTCCTTTATCTCAGATTTTAACCCAGAAATAATCTTTCAAAATTACAAAAATCGAGGTCAGTGAGCTTCTTCGAAGGACCGAAGCATAAGATTTAACGCAATGGTGGTTACAAAATTTAAATTTCATGTAGGATGTAGCCATGGAGTAGAACTAAAAGTTCAATCGTCTGCGCGAATCGAACTTACATACAAAAGCATGAAACACGAGAGCAAAATATCACAAATATCAAAAATAGCAAAAATATCAAAATATTGTGATTTTTTTTAATTTATCAAGAACGTTCTATTCATTTAATAATTATTGCCAACTAAATAAATATTTTTATTCTCAAAATTGTTCTATTTTCAACTTATGTTCAAGATTAACTTTTATGAAAGTTTGCAAAGTATAAATTAAAATAATCACAAAACTTAAATGCATTTTTAACGCATTTAAGGCTTCAAGTGTAAATATTATTTCATTTTTTTTTCGTTTTTTTAAAAAATTTTCATTAATGTAAACACATGAATGTTATGTTGCAGCTGCTGTATAATATACTGTGTACCTGCGAATTTAAGAACATTAACTTTGGATGCAAATTATGGGTGCAATGACCGTTAATACAATTACGTCTAGTGAGTAATCCATCTTTGTTCAAAACCAAATGCAACAGGAAATCTCTTTCTGGAAATCTTTCCAAAAGTAACTTTGTAGTGAAGGAATTTTGATGTAGTTACCATCAAACAACTACCGATAGGATTCATTCTCAGTCAAGAAACTTACTAAATAAAACTTGCTGGCATTACATCTAAGAGAAGGCTGAAGGTATTTCGTTCCAAGAAGATCCTTCAGAACCTAGTTATTGTACATAAGTAAAACTAGGCTGAATGTATGATCGTTTTTAATGAAAGAAATGTTTCAAATGAAAGAACGAGTTTTAATTAGGCTTTACGAGATGGCACAACATGTCAAACGGTTCTTTTTCAATATTTTTAAAATATGCTGCCTTGCTCTATTTAACCAAAGATCAGGTTCCCAACGCCTCAATTTTTGAGGTCATTCATTTCTTTCATTTAAAATCCGAGGCTATAGCCATGTTTTTTAGGAAGTGCAAATAATTTTATATTGTAACAAAAACTGCCACTAAAATGTAATTCACAATCAATAATCGTATTATTACCATTAAATGAATCGTATTTGTTCTTATAAATAAACACATGTATATTGAACTTATACTGGATAAATTTAAGATTAATATTAGTAGATTCTGAGTATCTTGACCTTAGAGGTAAGATTTTTAAGCCCAAGGAAAGCACTGAAGATTGAAAACCACTTATCTAATGTAGTCGAGTTGCAATGTAAGTAAAAGTACTGAAGCAAGTGAGCAGAGGACGCTATTTTTCAATCGCAGCAGATGCACCGTCCCTCTGTATCGAACGAATCAAAGAAGAGAGGCATCGGTGCGTCCCCAGAGCGGTACAAAAACATCGAATACAAAAAAAGTGGGGGCGGGCAGCGGCAGAAAGTTGAATAAGAACATCGTCCTCCTTCCTGATAAATTGGCTTCACTCCCCCAAATGATAATCAGACATCTTTCGGGACCGGGTATCATCTATCCACCCAAGAAAAAAAAATGAAAAAGTGCTTCGACTTCTTCGGCCATCGTCATGTGATCCCGCGTCATTTGCGTGTTTGCAGCGGATGAGAGTATTGATGTTTCCCTTTCGATATTCTTTCTTCCCTTGGCACAAAAGAGGGAAAAAATTGTATATATATATCTTCAAGTTCCCTCCGAATTTCCAGAAACAAGTGCCTATGCACTTCTTATGACATAAGAACGTTCGTATGGTCTAAGGATTTCTCTTCTCAAGTTGTCTAGTTTTCCTGATGGTGGAAATTATATAACACTAAACAGTAGGTTTCTAACTTTTGGTGATTTATACTTGAAGCAGAAATTAATGTATAGTTACATATTGACATAACTTTTAGTATTATTTTTTATATGATATGTTACATTTAAATTGAACTTGATGTCAAATCACTGCTTTCGATCATAGTTAGGATGGAGAACGGTAAATAATTAAGTTAAAAAGTTTTAATTTTAAGTCTACAGTATACTGTTCTTTGGATTACTCCATGCTTTAAATTATACCATGTATACTATTCTTTGCCTTACACATGCTTTGAGCTATACCATTCGCATTGTTATTATTACTTTCATATTTCAAATCAGATTTAACTATAAAGCTTTTTCTCTGAATTCCGTTAAAATCTTAGATATTACTTTATATTTTTATTTTTATTATAATTTATATTTCTATTATGTTTCATACTTTTTGCAGTGTCTCCAATTGACGTATGCATTCTTAGATTTGGAATCTTTGAAAAATTTTATTTATTGCATCTCAATTCAGTTTCATATTTTCATGGTAATGCTGGAAATAGCAAGAGGCATCGGCTGTGGGCGTTTTCTGGTTTGTCTTGCTTCAGCGGGCACTCATTCTATAGCGGAGCAGATCCCCAAGTATCCTCTGTGTATTGGTGGGTATTTTCCACATAGAAACAGTTCTTTTGGTGGAAAACTGTTTTATTACACGTCAATATTCAATAAAAAAGAAGTTAAACATTCCATTGCAGCACAATCATAAAGTCATAAAAAAGAATTTTAAAAAATTCACTTCTTATGTGATATGAAGTAGGGTTCCAAAAACATAAAAATAATATTTTAAATTTAAAAACTCTATCTATAACAAAATGTTGGCAGAAAGTTAAACTTCTATCTAACTCTCCCGGAAAAATAGAGATTTTGGAATTTGCATTGATTTCATATAAGGCACCGAAATAAACCATCATTAATGATAAAGGGATTATGGTTAAGGATGCTGATGATGTGGTTGTTGTACAACTTATTCATTCATCTGCCATTTAGTTTACAAATAAACCTAAATAGTTTTGGGTTTTTTCATCCAACCTATGTAAGCTATATTGTGTGCCTACATTGCATACAAGATAACAAGTCAATTTGTTTATTTCTAAATTCTAGAAATTTATCCTTAAGCTAAATATTAAGAACCTATTTTTTGGACTCAATCTTGAAATGTTAGAGTTAAACTGGTGCTAAAGAAAAGTGAAGTATGGCAGATAAATCTAGCGTAGCATCATTTTTAAGTCTTGAGTGATGAACTAAAACCGGCGTACCAAATGTAAATGAGCGATTCACATTTTCAGTTACATATGATGTGTCAGAAAGAAGTTCTAAAAGTCATCCATCTCGGAGAGCCATGGAAAAAAGATGAAGCATTCATGAGCTGCCTAGAGAGAAATGGTCCGAATTTCTCCGTCAGAATTTCTCGCATTTTCCAATCTGAACTATGAGATTGTGGGATAAAACTCTGAAAATAAATGCGTGATATTTAATGGAATTTCTGGATTTGAAACTTCATTGGCACTTTCTTTTCTAATGATTCAAAAGGAAAGAAATGAAATCTCTGATATTTGACTATATTTTCAACGTCTTACATTTTAAGGAACAGTAAGATGTTGCACTGACCTCGTCGATCGGAGAAGATTTGAATCAGATACAACTCTTCAACAGGGCTGAAATCTACTGTTAAAGTGTTAATATACACTGACAAATCAGCTTTTCATATTTGTTAGGACTAAGAGCATGCCGAAATAATTTTCTAAACTTTACGAAAAAAAACATGTAAGTGGAATGTGCTAAAAGTTGCGATGTGGAAGGAGAATTGTTTCTCAGCACATTTTTTCCTTCAAAAATTATACTCTCCTAACTAATTGAAATTATAATGATAGCAAAAATTTCTGAATAAATCAAAATGCTTTTGTTTGTGTATATGTCTGTTATGTAATTGGTGTTTATAATTCTTTTAAGAGAATGAAGGAAGTTTTATATTTGATATCATTTTTATAAAAAAATAAGATATTGGAATAGTTATTGTGTATATGTTTAAATTCATTGGAATTTAATAAACAAATAAACGGCACCGCTGTTATTCAAGAATGAAGATTAAATATACCAACCATCGTAAAATATGAAACAGATAATCGGTAAGTAGTAGTCTATACAATAGACAAGAGAACTCAGACATTAAAAGCTCTATTTAGTACTCAAATATCAAGCTCATCAGCTACATCATCGTCTCCACTACGTCACAATACCGACTCCACATAACCATTTTGTAACTCAGAAACAAAAGTATATCCCAACGAACTATGCCGGGTGAGTAGGAACAGTTATCTAATATAGTGATAGAATTAAGGCCAGAACCTTGCATATAATCACTATGAATGAGCAGGACGTTGTGACTATATTTGTACACAAATTTGTCAAGAAAGATAAGGTATTAATTGAAACTGAAAGTTTTTTAATCTTAAAAATACTGTTGCCTGCAATTCCTGCTTCTCTTTTTCTTTTCGAATGATAGATGGCACCACATCTTAGTTGGTTACATTACGATTGTTGATTTTAAGGCGAGATTATCCTTATTCTTTTTCAATGAGTTGAATTTCGATATTTTAATTCTTTGCAAGAATGGAGTAAGTTTGAATTTTTCTTCTTTACTGATATTTTTATGAAGGTATTTTTGCTGGAAGGCTAATAATTTTTAAATCAATCTTTTTAGCGAATGTTCGTTTGTTCTGAAATTTTTTTGGTGTTTACTTATCTTGTTTGTCTTGTGGTTTTGGAAATTTCGGGCCATGAAGAGGCTTTGGATAGACTTAGGTCAAGCTTCTTACAGAAAAATTTCAGAGTTTATTAGAATCCATTTCGAATTTAGTCTATAGCTCTTGATAAAGTGGACTAGAATGGATTCCTTGTCTGTTTAATTCCATTCTATCAGACTTTATTTCGTGGTTTTTACTTTCTTTGAATTATCATTGACTTCATTTGTTTGTTGTATGCAGTGGCATATTGCGTGCTACTTAAACATTGTTTAAGAATTTGTAATGTATGTTAAAATTTATTTTTAAATTTGCTTTATTTACTAATTTAACTTATTTGATTATCTTTATGCTCTTTGTCAAGAAAAAAAATTGTCAGAATTGTATGGACAGGTTATTATTCCAAATTCAGTTCATCGGCAATGATCTAACCAGTGAATTGGAGATTGGAAAGCACAAGACATCGCAAGCATACGAAATTTCATCAGCACGATCGATCGAAGGTCGTCCTGGCTTTGCATCACCCTTGCAGTCCTCAAGGCTCTCACTGAAATGCTTGCTCCACTTGAAAAGATCTGTTTTCTTCTTTAAAACTTTAACATCACACCACACTGCCTTCTCTAGAGCTCATGTGGCTCCTATCCTGTTTGGTATAGATGTAGGTGGACTTTATTGAGTTGCAAAAAAAATTACAGCATACAGAAGAATGGCGAGCGAAAAAATTACAAAGCTGATGTTTATATATAGCATTCACAACAAAATAAAGAAATATACACAACATCTTTCTTATCAAAGTGTGAATGAAAGGAATAATGTTGAATAAAAATGATGACTAACAACATGAAGAAGCTTACATCAATGCACAGGTTGCTGAGTAACGTAGTAAAGGTGGGGAACCATTGCGTGTTAAGTGTCGAATGCAAGGATTAGAGACATTAAAAATAAAGAATTACGGGAAAGGATGATATCGCCATAAACAGTGTTCAACATTTCAAATATTTCCTGGTGTTTTTTTTTTGTTTGTCTCTGGTTCTGGTTCCTGATGTTTCCCAAATTTCCCCAAAAATATGACGAACAATTATGGTTTATTTGTCCATCAAACTCCGACGTGAATAAATGCAAAGGACAGGGTACCACAAAGAATATTCTGCTTGTAGATATACGCTTGCATCAACGGTCTGACGGTTACTGACGCTTCTGTAACTCCCCAACCAACAAAGAAGAAGGTACACATGAGTAATTTTTATGTCAAGGACATTCTAGGGAATTAGTTAGCGTGTTTTTTTGACAAAATTAGTATGTGATTACAGTGTAAAGAAATTTCCTGATTATATATTTAGTAAAATTAACATAGTAATGTTTGTAATTAATTAAATTATAAAAAAACCATTATGAGAACACGATTGTATATTATCAGCTTTTTGTCTTTAAAATTGTAAAGTAGCCGATACAATTCTATATTCCTATTATTCAGGCATTGGAGTATACTTTCAATGGGAGGAAGTTTGAAGAATGGGATGACCTTCCTAAGTTTCCTTTGTTAGCAAATCATTATAAATTTTTCAATGTCAGTTACACTGGTGTCCGAAAATAATGTATAATTTTGAAAATGCTACAAAATTGGAGTTAATATGGATACTATGGTTCACAATCAGGTGCTGAAATCGTGAGGCATACTACCGTCGGAACTCACATTTTACGGTGAAGATTCGGTCACGAGCGCAATTGGGGGGGGGGGGCCACCAGAAAGAAATGAAGGCGAAAATGGAGTTTGACACATCCTGCTTCACAGAAAGTTGATAACGAGATGTAACTTTCATAAATGGTTATGTTTGATGTTCATAATATTTACGTGCATTTTCGTAAACACAACACACATATTCAGGAAGATATAAAGGTTTTCTTAAAAAATACGAAATATTTCCGCATGTTTTTTGCTTATAACATGCAGAGTTTCTCAACAAATTGTACGAAACTAATAGAATACTTTATAACTTGTAAAAAAAGCATTGTATTAAAATTTGAATTCAAAAAATTGAATATTACAGGAAATAAGAGAGTTTGTAATAAATAATTTTTTACTGCGCATGTGCGAACCTTAGCGTAATCTTTTTTTCATAAAATCGGAGCCAGATATATAGGGAAACTTATATAAAAATTCCAGCTCAATGACATTAGTATTCAGAAAGATATCGGCATTACAACTTGGTGAATTTCGGGACACTCTAAGAGAAGCTAAATGAGGAGGATTCTTGCACGAACTGATAATTTTTAAACTTGAATCTTCGAGTAACTATTATAGAAATGCAATTTAAATTATGTATTTATTTTTTAATATACACGAATATTCAGGATATTGAACTTGCATAAAATTCAAAATTAATTTTCAAAGTTCAAGTTTAAAAAATATCAGTTTGTGCAAGAACTCAAAAATCGTGCAGAAAAATTTGGGACTTTTTAATAAAACCTTTATATGTTCTCGAATATTTGTGCTGTGTGTATGAAAATGCTCGTAAATATTATGAACATCAAACATAACCATTAATGGAAGTTACATCTCGTTATCAACTTTCTGTGAAACAGGATGGGTCAAACTCCATTTTCTCCTTCACCCCTTTCTGGTCACACCCCTAAACACCCTCGTGATCGAATCTTCACTGTCAAATACGATTTCTGACGATAGTATGTCCCACGATTCTCATCAACTGATTGCGAACCATAGTATCCATATTAATTCCAATTTTGTAACATCTTCAAAATTGAGCATTATTTTTGGACACCAGTGTATGTTCCAAAGTGGAATTTTTTCTTCAAATATAATGTAGTAACAGTTTATTGGGCTATGAATCTTTGTTTCAAAAGTAATATGTTCTCTGAGAAAAAAGCTCCTTTGCTCTTATATGATACCCTAATTTTCAACTATCGAATAATACTGAGTAACATCCTACCTTAGTTTAATTTCTGTAGAAAATGCCGTGTCTTATTGAATAAAAGTAAGTATAAGAATAATTTAAATATTTTAAAACAACATCATAAAGAAGCGTTCTATTTTTTTAGTTGTCTTAACCCTACAAACTAAATTAGCCTCTCCAATCTCCTGTAGGCAGAAATTAGTTCAATATAATCGAAGTCTTTAATGAAGAAAAACTAAGTCAATCAATGAATGCATTAAGAGACTGTGGTCCATCGAAACAGTAAAGCGAAGGCAAAGAAGAAGAAAAACCTCAAAGAAAAGGAGAAAAAAATCCACATTTTGAAAATCTCATTTATTTAAGGACATTCTATCCAACTTCCATTTGATCTTAATCTTAATCGTATCTCGGTGTTCCGCTGAATAAGACATTTTTTTTAACAAAGCAATTTAAAGACGGATTGAAGATAAATTATTCGCACCATGGAGAGACCCAATGAACCAAATGCAAAATTACATTCATTTTATTTACGAACTTTATTTTGTTAATATACTTTACTTCTGTTATCGATTTATGGTTGCTTCTTTCTGATTCGGAGGGGTTTTTTCTCATGATGGTTGCACTTCAAGTTTGATTTTAGAGATAGCTATTCATTTAATTGTAATGGATGGGGGCTGGAATGTCTGATTTGTGGCCAAGTCTTTAATTAAAATAAGAGAGATCAAAATGAAGTTTGCTTTAATTTATTCTCTGTGATTATAATGGATGTGATTCGCACATTTCATTTCTTTTACGATATGAAATTTTATGATTGTATGTTCATGTTACAAAACTGCTTTAAGTACCATTCGAAATTTCTGTACCTTTTATAAAGAATATTTGAGGATAGGGAGTGAAAAGGTTCTGATTTTGAAACGTATTTAAAGTGAAACAGAGCATTTTGTGGTTTATTTTGTCATGCATATGCAGAAAACGTGTTTAATAGATGATAAATGACAATAAGGGAATTGCACAAGGTTTATCAATATATTTGAAAAATCATGGTAGTCGAATTTCTGGAAACTACTGATTCCATCAATAATATGATCTCTATTAAGAATAGCATGAAAGTTCCAAAATGAAAGAAAAATTGTTCCTGGAAAGAAGTTATTTTATCAGATGGATATTTAAAAAGCTTTTCGAACAAAAACATTTAAGCTTCATAAACAAAGAAAAAGAAATTCCGTTAACATTGCTGCATTTAGCTCATGAATATGGGCGTTAATTTATTAAAACTCATCATCGAATTCTAATTAAATGGGTAAAAATCACTATGGAAATTGTCTATATTTTAACCAAGTTACCTTAATTTTAGAAATATTGGTGAATTGTCAAAATACATATAAAGAAATAATAAGTCTTCTTAAGAATCTTAATTGGTATTCATTTAGGAAAATCCAATTAGTGAATCTTGTGGTTAGTTTATTGCCATTAAATGGCAAAAACTGGAGTGTAAAACTAAATCAAAAAAGGATTGTTGGAGATAGACTTAGAAATGTAAAGGTTTTCATTTTATATTTACGACAATTTGTGGTTTGTGGAGAATCAGAAGAAAGAGCATAGTATTGTTTTTGCCGTCTTCCCTTTTTGTATTGAAATAAACGAACTAATACTTTGAAATTCATCTATACCCCTTCAAGCTTTCTCCATTATTACATCACTTGCCATATTTTCTAAAGGATATCCATCGTACTAAAAACGAATTGTTAGCTAAAAAATGCATTCTTATGTTTTTCATGTATGTTGTTTTAAAACGCTGTTCTAGAGTTAAATGTGTCTCCACTGATTTGTTTATTTTCTAATTTATTTTCCTTGAACAAAGGAGACTTAGTCTTTGATTGTTTCCACAAACTGCGTGACAGTTGGTAAAGTTATTTCCAACCTTTGGTCTTTGTTATGTTGCATTGGTTGCATTATGTTGCATTGGAAAGGATTTCTTTTCTAGACTGAATTTTTATAGTAATCGTGTGTATGTGAATGTGTTTTAAGGATCCCAAAGTAAATTTTCTGTTCTTCATTCTCTTGTGGATTTCAGCATAACTCTTGAAAGTATGATGAATTAAAATGTTATTTTTTTCAGTTTTTAGCATACTAAAAGTTAAAATTTGATATAAGATGGAGTGCAAAATCGCAATTCTAAGTGATTTATTTTTAGGTTTTATAGAAGAAGTCAAGTTAAGGTGAGACTTGAACCTAACCAGTCAGGGACATTTGACCCTATCACAAAAGCTTCTCCAAAAAAGCGTTGATGCAGATACTTAGGCAACTTTGATGATTGTAGCGAACTGAAGTTCGGAGGATGATTGAGATTAGCTTAGTGCGGTGAATTTTGTCGCTATTATTTAAAGTACTACAATCAAAGTGGTTGATTTTGCTAACAACCCGTCACCATGATCGCTAACGTAATTGCCGGTGATTTTGGAGGTTGAGTTTTATATGAGAACTATCATTTTAAAATTGTTTTAAAATGATTATTAATGATTAATGATTATTTCGAGAAATATTTTAAAATATTAAAGTAGCTTAAAACCTCCCTAGTTTCCCCTACATTTTAATTAAAATACTATTTTTAATTCACTGAAAGCAGCAATAATTCACAAAAAATGTATATCAACAAAAATGTTTTTCGAAACTTTTTCAATATCTTTTTATTTCTATGAATTTAACACATTAAATGAAAATGGACCCAAATATTTACAGGCGTTAATGAATAATATTAGTATAGAATAATAAACAGTATCTCCTTTTTAATTATATTCTTTTATTCATTTCAATGCGAAGCATCGTTTTGTATTTTCATCGGCTTCTTTTCTTTTAGACTTACTTTACTTAGTTTTTTAGAAGTTTTTAAAACATAATTTCCAGAAATCCTGATTGTTTATTTATGTATAAAATAATTGAAAAAAGCCCTCAATTTCTTAACTTTATTTTCATAATTCTTTTTTCTAAATAATCTTATTATATTATTTCATTAGCATCTCTTGGCAATTTTTCTCTTGCTTGTGCCTTCTTTGATGTTTTTCAACTACATATCCGTTGTTTTAATCAAATTAATTTTCATATCTAATTAAAAGAAATTTGAATATACATAATCATTTTTAAGCTACGATAAGAAATTGAATTATAAAATTAACTGAAGTTTCTTATCATTAAAAAAATAATTATCCATTATTTTCAGTGAATATTTATTCTAGCCAATTATTATTTTGTTACACTATTTCAGGCAGTTTTATTTTTATTATTGGGCTTTTTTTTTCTTTTTCATTCATTATGAAAACTCTGAAAAATAGTTTCTGAAATTTCATTCAATTTTTTGCTTAATGAAAGAATCACATTCCCAGATTTATATTGAATAGTCTGAACATTTTCTGTGAATACAGACTCTAAATATATTGCTTTACAAAGAAATTTCCTTTCTTTTTTCACATACTTTCTACATACTCTTTTTTTTTACTTACACTTACATACATTACTCTTACTTACTTCTTACATACTCTTTTTTACATACCGATAACTTGACTTGTTTCATATTTCTAAAGATGCAGTTTTGTAATCTATTTTACACTTTCTTACTGATGTGCTAGTATTTCATAGTTTTTATTTTATATATATATTTTTTATTTATCAGAAGCGATAGATCCGAAAATATTTCCTTAACTAAAATAAGTTAGATGTATTTCTTTTTAAATATTATTTTCTTCAGAAACCTAGGCTAAAGAAAAGCTGAAGAATTGTTATGTAAGCAGCAAGGCTTAAATTAAAAAAGAAGAGTTTTAAAAGTCTTTATTAAGATGAACTTTTTTTCATTTTCATAAAATGTATCCTAATATTACTTTTATTGAATTTTTTTAATGATTTTGTATTAGATTTTTAAGAAATGAAAACTTTTGACACATTTAATTTTCGAGAAAAGAGTTGCAAGGGCCATCCAGGTAGTAAGCTTCTATACAGCTGTAAAAAGATAAAATATATAATTATATTTAAGCATTTATTGCAACAAATATACAGGAATTGAGATACTTTTCCACACATTCGACACTCAAATCTATTCAGTTGTCAAAGGGTGAGATAGATTAACTTTTGTATTCCTGATAATTTTTATATTCCTGCTTGGGACAGGAGCTAATGTTTCAACAGTAGAGTCAATATGTCAGGTTCTTCGGCACATACCTAGTACTAAATTTCTAAAACAACCCGAGTTTCGCGGCAATCTTGAGCTACAAAGTTGGGATATCTGAGGGCAATGGCTGCTGAGTTCTTTAGCCTTCATGCGATGTTTCTCCATAATGCGCTGCCTCACCAGTGCCACGTGGTCATCATTAAAAAAGTTCGCCTACCAGATTTGTTCTTTACCTTGGAAATTTTGGCGGCTTCTTGCTCATGACACTTTGTAGAAATTCTCAAAATTCATCTTATATCTTTCACGGCCGGCCACGAAAAGAACAAGAGACGACATTTTCAGCTTCAATAATTCCATTGAAGTATAAACTGTCACATACTAGAGCCGCCGCCGAAATCTCTCGAACATAGCCTTCGCAAAACATGAAATGCTGTCTGTTGGATAGTGTGGGAACCTTACTTTCTAGATGAGCCTCTTAGGTTATAAATATTTTCTCTAGTTCACTATCAGATAAGCAGTTTAATTGCGGACAAAAGGATTTTCATATGCATATAGATCAATATAGATAGATGAACGTAGATATAGTCAGCGTCAATCAGATACAGATAGAGCAACGTATGAGAACATAACTTGTTCTTCAAAAAAGTAGAAATTTCATAAATTTGCACTTTAAGTAACTTCTCTTGGCAAAATAATGGAAAGGCATTTTCTAGTTAATTTGCGGACCACAAATTTTTCCTCCCTTATTTCCGCTCAAGTCATATTTATAACTCAATTATTTGCGCTCAAGTCCTTTAGGCAAGAGCTTTGTGCTTCGTTGGTCACGCTTCTGTTCTAAATAATTAAAATGAACAAAATTTATGCCTTTATTTATTAAAATCTCCTTGAACTGGAAACTTCTGCAAATTTATCCAGTGCCACACAAAATATGATTAGTTTATGTTAGGGACATCTAAAAAAAAGAAATATCAGTCGTAGCAGAACTTCCTTACATCAAATTACCAGTGCCCATTTCAGGTAAAGACAGTATTTGAACTGTTAGGTTCATCTCCCACAATTTCGAAATAGATACGTGCTATTTCTAAAAAGTTTTAGATAAAAAATTTTAATTTCATCATTTGTGTTCATCATATTTTTTAATGAAAGAATGCTTTTGAGAAGTTATTCTTTGAAAACTAATACTTTTGCTATTTTAGAATATTCATAGTTTACTGTTAAATAAATATATATTGTTATATAAACATATTATTATTTCAATAAAGTTATTCATATTATTAATTAACACATATTATTAATCAGGTTCTCTTTACTCCATTTCTGTAAATTAAAATTACCTAACATCCTATAAGAAAAAATAAAGTGGTGCCATTTCCTCTGCATTCAAAAGTATTCAAATTTTGACTCCTGTAAGTGTACTTTATAATCACTTCTATGTCAAAACATTTAATGTTTTTTCACAGATAAATCTGAATTTAATTATCAGCCATTGTGAAATATGTTTAACGATCTTGTTTATGAAAAATTGTGTAACTTTGCATTAGGAATCAATGTTTAGAGGTTCGACGATATGAGTGCACAGGAGTTGTCAGCCGTGTTGCAAAATGATTTTCATAATATAGCTATATTTCAAGACTAAGACTTTGATATAATATAAAATGTTACAAATACTCCTCTAGTTCTCAACCTATTGGTTCAGTATAATAGAATATCATAAATTCCATGTTGGAAAAATGATGTTCACGTATTTTATTTTTAAAATAGAAGGAAAAAGATATTCATATATTTCATCTTAAAGATAGAAGTGAAATCTTTTTTCCGTCCTCTGTCCTGAATGTAATATTTTTTCTACTTTTGAGTCTATGGAAGTTTTTATTCCAGTTTTTAATATTCCATACGGTACATTATTCCTGTTTAACTCATTTTTAAGCTACTAATCATTTTCTGCTGAATTTTAACGTCCTGTAGATAACTTTCTTTCTTTCTATCTTTGGCGTTCTCATATCTTGCTATCTTGATTATAAGAATACGGGTTTTAGTTCTGATTCAACCTGATACAAGTTGAAAAGGAAAGAAGAAAATAAAAAACCTCTCAATTTGTGTTAGATTGCAAAAATTGCATCTACATCATTTTCCGGTTTTATCAGTATTTTTAAATATTTAAATCTTCGCCACCAAAGTTTCTTTGAGCTCGTGTGGCATCTCTGACAACTTTTGAAATTCAAACGGTAATTTTTAGCAGTTTCATTAAATATCTAAATTTTTCTTAATTATTTACTTTGTATTCGATTTAAATATTAATTGTCTTAACTTTTGATGTATTTTCCATTAATGTTTCAACTTTATTAATTTATAAATCAAAATTTTTCGATGGGACTATTTACTCGCCATCTTGTTGAGGATGAATTTATATGTTATTTGGCTTTGGAGTCTCACTGGAAGCGTTTTCCTTTATGTATTATTGAATTCTTTTTGTACTAGACTTAACAAGTGGTTGGTGTGTGTTTTGCAGCTGCGGACCCCAGGGCCGTTGGGCCTCTGGGGGCTTGCCCCTGAGTTATTTTTTCCGATAAAAATTTAAAAAAGAAAATGGTTCGTCTCTCGAGTTAGTTTTCAGGTCAATCTGTAAGCGTAAAAATAGTGGTGTTTTGAATGGTGTCAAGAGAATGCAACCTGAACATATGCTGCGTTGTGCTCACGTATTGATGATGACGCTCGTAATCTTTTCGTATTCTTCTCCAGAATAAATATGTGAATGGAATGTGGATTTTTACACGATTCAACGGTGCATGAAGTTATTCTGGCGCAGTTATTAAAGCAAAATATTCAGCCCACCATGCACAGCTATACTGAGCTGAGCGAAAAGCCTTACCATCGAAATTTTCATATTCATTATATCTGCAATGGTGAAGAAAGTTCTGCTGGAAGAATTTGTATATATCTATACTACAACTAAATCACATGCATAATTACTACAAGGCTTGCTTTGTGTTTTGTATCAACATTTCTGTTGTTCTAGAATCAACGGTGATTTTTCGAAATTCTGTGATGCGAATTATTTGTGCAAGTGTTTCGGATTGAATTCGAAATAAAATAAACTTGGTTGTCTAAGCCAAGAATGAATACAAGTGATAATAAAAAAAATTACACATTAAGTATTTCAAAAAAAATCTTCATGCATGTTAAGAGTGTGTGTCCAGTAAAATTGAAAACTGTATTTTCTTGGTATCTTTTTACCTTTTGAGGCCTGCAGTGCTTGTTTGTTATATTGTGTAGCTATATTTATAATTTGTGTTTTTATATTGATTGTGGTGTGCATCCAAATTACTATTAATTCATAATATGGCAGTAATACTTAATTTAATCATTTATTAATAAAAAATATTTAAAATTAACAACTTGATTTTATTTCAATTTCTCTAATTTGAACTCACAATTTGCAATGTACTAACTGTGCTTACAGCAATTTAATTTCTATAGCAGCCAAGTTTTTCAGGTCTGCAAAGGTAGGTGATTTATATGAGTGTAGCTAGAATTGCATATTATTGTGTTTTACATTTCAGCACCCAGTATTGATTTAATAATTTATATATATTAAACTAAATGTTAACATTGGGCACCTATCTTGCATTAAAGTTTTATAATTAACAATACCACCATCTAATAATTTGGAACGGAAGTTTTGTAGACTAAGACTAAGGCTAAAATTTAAGTATCATGATATAACCACAAATTAAAACTGCCAGCCATGTCCATATACGTTTCTGTCTGGCTTAAGAATAAGAATTGAATCTGAAAACAGCAGACATTTCCCATCGATGTTGCAGTGTGTTTCGGTATGCAAGGAAAAAAATGGAATTTAAAATTTATTCTCCATTTTGAAATTCTTTCCCCAAGGTATCTTTACAACACTATTAATTTTAAATGAAGCAGATCTGGAAACACAGAGAAATACGTTCGAATTTTTACTTTTATCCATCAACTCGGAAAGAAAAAGAATTGAAAAGTAGATTTAAAGTAAAAGAATAACACGCAATCCAATCTTTAGTACATTGGAAAGCGAAACCAAGATCTAAAACTTGCGGGGAACGGAAAGAAATAAAATAAATACAAAGATTGTGCTTCCGACCAAATTGCAAGTATTTCGTTTGCATAGGTATCTGCATTTACCGCTTTCCCACTTCACTCGGGGAGTCTTTCTAATCTAAGTGGAGACAGGTGCAATGAGTTCAGTTCTATGTGGAAAGAAAGAGGCGATGGTAGAAATAAAAGAGAACGGAGAATAGGGGCTAAACATTAGATGTAAGAAGGGCCAAATGAAAGTTTGGAATGTTGTAAAATAAAGCTTTCTTCCTCTCCCGAACTTTTCTTGATTATTTTTTTGCGGAAATGGGAAAAGATAAGAGCTATTCTGATAGATTGTAGTAATGTAAGCTGATGTATCGAGAGATTGAGAAAATACAGGAGAGAAAAAAAATACTAATGCGTCTTAGTTCGCGCTTCCTATTCGGTTTTCTGATCATTGATTTTTATCCTGCTGCTTTCAAATGTAGAATGGTTTTGTATCTTTATTCTCATCCTTATTTCTTATTCTTTTACAAAACTTTTTTTGGATCAAAAAACAAAAGTTCATTATTTTTTCGTTCTGTGTTTTAACGTGTCAGACGGAGGAATAAATAAGAAAACTATTCGTAAGCTTTCGGTATGATAAAAATGGCTTCACATTAATTTAGGTTCATTTTGCATGCAATAGTTCGGAGAGCTGAAAGGTGTAAAAATTTTCATTATTCTTTAGAATTTGTACAAAATGCAATGTGAGTTTAATTTCTTTACTGTTATTTTCAAAGATTTGGAGCATAAATATTAATCACTTATGGTAAAAAAAAATAATTTTCTGATTTTTAGTGGTTTTTATTCACGTTTTATGTTTTTTTAAATTAATGAATTTTTCATTCCTGATCGAAGATTAAGGATTTAACCATATATATTTGAAAAAATTATATATAATTTTTTCTTAATTAAACTGGGCATTTTAACCTTCCAGCGGGCGTGCCTGCGCAAATTTTACGACAAACGGGATTTTTCCTGCCCCGTTCTCACATTCGGAGTCAAAACTGTCTGAAGGTCATTGCTATTCCTTCATGCGACCCTTCCCTTCAGGATTAAATGTGTTTGCCTGAGTTTCAAGGTGATTTCATTCTGTTTCATGCTTCTGTCGTAAAAAATGCGACCCAAGACCGCTCGTGTAATTTGGAAAAAAAATTCACTTCATAACGTTTCATTTTGAAAATTATATATCCAGTGTGCATTACAGCAATTTAATATTTCACTTTACATTGTCAAAAATATTTAATATGTAATAAACATGCCAATAATCCACCAAGCCGAAGGATTTTCTTGAAAAACCTGTCTTATGGAAACACCTCATACTCGAGCCCAAAAAATCTGATCATCGCCATAAGACATTACCATGTCTTTCAATCTAAATTATGCATGACAATCTGAAACAGCAAGTGAACAGTAACCAGCACTGAGAAAAATAAGAGCTTGTGGTTTGTGCGTGGAAGAAATAAAACGATCATCAAAATCCATGAAATACAGTAGGTATAATATATAGTATACTTGTAAGCGTTATTCTCTGGCAAAAGGTCAATGTTTCGAATGCAAGGACAATCATAAGAAACTAAGGAGAAAGTCTCTGTTGTACAATCTTAGTTGGTATTATACTATTTTTTATTATATATTGCTTAATACATTTTTCAGAAAATAATAGTATTAAATCTCATTGTTTTCTCTGATTTCAGTATAATTTTAGATTTTGCTAATATAAAAATTAATTTTCACTCTTGATGAAAGTATTTGCTTTTCTGATGTGTCTCTTATTTCTTTAATGAAGTAATTTACAACTGCAAGGGTAAAAATTTAAACACGTGCCCGCTCGTGTAAAAAATTTTAGCGCCCGCTGGAAGGTTAATATCTCTTAAGTAGTTTCCTTTTAGACAAAATATTCTTGAAATCAGTACTTTTGTAATGTTATTGCTTTTCTTGAGTTTCTCTTCTATAATTTTTAAAGAAATAAAAATGTAAGTAAATACTTGGATGAATTACAAAAATTGTATTGCAAACGACAGGATCACAACTGCCTCCTTTAGAACTACGATTTTCTTATGTGTTGTGCTGTAGTCAGATATAGGGGAAACTAGGGATACTTGACCCTACTTTTACATTTTCTAGTATTTCTCGAATATTTGAATTGTTAGTATCATAAACAGATTTGTATCTAAGAATGAGAAATGTACTTATGCTAAACTGATATGTCATTTAATCATAAAATAAATACATTTCATGAAATGGCCTAGAGTCAAGTATCCGTGAGTTTAAGGATATTTGACCCTCGACTAGGAATGCTCGACTCTAGCGGTAGATATACTTGAATATAGCAATATTTGCAAAGAGTATTTAAATTCTTTTGATAATTTGTGTGTACGTGGAATTCAGATATTAGGTTAATATTACAGAATTACAAGTGTGTTTATTATCAAAAAATATTAACAAAACTAATAAAAAATAATATGGAAACTATAAAAAGTAATTTTTATTAATGAAATCTAGTTAATAAATTAAATAAGTCTAGTCATTAAATTAAATCTAGTTATTAAATTAAATCTAGTTTTTAAATTAAATTAGTTCAAAATTTAATAAACAATTAAAATATAAATGATAAAAATTGCAGCGATGGAACTGGGAACCTAGCAACGTTATTAGCACATTAAAGAATTTCCGGTTTTGGAAAATTAGGGGAAAAAACCAGAATAGTTTCAAAATGTGAAAAAAATCTAAAAAAAAATTTACATGAAACAAGAAATTGAGAAGCTTAATAGACTTACTCGATTCTTCTAATATTTAAAGAAAAATAAAAGGAAAGGAATAAAAATATATTTTAGAAGTAATTCAAATCAACAAAGAAAGACGAACTCAGAAGCAATGACGAAACGTTAAATAAAACGAAACGATGGCAAATAGTTCGAGCAAAAGCTTTTTATTCAAATAATAAATAAATAAATAAAACTTTCTTTCAGGCGAGAAAAACTATATTGATTAAGTTTCAATTCTTTTTTAAAATTCTTAGGAAAATAATTATTTACATTGTTTGAAATTGCCACATTAAAAATAAATTTTATTCATTAAATAATTACTTACAAACATTTTTTAAATAATTATACTCTATATTTGTGTAGCCATATTACCGACAAACTCTACCGCACCAGGAAATTGATCCTAACCGCACAATGTGCTTTGGTCGACTACGACATTGAAGTTCCATTAGCTTCTCGGTAGGATCAAGTATAACTAACTTGAATTTTTCTAAATAATATAAAATTAAACCACTTATAATTAAGATATTGTATAACATTTTATATATAGCTGGAAGTATGCTTAAAACTCTGAAATATTTTAATTCACCATATCTTGAATAGTAAACTTCCTATCCACGGAGGAATGGAAAAGTGAGAATTTATCTTGGTCCCCCAAAACATATTTACCTACACACCATTACGATGGCTTTTCAGATTGGAATGAAAATCCACAACAATAAACCATATGACCAAAGGTCAAATATAGATGGAACACGCGAATGACCAATTATCTCAAAATCTGAGAAATTCAGGTAGGGTCAATCATCCCTAGGGGTCAAGTAGCTCTAGTTTCTCCAATTGATTAGCAAGGATAAAATTGACAAATTCAGAATAAAATTCCTAATTAAGTTTCCTTGCATTTCCCCCAATAAATTATTTCATGAATTTTAAATTTATACATTTTCTTTCCCGCTACAGCAATTGTCCGAGATTTTTTCAATTATTTGGTATTTTATCTAGATTCAAAATACGTCGTTGTTTGCTTGTTATTTAACTTTTTGAATTTATTGGGAATGTCGAATATTTCATGAATTTCCGTTCGGTTACGTAAAACAGAACCTAAAATTCTTACCATTATAATTCATACGAAGGAAATAAAATCAAAATTTCGAGAAATTTTCGTCAGTTTTAAAAATTCCTATACAATTTATGAAGGCTATGAAATTTCCAAATAAGACGAACTACACAAATGTAAAGCAAATGAAAACATCAAGAAATATATGTTGTGCGAAGAAAGAAAAATGGAAAATATTTACGTTTTAAATATCCTTTGAACAGGAAAAAGAATATGGAGGCCTTTGTAGGAGGGCGCCATTTTTTTTGTCTTGGCCGAATCAAATCGGCAATAATTTAGCCCATCTTCTGATGGCAATTTCCGTTTCTTTTTCGAATTGAAAAGCACTTTGGAATGAATAGGCGATAATAGCCTTTGTAGCTTGAAATTCCATTTAAAAAACCCTTTAATCAATTAATCCTTTGAACATAGATTTATTGAAGCATCGTGAAAATAAAAGGAAATACGTTCTGAATAATGTCATGAAGAAGAAAGAATGCCTTAAGTCGACCGGACAGCAAGTGTACTAAGTATCATAAATTACGTTTTTCTTTTATAACGACAGAAGAATCATTTGCACGAAGATGATGGTTACACAAAACTACTACTGATATCATCTTACAGAACTTCTAAAGTATGGAAGAAGTAGAGGGTTAGTAAAGGTCTGATTCCAGATGCTAACATAACTCCAATGGTGGATATGTTAGCCGGCCAGGTGTGTTAATTTTTAAAAAGATAGCTTAAACAGCCTCACCTCCAATTCAAAAAAAGCTATTCAAAATATGATTAAACAAAGATTGAAATTTCTACCCTTTAGTCAACCACGATAAATTTGGAGCATGTCGTATAGAAAACAGAAAAAGACCTTAGGAATTTTCACTAATTAATTACTTAAATAATTGATTCCTTTTCAAAAATTGAGTCAAATATTTTGAATCTTAATCTACTGAAATGTCGATTGAAGTTCATCTGCTGAATGTGTCGATTTTGCGATCTATTTATTTGACTATACAATACAATTTATATATAATTTTAAAAAGCTGTGAAATTAAAATTAGATTTTACACTAGCTATGTAATATTACAATAAGGTTAAACCTGTCTGTATAGTCCCAGGAAATTAATTTTATAGTAATTTAAGTGACTGGTGGAGTTAATAAACCTTTTAACGTAGGACTACGTTCCTCCCATTGGGGTCTCAGGAAGGTATTTGATTCACACGCCAAAACACCTGAAAAAACGTTGTATGGAAAATCCTCTGCATCTCAGTAACTACATATGTTAAAAACATAACTAATGTCTTATTTTAGAGATAAAGGGTAACAACAGAAGCTTACAAAAAATTGAAAATCGGAATTGTAGTTCAGCGACTACTGAGTTGAAAAGTTGGACAAAAATGCGTATGAATTGGTGACAAGATCCTCTATAACTCGGTAACTACATATTTTAAAAACATAACTAATGTCTTATTTTAGAGATATAGGGTAACAACAGAAGTTGCAAAAAAATTTGAAATCGGAAGAGAGTTACGTTTGTAAAGTAGTCCAACACTTTTAACACCAGCGGCTGTTTGAAAAAGACAGCCTCCTTTTTTTAAAATTTATTTGTGCATGAGAAAACAATACTGATTGTTTCTGATATAAATTGTTAATCGTCTGCTTTGAAACATTTTCTAGTATTTATTCTTCCAGAATTCTATTAAAGTGTTTGACAACAGTTTTTCGTTTGTATTCTAGCTCGTAATGCGTTAATGTCCGTGTATAAATGTTAACGTGATGTGAAGATGAATGTTTGTGATTGTGAAACGCAGCGAATTACTTGTCGAACCCGGCTTAAGTGTGAAGAAATTAGAGAATGCACTAAGTATATTTTAAAGATTTTAAGCATTGAAGTTATCTTTACTGGTGATATGTACCCTTAGGTAGATGTGTGTGTGTGTTTATTTCATGCATTGTGTATTATTGATGTAAAAATTATAATGTGTATACATTTGTATCAGAAGCTCTATATAGAAAACTTTTCTTTTTTATTATGAGGTCCTTCAATAATTCAGATGTTGTATAGTCGTAGAATGCCCACTACTTCGGTATAGTGATATTCCTCTCTATTCTCCACAAAGGGGTGTTTTCACACCTTTCAGAAGTAATAAACAAAAGAAACTTTAGATTACCGGCTTCTGTTATATGTTTACTGATGTGCAAATTATATTTCTAGTATTTTCCAAAGAATGTAATTTCTATACTCAAAATGTAACCTTTAAAACAAGTTTGAGGAGTCATCACACGATGGCTCTCTTGGGGCTCTATGTTGCGTTACTAATCAATTTTTAGAACTTTTCTCGCACATTCACCGTTTCAAACTTAAAAATTCAGAGACAAGCAAATATCTAAAGGAATGTATTCCATTTATATTTTTGAAAATAAACATATTCACTGAAAATATGGCTTGCAATTTTTTTATATATCAGATTTGCTGCTTGGCGTAAACAGTTGGCACTACAGATGTTTTTTTCAAGGAAAAACAAGTATTGTTGACTAGTTAATATAGTCAGAAAATTTTATCTATAATATTCAAAAAAGCGAAAGTATTTTTATTTATATTATTTATTGAATCTCTCATCTCTTATATTTCTTAACCTATATATTCAGATTTTAATAATATTATTGAATACAAATAAAATCTGAATTTTCAGGAAAAACATTCAATTTATTTATATCTGTTTATATTTATGTTTCGTCGTAAACTTTTTCCTTTTCATTTAAGTAGATCTAATATTTACGGTACGGAACGTAGAAAGCCTGACCCAAATTTTATTCAATTGATTCTGCTTCAATAAAATATCGAAGCAACTTAGAAAACTGTAGGTTTATTTTGTCGTAAAATTTCTCTTATTTATTCATTTATAAACTATTTTTCTTTTTGCAACTTATTCTTTCAAATGTAACAAAACAATCGAATATATAAGCTTCACAACAATGAAAACGTCAAATAAATTTTTAAAGGCAGTACTTTATCCAATTCTTATGGTTTTTTAAACGGACAGAAAGTCAAAAAAGGAAACAATAATGGTTTTCATTCTTCGTTGGGAAGCAAGAAATGGTACGGTTATACATACTTTCTAATGGACTCCAAATGTCAGAAATTGAGCATTTTTTATTACTGAGAACGTTGCCTTATGAAAAGGTAGGAAAAATAAACTCACCTAAAGAAGGGAAAAAAGATCCATCGGTCTCTTCAAAAGATTATTCCCTTTTCAACTACAGCCAAAATGAAAATAAGTCTTTCATGTTTTCGACTTAGAAGAAAAAACCAAAAATAATATTCTTTTTGATATTCAACTGAGGCACAGAATTATTAAGATAAAATGTTATATGTTTTTATTTGACGATGTAAACTCTTATTTTGACCGAAATATTGAAAGTCTGGAATATTTTTCAAAGGTTTTTTTTTATTCTGCCTCTTTTCTTTGATTCATTTTATCTCAACCACTTTGGCAACATCCAATACGTACATATTCGGACAGGTTGATCAGAAATAGATATGTAAGAGTTGAAAAGTTATAACTTTAATATTAAAAGTTGTTCTCAACTAATATGTACAAAATAATTTTTAGAAAAGTTTTGTGTACGATTCTGATTTTAGATTATTTCATAACTTTACATAAAATAAATTTAAAGAAAAATATGCCTTTTGACACTCATCAGGAATTTTCAGTTTCTTGCAAATAAATTTTTTTCTTCTTCTGCTTATTTTTCCAAATTTAGGTAAATGCATCTTCAATCATTTTCAATTCGGACCTTTTTAAATAAAATTATGCAAACAGCTACTAAAATTTTTATTTTTACGGTAAGTCAATTTTCACATAAATATTTATGATTATAAACATATTTTCTTAGATTAATTGGTAAAAGCAAGTTTTTAAGAGTTCCCGTTTTCAGATTACATCAGTTTCATTATCTTCCAAACAAGCAAGAAAAATCTCAACAGCGAGGCCTACTTCCATGTTAAAGCGATTTTATTACAAATTTATAAGATGCATCCTTATAACATTGTAATAAAATTGCATCTTCAGAGGGTGGGTTTTCGTTTTATACCATTTAACAAGATTCTCAGAATCGAATTAATATAAAATTTAGACAATCAGACAGTTTACCACAACGATGAACTTAAATTTTCCCAGTCTTAAGAAAATCAGTAACGGACACAAGGAAATAAATAAGTAAAAAAATTAAGAGGAATAAATCAAAAGATTCCAATTTAACAGTTCAGTAAATTATACATTATAGCAACAAGAGAGAGAGAAATAAATGTTGGTTTGAAATGATGAAACATCTTGAAAGATTGAAGTCGTTTATGTCCAATAAACTTTTGTTTTAAGTTTTTACATGTGTCTTTAAAGCAATGGAAGATTATTTAAAGAACCACAGAATGTATTTTTACAAAGTCCCAGACATAGTCATTCCAGCCATACATATCGAGCGTAAAGTGATGCGCATAAGGGGGTGAAAAGCAAGAGCAATCACAGCTTTTAAGCTTTCGTAGCTGGAAAATCCCCAGATTTTAGCTAAAACAGCGTCTTTATGAAGTTTGGAATGCTATTCTGCACAGAAATTCAATATTAGACAATTAAAGTTAGATTTTGAAATAAGTGGGGAATAAATTATCGCTCTAAAGTTTAGTGGGATTCATAAACTAAAGAAAGAGTGTTATTACGTTTGAAATAAAATAAAAATAATTTTTTTTTTCAAAAATTAAGCAACGTTAAAAAGAATTGATTTTAAATACACGTATAAGTTAGCTATAACGAAGGGAATAATTCCCCAAATAAAACTTATAATGGAAGCTTTAAATATTTGATTCCTCACGATATTGAGGAATTGAGTTTAGAAATGAACTTTCCACAAATTGGCAAGCTGAAGCGAATTAAACTTTAGACTTCCTTAAATGATTAGTTTCTCAGTTTATTTGGAACAATATTACTCGATAGGTCTATAAGCATGTGGAAGTGCAAAGACAACGAAATGAGTTTCAAAAAAAAGCTCTTCGTTGGGACAAATCAACTCAAAAAAAATATTTTGTAATTTGAGAAGTAATGTGAAAATAGTAAATTTTCAATTATTTTCTGATTTAACTGTGATTCTGAGCTCACTCTTCAAGGCTTTGTTGAGTTAAATTAAGGATCTATTTTGAAGCTTTAAGGGTCCTATTTTAAGACTGACCTCGTAATTTTGAACGCAGTCAAACGATGAGGACATTACATGTGCCACCAATTTCTCTCTAAAGTTCCGCATCAGGAGGAAGGCATGTGGCTTCGATGGATTAAATCCGTAATGGAGACGCATTCACCATTAAAATCGAGTTTCGAACAACCAGACCATCCCCTTTCCATTTTTTATATATATTTTTATTTTGCAACAAACAGATATAAAGTTATAACCTCAGAAAATAAAGTGCCAAAATTTTCATAGAATTTTCAATGATGTCGAAAAAAATTTAATGAATATGAAAGTTCAGAGTTCTTTAGGGTATAAAGTTCATTTCAGATACTGTTTATAAATATGAGCATCTGAATACTCTGAAACAAATAGTTTATGGAAGTGCAAATGAATTACTTTGCAGTTTTTATTGTTGTATTTTTACAAACTTTTATTTAACTTGATTTGTTTCATGTTTGTAAAGATGGAATTTCCATTTCAATCTTCATTCACTTAATAATGTGGTAGAGTTTAAAATTTTGTACACATCTGTATTCTCGATGACAATGCATCATTTTAATATTTTCTTAACATAATTATCAATTAATTATTTCATTTAAATAAATGTTTATTTGAATCGAACGGTGTAACCTGGCAATGAACTACAGCAAAAATTAAATTCAAGATTTTATAATATTTCAAATAATGAATAATGAATTTGAGATTAAAAACTGGGAAAACGTTATATAAAAAGCATTTTACTTTTTAGTACTCTAATAAAAATGTAATTTTAAAATTATTTTTCTTATTATTACATTTAAGCTATATGACAATGAACTTATTCTGTATACAGCTAAGTTGCAACTACTTAACCATGCTGCTATGAAAAGTGCTTTATCAATATCAAGCTTTTTCTCAGTTTCCAGATTCTATTCTCATCAGTGCATAGACTGAGAATTTTAGTCTCTATTTCTCAAATTTTGTAGTGAGGAGTAACGAAAATGTACGAAATCTTAACGAAAGTCTATAAATTACTC
>BGPR01000052.1:1224510-1454887 GCA_013235015.1 Araneus ventricosus | reverse complement strand
ATTGGCAAAATAAGTTACACATTGAGCAGTTTTAGGAAGCCTAATTACAAAGAGTTGCCAAGGGCAGCGTCCAACGGAATTGTGTAAACAATTTTTTTACTAGATTATACAAGTTAAAACCTATCTGCATGAAAAGAGATAAGTGCCGTAACAGAAAATTCATTATATGGGAGAGCTTCCATTTATTCCAATCTTATAATTACATGTTTACTAATGATAAATAACTAAGGATAAGCAAACATTATAATGGTTATAATGAATAGGGAGTAAAAGCTCCATTCTGAATCAGAGTTTAAAAAATAATATTAACGAAACTGTACCCTAACAAACTATAACTGAAAACAAACGAAGTAATTAAACTGATTATTAGGTACTTGATTAGTAGTAAAATATATATTGTTTCCAAACACCCTACGCATCATTGCTTCAGGTTGCAAATGTTAAGTAGACTGAAGTGGGAAGACGCTCGCAGAAATACACCAAATAACGAATGTGATAATAGGGCGCAGCTTATCAGTTGGGCGTTTTGCAGAGAAAAAAATATTCAGGCTCCGTCTCTACCGAATGATTCCTATGGGTATACATAAAATAAATTAGACGTCGCAAGAAACCACAATAAAAATGCACGCGACGTCGGATGGGGAGAGAGAGCAGCCTAATTAACGAGGAACTTTTCCGCAATTAGCAGATTTAACGAAGCTCGGACAGCGACTTGTTAGGACGGGAGGGGTAAAAAAATCTCGTCAGAAGAGAGGAAATCGGAAAAGATTTTGTAATTAAATTTTCTGATTTCTTTCCTCCGGCATTTTTAAGTGCGCAACATTCTATAATTTGGTGCGTTCTCGAAGAAATGCTTGCGTATTTAGCCTCTGGTAAAAGGGGAGAGCTGTGAAAATCTGCTCTAATGCTTTTCCCACTAATAGGGTGGTGAGAAATTTGAGAGCGTTAAAAAAATTCTTGGGGTATTTCGTTCCACTACTCTGATTCCTTTCTAAATTTTAACAGAGTTGGTTATTTTTAAATTTCCTGGAAAAATTAACTTTTTATTACATTACATCGTTCCCTTGACAGCGTTTGACAGGCGAAATGATTTTTATACAAAACTTTATCCGTTGAAGAATTTTAAAATGGACTTTGTTAATTAAAGGCGGAAAACTAAAGCTTCTGATTCCATTCGTCTATCAGGGAGTATAATACACAAATACTGAATTAATTTTAGAAGTGTTAAAGCAAAATGGCTTTATTTTTATATGTATTTCAATGCAGTGCGTTGCACATTTCATGGGAATATTATAAACATAGTATAATTTGTGAAACCCAGCAGTGGCCTAGCTGTTGAAACATGGCATGGTTGATAAGCACGAAAAGAAAAAAGGGGTTAAATTCTCTTGCTGCCTTCTAAACCAACATATTTCCAAATCTAACTGATCTATGAGAGTTTTAGCAATGAATTGATTGCTACGATCGGGGTATCTATCTGATGGAAGATGTCTGAATTTCCCTAGAAGCGAAGCACACATGTGTACCAGTTCCCTCTAAATATCCTTTCAAAAGATTATTGAACCCCATATTTTTGGTTTAACTCAGACTTGTACTTGAGGAGTAATGCATTCAATGTTTCTTTGTGTGACTGAATATTCCTTTTTGTCATGAGAACTTGACTCATGAAGTCATCTGTTGTTTGTGTAATAATGAAATCATTGCTAGAAAATACAAGTAAATCTTCTAAAAGATCTTTAATCTCTATGTAAAATCAAAATTTTTATCGCCAAATTAAAATTCTTTTATAAAATAACATTGCGATATTTAAGAAATTTGTCATTTGTTCTAATTTATGGAATAAAGAAAGCTTCAATTACTTTTTTCAGACAAAGCAAATACCTTATAATATCGCGCAACTAAAAAAAAGTTTAGTTTTGAATGTACAGAAGGAATAGCTGATTTATAACGATTATTTAACTATATCTAATGAGACGTTGACTCTGTCAAATGTAACGAAACGTACCTACTTCAATAATTTACTTACCGTTTGTCATGATGAAATTATTTATATGTGCATAACATATACTTTCAGATGTGACGATGGGGAAATTTGGAAGCAATATTATTTAGAACTAAAAATATACTTTAAAAAAAGAAATCATTTGAGGAAAATTCAAACAAATATATACAGTTGTCCATATAATTTCATAATAACACAACCTAGAAAAAGACTTTTCAAGCAAAACCCAAGAATAAGTCTTATGAAACATTGTATGGAAATAACTGTCAGAGATGTTTCGTGATGTAACAACCCCGATTATTCTTATTCTGTTACTTGGCTCATTTTCTGGTGAAGGTGTTCAGTTTTGATAGGATTTCGGGGCCTCCGCGATTCCTTCTCCGCAGCTGCAAGTTATTGCTCCTCTAAATAAACCGCCTCCATCAGACCCACCTGCCGTCGAACCATGAATTTCGAGTCGGGAGAGCGGAGCTGAGAGATAACTCTCGCAAAAATGAAAATTTAAAACTCGGCTGATCGCAAAATTATTTCTTAAAATTTATTTTGCAGAAAAGGAATAATTTTCTACACTAGATCGAAGGAAAGAAAGAAAAAAAAAACGATGAGAGTATTTTCTTACATTAATAAAATAATCCTGTAATAGCTTCTTTAAACAATATGAGATTCCTCTATCTGAAATTATGAGAATTTTCCCCTACTAGTGGCTTACTGAGGAACATGAATTGGTAGAAGAATTGATATGGGTCCTATCTTCTAGCTATGCTCTTAGCAAGTATTACTCAAAAATTGATAAACCGACGTCTTAGCAAAACATTTCTCTCAGTTGTCGGGGTAAATATTGGATGCTTTCCTGGTTTCCTTAAGGAAAACATAAATGAGGGCCAATTTCCCCTGAAAATACTCCAGTAGGGTAATCTAGACTAAAATATTTGTTCTGAAATCAGACTTTTACATCAGGTAGTCGTAGTGTTCCGAGGTCTCTTTAACCACCAGAAGATATCACATATTCTTTTATCTTTGACTTATGAACTGGGCTATATGAGCCTGACAAAATTGAATTAGAACAACCATAATGAAATCTTACAATGTTTCATGAATTTTCGATTCAAAGTTGCAAAAGAATTGTAAAGTTATCCCATTAGAAAAAACAATTTTTGCAGGCTTTTGGAGAGTATTAAATGGCATATAGTGTCAAAAATGGGCATTTACTATCGTCACACGTAATATCGTTCTGAGAAAAATGCCCCAAGCCACGAATCGTGAACAATGCGTATCTGAAAACGGTGTTGAATTTCAGGGATCAGGTTAAACCTAAAGAAGTGGATAACTGATTTAAAAAAAAATGGTATGCATTTTTGATGAAAATGCTATTTTGCTTGTTATTTTTTCCTTCCTTTCTGGTCATCTTCATTTTTCAGACATACTTTTCTGTTCATTATTTTTTTCTCTTCATTTTGCTGATTTAGATTTTATTACTTTTTTTATGTTTCGATTGTTTTTCCTGTTTTATTGGCTTAGTTTTCAATAAAATTCTTTTACATTTTTGTTCATATTTTTTGACGACTTAATTTTCAATAAGGCTCTTCTGTCTTGCTGCTCAACTTTATTTTCGACGGGCTTAGATTTCAATAAGGAACTTTTATATTTCCGCTTATCTTTATTTTCCGCTGGCTTATTTTTCAATAATGTTCCTCGCTTATATTTTATGTGCACTTTCCCGTATATATATGAAAAAAATTGTGATATGTTATAGCAAAGTTAATTTCTTCTAATATTGATCATTTAATTCATACTAAAACGTTCAATTTTAGGAATTATTTCCATGCATCTATTGCCAAAACTGAAGCAAGTAAAGTTATTGTTCTCGTAGTATAGATGATACATCAACTACGTCTAATGTGATAATTGTGACTGATAAAATATATATAGTTTTCAAATTATACATTCCAGACTATTATTAAAATATTTATATAAAAGAAATTAATTAAATAAAAATCATTAAATAAGTAAAAAAACATAAAAGAAATTAATTAATAATCGTTTTGTACCAATTTTTTTCAAAAAGTAATAAAAATAGAATAGCACCTCCATATTTATCTTTCATCAACGATGCCTCGCAACGCGGAATTAAAAAGTGATATGGCAATGATTGAGATGTCAATGAATTTCAATGTGTGTGACGTTGTAAACAGCGCGTTGCAAAATTCGACTGACAAACTTCTCGGCGTAATTGGGATCTCAAGACAAAACAACTTTTGCAATAGAACATGTCGCAAAAGCAAAAGTTGACCGCTACGGGGGTCTCATTGCCAGTGAATTAAATAAAAGATAAGAGAATATAAGATAAAATATGCAATTCAGGTTCATTGGAATACAAATTCACAATAGCACAACACTGTTGCATGAATAACAACACTGAAAGTCGTACGCAACATGACAGATATAATAACAAGTAGGTCGACATATCAGCAACAAACCTTCGAAGTAACATAAAGTAAGTGTTCGAAGGACTTGCCGTCAAACTTATGGACGTTTCACATATTGTTATACGTGCAATTGTGTTGTTGTTCTATTGTGAATTTGTATTCCAATGAATATAAATTGCTTTTTCTAGCTTATATTCTCTTATCTTTTATTTAATTCATTGGCAATGAGACCCCCGTAGCGGTCGACCTTTGCGTTTGCGACCCCATGTTTGATTGCAGAAGCTGTTTGTCCAGATGTGTACAGTGCCCCCTTGAAGTTTGTTGGTCAAATTTTGGAACACCCTGTATAGTAGTGTAAATATTTATTTGGAAAAAATGTCTCTTCTTTGTGGAAATCGTCAAATGTGTTGTTTTTGTTAAGAAGGCTCATCATAATTCATCCAATCTTGGAAATACAGAACATTACAAACAGCGCAGGAACATCAAGATTCCGGGTGGGCGAAAAAATATTTTCCAATGTCATAAATATGCTTATTTCTGTTGACTAATTAGATAAACAACATAAAAGAATTTAAAATATATCAGAAAAATTCTATTAACATTTTTTTGTTTAATTTTTGGGTTCTTCCCGCAATTTATGCTTTAAGCAACTGGCAGCCAAGTATTCAACTAGCTGACAACATTTTTTTATTCTAAATGTTAGAATACTCATAAAAATTCTTACAGAAATATGATTTCTAATCATAAAGAATATTTGGCAAAACCCTAACAAAAGTATTTTTTCAAATATAAAGAGTATGCATAAAAATTCTTGAAAATTCTTCATTACAAAGTATTTAACATTGGGAGAAAAACATGCGATTGAATATTTGTGAAAACAATGAAAATGGTTAGAATTTCATCGCAGCAAATTATACGTAAAAATATTTTTTAAAAATTGTCAAAATCAGAGAAAAAAATGTCTACCTTTGAAAAGATATTTTTTGAGATTCAAGATGGTTTAATAGCTAATTCTGGTTTAATTTCCTGAAGTTATCGACGTAGAAACGTTGACATTTTGATTAATTTTTAATTAATTAAAATTCTAAGTATATTTCAAAAAAATTGTTACGAGAAGCACATTCCCATTCTCCAAAGTATGGATGAGCCAAATTTGGTTGCTGCAGGTCCAATGACCTGCTCTGCAAACCGCCCAAACACCCACACAGAGTCAGACAGACAGACACACATCCGTTTGTATTATTAGCATTTACATAAATTGCCATCCATGTTCTGATATAAAAATACGATAAAATAATATTGATAAATATAGTTTGAGGCATTATTTTTAAAAGCGAAATTTTATGCACTTAATACAGCCAAATATAACAACTGTCCTTTTTTTTATGCTACACTAACAAAGAAATTTGTATAATTAAACTAACATTAATAAAATGAATCAAAATTTTTTCTTTTTTCATTAGATTTGAAGTCATTTAATTATTAAAAGTAGACTAACAATAATGAATTTAAAAACAAACGTTTTGGGTGAAAAACAAAGAAGGCTACTTATTTTTAGTGCCGGGATGATAATTAAATAAATCTTGTTAAAATAAACGCTTCTCCACGAAAATGCATTATTTATCAAATTTACTGCCCTAGGATGGCGGTTATGCATAATGACTTGTAAATTTGATTTATTAAATGCAAGTTAGCATATTTAGCACTTCGAATTGCCGAGCTGCACAATCACGAGCGTGTGTGATTAATTCTCGATTTTACCAGATGAATTTATTCCATTTACTGAATCGACGATAATTATGTTGAGCAACAGCATAATTACGCATAATCACTAGAATAAACACTTTTACCGTATCGTGTTCATCGAATGTAAATTTATTCTTACGCATTTTATTATTTACTGTTTTCTTCAGAAAGCTTTCTTAAATAATCAATCCGAATCATTCATACATATTTTAAAAGTTGATTCATTAACATGAGGAAACGAAACAAATGGCAAGGAACTAAATTGCATTTTTGTGAAGAATAACACGCTTTCATTTTAATTATGAAACTGCGTTAAATATTTCAACTCCTTCATCTGGAAACAATAACATCTAAAATAAACGTTTACGTTAAGAGTATTTGTTAACTAAATTATATTTGCCTTTTACTTCTATAGAACTCATTTTGTTAATTTTTTATCGAATGAATTTTTTAATCATTTTGTAGCTTAATTTATCTTCTGTTAAAAGCTATTTTTTTGGAAAAATAATAGATATGTATGGGAAGTAAAAAAATTTCCAAATAAGTGCCCAATAACGCTGTACTGCTTTTCCCGGATCCAAATTTTTCCCTATGTCCCGCCGTCACTTTTTCTACAAATATTCGTCTCCAACTCCCCCCACCAAAAAAAAATCGCCTTTCAATCCCTTCTTGATGAATTAAACCTTTCAAATCTTACATGTAAATAGACTTTTCAAGGGTTCAGGTGGGTATAGAAGCAGAGATAACTGCACTTTTCCGTTACTGCAACACATACTAGGTGACCCTTTATGCTTTTTCTAATTTATTTATTTATTCATTTATTTTGAGGCCACTATGGCTTAATGGTAACATGTAGAATTCGGGGCCAGAGGGATCCACGTTCGAAACCCGATTCCATTGATGATTCGCCTTATACGGGGCCTGTTGCACTTTAAATAATACTTAGTGGCCAAACGACTTCCCATTGGTGTGGTGCGGAAGTTTGAAGAGAGGGGTCGAAGCTCATGTATCGTGCTAGTCATCTAACCGCGATTCAGTATTACGAGGTCCATTCGAAAATACCCGTCGTGTTGCTTCAAAGCGAGACGTTAATATAATTAAACCAGGCTTTTTTTAATTTTTTGCACCGCAGATGGAACAAATACTCGACATCCATCCTATACTCGTAATGCTTTCAGACTCAGAAGCACAGTTGATATTACAGTTATGAACACTCATACCTCAACTCGTAACATTCAAGGTACAAGGTTTTTCGGTCAGCCTGTCTTCTTTCAGTCTTAACTCTTATATTATGTTGCGCTTCAGTTTCTAGCAATCTTCGATGAACATCCCTTCCATCCCATTACAGCAGAGCATTCCTTCCTTCCCACTACAGAAGCTTTTGCAGTTTCTTGTGTCTTCCTTCTGCATTCCTTTCAGCATTTGCTTGCTGCCAGAATTGTCTCTTTTGGACAGATTCTCGTTGTATTTTATTTACTTTACTTTCAGCAACTATGTGAACCTGCTAAGTGACATTCTAGGCTTTACTTTTACACTGTAAATGGAATGAATACTCGACATCCATCCCATATTCACTACGTTTTTAGACTGTTAAAACAGTTGGTTTTATAGTTATAAACACTCATACACCAAATCGTAACATTCAAGGCACAAGAATTTCTCTCAGTCTGTCTTCTTCCTTCAGCCTGAACTCCTATATTATGATTATCTTCAGTTTCTCGCTGTCTTCGATCTATTTCCCTTCCAGAATTCGTCTCAAGTTTGCGTTCTTGCTCTTATATTGTTTCGCGTTGTCTTCGTTTCGCATTCCTTTCAGCATTTACTTGCTGCCCAACTTGTCTCTTTTAGACAGTTTTTCGTTGTCTTTGATCTTCTTTCCTTTCAGCATCTGTCCGATTACTTTTGTTTTGACCTTCTGTTTCGGATGTTTTGGTTTGCATTCTTTTCGCAGTTGAAAATTTTCCAAAAGTAGCACGCTTCCTTGTAGACAAGTTTCAAAATTCCATTTTTCCTTTATGTGTTGAGGCGCTTTAAGAAATGACAGGGGATTAATAATAATAGTTTTTAACAATAGTTTATTTGATATGGTTAGAAACATAAACTGAAAATTCTTTAGTACGAACAAAACGTTACAAAAAACATTGATGCAAAAACTAATAAATTAAAATACAGGAAAATAAATATCGTTTCGTGCCAAAATGGTCATTAAGAAAATAAAATTTCTCTTCTCACGACATGAATAATAATGGAGAATAAAATATTTCGGATCTTCCACCAAAATATACTATTATATATATATATATATATATATATATATATATATATATATATATATACCACTTAAGAAATCAAAATTACTAACAAATATGCACTAATAATTCAGTTACAGCTATCTGTGATATCAAAATAAAAATACCGTAGAACTGCATGCAATACCATAGTGCCGCAAACAAAGCCTACAAACTAAACCAACCTACTAACAACACCTACGAACCACGGAAAAAAATCATGAAACAATAAAGCATGTGTAATAATAATTCAGTTAGTCTCAATTGTGATTTCAAATAAATGGAAACAGGTGGAGTTCAAAATTCCTATCCTTGTACCAAACGCTACTGCGAATGTCTGACATCATCAAACTGGTATTGAAGTTTCGCAGAGGTAAAACTGGATAGAAATAATTCGGCAAACTTTAGAAACTAGTTAAAAATAAAAAAAAAATTACACAACAAAATTACACTTATTATAAAAGGGATTTTCTTGAATTTACAATGATACAAGAATTATTGTTCTCTAATAAGAATACATTCGGAGACTTTGCTTAAATATGCCACCTTTATTTTAGCACTTAGCATGAAATAAATAAAAAGCTAATTGGAATTTTTAAGTAATTATTATCGCATTAACTTCCATTCCTACTGATTCAAAAAGGTGACAGTTTTGTTCCTGATACATCAAAGAATATAGACGTTCAAAGCGATTATAATAAAGGGCTATATACATACACTCACGCAAACAAACGAGCTTTCTTAAATATGCAGATTTTCAAAGATAGTACATAAAATAAAATAAGTTTTAGCTTCTATTTTAATATCTTGCTTTTGAATTTTAATGGAATTGTTTCTCTTATAATAAAAACAGTAAATTCGCTTTTAAATTTTGTACCCAGAGAATAAACGACAAGATAAAATGAACTTATTATTCTAGGCAATGTTTGATTTCTCGTGCAACAAAACGAAAAAGAATCATTCTAGCGCCTAGGGTGGATTTTAAATCTTTTATTTACTGTTCTGTTTAACAGCAAGCGAAACTTGAACAAATATTCTGAATTTTTTCTTTAACATCTCCTTTTAAGAAAGCATTAATTCTATACATTAAATCTAAACACAAATTTCAGTTGTTTGATTCTTTCTATAGAGAATCTCCGTAGTTAGAGCTGTTTGGACGTACAATTTTATTTTGTATTCATTCTTATCTTGTTATTCTATATTACCTTCTTAATAATGATTAAATAGTCAAATTTCAGTAAGTAATGGAAAAATCATAGAAACAGCGATAACTCAAAGAAGTATAAATTGATTTTAATGAAGTTAAGATAAAATTTACAACACAAAAACAAGGTACAAATGATCATATGAACCAATTACAAGACAATTATTCTGCTTTAAAGCAAGCTATGGAGTTATTTCAGTTATGGAAAAATATTATTACTAAGCAAAGTTTAGCCTATTAAAAAAATTATTTTAATAAAATCCACTTAAACTCCTTCCTTTTTCACATTCTATTTAAACTTACAACATTTCCTGTACTTTTATTCCGAAGAACGTATTCATTTCCTTCTTGCATAATAATGCACTGTTCATGGCATATAAAATGATGAAAATATATGTCTTATATTTTGTACTACTCCATATCAATTATAATACCATTATAATCGAGGAAAACTGTTTTATGTTCATGGGAATACTTTTGGAATACATATTATGGCATTGCTCAGTTTAAAAAGGGAAGTGTTCCTAAAAAGGCGGATACAGAATTCTTAGTATTCAGCCATTTAAACTCAAAGAACCTTCCATGTATTACTATACTAATGAATATTGCGGAGGAATCCCAGATGGTAACTAAACAAGGTTTTCGTGTTTCCAAACAAGGTTCGCCGAGTTTTACATTAACTGCTAGTAACACAGAAGAATAAAAAGCTCTTGCCAGGCGGTAAATTTCCAGCATTTCAGAGTTATAACATCTAATTTTACCCCATTTCCACAACACTCCCTATTTTTTATCCTAAGGTTTCCCACCGGAATCAACCCTCCCAAACAACTGCATCGACGGACAAAAGAAGTATTCAGTCCATTTGCTAAGTACAGCGAAATGCATCTCCCAAAGTAGGCAGGAGTCGCCCATTTTGTTGTTTGCATTCAATAAATCAGGCTCCCTTCATTACAAGATAGTTCCGGTTCATTAATTAACCGCCGCTGATTTCGGGGCGCTAATGAATAATTATCGGCGGAATCTTAACTCGCCGATATTTTCGAAATGACGCGATCGTGCCTCCGGATCGCGCGCCCTGGCTTTTGCATTAACTCAATCAAGAGGCGGCGATAATTACTCGGCGCCAGTTATCGCCGCAAAAATAGCGGAGAGAACCGAAAAATGCGAGCGGAGGGCATCGGAGTGTGCGATGATGATAAATATCGCTCTGGTCTGGGATTCATCAAATCATCCGCAGAGGCGGTTGGTGAGCAAAATGGCAGGGAAATCTTACCTCAAACAAAGCATCATTCCCAAACAGTCACCATACTCTCTCCCAAAGAATCAAGCCCAAGCACGTACAAATTGTTTTGCATCGTAGGAAATTACTCAACACTAATTGTCTGTAAGATAGTATATAGTTTCCTGAGAATAAAATATTTTCTACTAGAAACTAAAATATATTTATATTGCTCAACAAGTACCATAATTTAGTCATAATATCTTTTCAAGATATTATTGATCAGGTTTTTGTATCTTCAACATATAAACGAGCATTTACATCATGTATTTATTGTAAGTGCTGACTCAGGAGAGGAAAGGAATCACAATTTATCAGAGGAATCTATCGATAAAATATCTATATATATATATAAATCTCTAAGGTGCGTGGCCCAACAAAGAGGTTAATTTCTCTTTTGCCGATGGCAACGACCGGTTTGTTTACGAAAAAAATCCGGTAGCCATGTTAGGCATGCTTCTATATTCCTCCTGGAGTAAAACAAGTTTTTCTCAGAAAAAATAAATTTAAGACATAAAGTTCACAGTATGTCTTACAGTATAATGAGATTTCGGATGAAATTATTCAAAAGAGATAAGTTAGTAATGAAGCAGATGCGCTTAGACGAACTAGAAAACGTTCAGATCAATAAGTCAGCCAAGGGAAAATCGTGTTAAATTCATAAATTGAGGTGAATATCATGGAGCTTACTATTGAAAATATTGTATATTGGGTACTTTTTTGGTTAGACGCATACAACTTGGCGCCTTTTTGTATTGGCGAATTTTTTTGGAGTGCTGCTCCGGCAGCGAGGCTCAGCTTCTTTTCTGGAGCGCTCAAGTGTCGGGAGCCAGAATGCGCCAATTTGATAATAAAAAAAAATCTCGCATGGTGTGCATACATTAGAGCGCATTTTTTTGCGCGGGATCAGCTAGCTCATATCAATTTCCAGTTGGATATCTTCAGTAGTTTTTGCTTTTTGATTTATGAAGGTAATGGTCAACTTTTGTTCCGTTTTTCGTTGTGTAAGAAATATCTCTGAACCGAAGAAATATCTCTGTTAATTGTAAATTTCTCTGAAAATTACTTTCTCTTATAGAAATTTCAGTTTTATTTGCTAATGCTTCCTGGAAAACAACTTTAAATTATGGGATTGATTTAAAGTTGGGAATTTATGGGATTAATTTGATAGTCAAAATCGTCTAGATCTCAACATCCAAATTGAAAAATTCCTATTTGAAAACTTTTATGTCGAAGTTTTATGCCACCCTAAGTTTGAAAAATATATTTTGGATATTGTCTATGTGGGACCGCCATAACTTAAAAATTTAACAAGCTAGATGGGTAAAGTTTAGCACGTGATATTTAAGCATAATTGCAAATATGTTTCTAAATTTGGACTAAATCCATGATCTTACCTTTGTTTGTTTGTTCACGTGTTTGTGAACCAAAATTATTGTTCCATATCAAATTTGTATCCATTCGATCAGTGGGATAAGGTCGAAAATACATACATGATTCTTTTAACTATATTAAGAATAGAAATAAGCCATGCTTTATTGTGTTAGTATACCGAAAAATTGATGATAAAACATTTCCGCTAGTTTAAAAATATCAAATCTTGAAAGAATTTTTGGTGAAATAATATAACACTGACAGACGCATTGAAGGGGGCGTTATGATGAATATCTCGGTATTTAATAAATATAACAGTTTGAATATATAAGATAAAATGTCCTAGATATGGTGTGTTATTCGATGAATAAAAAATTCTGATGAAATAAATATATACTATCATGTTGTCCTATTAATGCAAACCAAATTTCACTTGTAAATACCATTTTCTCTGTAATTATTATCTTCTTATATGCATTTCTATTATATATAAACATTACTATTAGTTTTGATTTCTCACATGGATTTCAGAAAAATTGGATGATAATAATAATAAGATTGTTTATAATTGATAAATAACGATATAATTTTGATAATCATAAACTTGCTATTATATTTTCTATTTAAGTTCCAATAATGAATTGATTGAATACTCGATTTTCGAAAAATGTGCAAAGAATCACGGATAAAGAAGACGTTTTTTTGTGTAAATCCTTTCATCTTGGAAAAAAATTCATCATTAAGTACTGAAGCAGGCATTTCACACGAATGGTAGAATGAGCTGTCTCGAAACGAAATGAATGATATGGCACAGAATGTTTTGCTTTTTCGTTGCAGTTAATGAGCCGTTCAATGTGCCATTATTACTGTTGAAAAAAGAATTATCTTCCCTGTCTTTTGTATCGTTTCGGGATGTATCGCCTTTTCTTTTCCATAATGGAAATTCTGTGGCGGAGGTTGTGAAGTAAAAAAAAACAAAATGATGGAAAGCAAGCTGAAACCCTAAGGGGAACGGCGCATGCGCACTAGTTCATCGTGATTGCAGTTCTGTTAGCAAAGCTCGAGTGAAGACTTATGGTAGCATTTAAATGTCAGCCCGGTAAACTGAAGTAATATGCATCTTGCTGAAACAAAGGGTTCCCGAATATGATTGAATTTCTCAAAACTTCATTCCGTGTATGCATGATAACCTCCTCGTTTGAGTAACCAATAATACATAATTTTATGAATCGATTTAAAAATATAGAGTCTTAAATTTTAAGAAATACAATATATAACGTTTCATACATTTCCTGCTCATACAATTTTCCAGAGAATAAAATATTTCCTTTACAGACACATTGTTTTCTTTTCTCTAAACACACACAAAACACAAATATTACAAATTTTTAAGTGAACACAAATATATAATTATTTAAGAAATGCAGATATAAATTTGTCTATTATATCTGTACACCCAAGCTTCCAATGATTTAAATGCTTCCCTTTCATTAAAATATTATTTTTCAAAATTTCATTATTGTATGCAAAAATTCCCGGTGAAGGAATGAGGTTAATGTCTCAAAAACAACGATAAATATTTTTAGTAACACGAAATCTGCACCGTTCTAAGCAGTAGAGGATTGGATCTGAAAATAGTGGTTGCCAGGAGTCAGTTGGAGACCACTCACATCTCCAATGCCACCATATATATATAATAAATTAAAATTAATAAGTTAACATAATGTATTTCTATTCTAAAAATCTGTTATAAATATTATACTAATTATAGTATATGGTATATGCTTATTATGCATATTATTGGAAGAGAGAAATACGAAATATAAATATAAATTTATGACTAAATTTGAAATAATTTTGGTGGAAATATAGCATACTGTATATATGGAACTATGCTGTTGTTTTGAGAACTTTTTAACCACACTAAAAATAAAGTGCGAGGAAGCACAGGACATTTGCTCGAAAAAGATAGGCTTTTTTTCCTTTCTCTCTCTCTCACATGTATACTGGGGACCCATATCTACTTATTTGTAAGGGGGCCCACTTGCCATCAGACAAGCTGGCAACCTGGCCAGTCCGCCATTGGTTCTAAGTCAGTAATCAGAAAGTCATTCAAGTATCAATATATTAGTAAGTAGCTATATTAGTGATACAGCCAGTAAAATATCAATATATTTTACTGAGCCTCCCTTATATGTAATTGTCGTATTAATGCAAGTTATGTATTTAGGATAACTCATGAAACGAAATATTAAAATGCAAATATTTGGAACATTAATATAAATAAAAAAATTTTAATCCAAATAATTGTGCAAATAAAATATCTGCTTGCGAACTTCAATTTCACTTAAAATTTTATCTTAAAAGCAACTTTACTTTTCATAGGATTAATTCGCGACTCAAAATTCTCTATAATGGTTCTTTATGAACCGTTTTATTTAAAAAGGGAATTTTGCATAGTCAGACGAAATTACTATTTTTTTTTTCGTTTTAGATTCCACGAAGGTAGTTGCATCGTTTAGTATAAAGTTGGAAATTCTGCCATTTACAGTCATGTTGTAATAAAGCACCAAAGTTTCCGTATGATGTTAGAAGGGGATTTCTGAGCAGAAGACTCCTTTAATTTCTTAAGTCTCACGCCCATCATATTGACGTGCATAGAATTATCGTATTTTAAGGCTTATAAACTAAAATTTATTCATTAATTAGCTTTATAATTTGACACAAAAATTAAGCAGAATCCATAAGCATCTCAAGTATTCTATGCCTTCTGAGATGAATGAAAACGGCAGCCACTTTCCGAAACAGGAGGGGTCATCTTACAAGAGAGCAGACAAAAAAAAATGCGATCCTTAAGGGGTTAAACATCATTTTGTTGTTCATCGCTACAGGCCAGTACACATATTAAAAGAAAAAGTGCTTGAGAGACCACTTTAATGGAGAAACATGACAAAAGAACAAAAACTGAATTTCTGAAAATTAATTAATTCTTTTCGTCATTTAAAGTACACAAGCTCTAATTTCCGAGTGCTACTTGGAAGTATATTAATGGGATTAGGAAACATAAATTTCGTTTCATAAACCTATAAATTAATGTAAGATTTCCCTCTGAACCTATGACAGCCAAGAGAGCGATTATGACTACCAAAATGCATGATATCAAAAAACTATAAAATACATTCCAGAAGTAGGCCATCCAGAGATCCAAACTCACCCAGAGGATCTTCAAGTGACTCTCATCCTGACTAAAATTCATTTACACCACTTTTTCTACTATTTATTTTTATATTTCTAAATCTGAATTTGGCTAAAAAGCGTAAAAATTCTAAATTTTATATTGTTTTATTTGAGTTTAAATTTAAATTTATTTACAAATAAACAAATTTTGAATTTTACTTAATATTACCCTGATTTTTTTAAAATATAAATTTTATTTAATAAACAGTAACTTTTCAAATTTAAATTTATTTGGAAATAAATAAGTTTTAAATTTTATTTGAGTTTCACTGATATTCGAATTCGATTCTTTATAATCCTTCCGCGACTTTTTTGTTTTAAATCTGAATTGTAGTTAAAAACGAATAACCTTTCAATTTTATTGGATTCTTTCAAATTTAAGTTTACTTGCAAATAATTAATTTTGAATTTTATTTTACTTTACTTGATATTCCCGGCTTCTAATTATTTTCCATGATTTTTTTCTGTTATATGTCTGAATTTTACTTAAAAAAGAATAAATTTTAAAATTTATTTTATTTTGAGTCTTTAAATTTAAATTTAGTCAGAAATAAATAAATTTGGAATTCCAATTAACTTTCATTGATATTCCTGGCTTTATAATAATTTAGTCTCTGAAATTCTAAAACGTTCATGCTGTTTAATGTTAAAAGGGGACTTCTGAAAAATTTTAATTTGAATTTTTGCGAAAATTAATAATTTAAATATTTTTTCGCTATCGTCACTAGATTCAATTTTTACTGGATAACATTATAAATATCTTGGATCCTAATTTTTATGTGGTTTAGAGCCCATTCGTTTTTTTCTTCCCCTGTAAAATTTTAAAAATCTCATAAGTCCCTTTTAAAATCAATCGATTCTGATATCAAGAAGTTGAGAACACCTATTTCCTGAGAAACGCAATATGGACTGATAAATTCTGCTTTAAACAAAACTTTCATTGTTAACACCAGCCCGTTTGGAATACCAATTTGTCACGCGAAGTATTAACCATAAGAATAATATTCTAATAATTTAGTGCATGGTATTTTTCGAAACCGCTTGTTCAGTTTTACAGTATGTGGTTATATAATGATAAGCGATACATATTTTATCCTTATTCTATATGCGTTTGTCCTGATTATATTTGAACCAGATTCTAAAAGCTGGTATTTCTGATTTTATAGATGAATCTCCCTGAAAGTAGTTCACCTCTTGGTTTAAATGGTTGGAACTCCAACTCATCGCATTTCAGCATTCGTTAAATCAGATATTTCTAAAAGGAGGAATAGGCTGATACGAGCCTTTCAAATTTTCAATTATATCGTCTAACTTACATGTATTATTTATATGGTTGTTTGTGCAAAAACTGTTTATGTTACATTTCTTAATTTCAAATTAAGTTGTGTCGACACATAAAAGGCATTGGCAGTTAGAATTAGAGAAAATTTTGAAGAAGAAATTTGCACTATCTTTGTGAAGACAGGGGGAAGGCTATAAAGAAAATAAAATATAGACAATTCCAGACAAAATTTTTTTTTAATTTTATACCAGCGAAAATACATATTCAATACTGAGTTTGTTCCTTTTCAAAATTCGTTATTAGTATGTATAATTCATTTAATGTACTGGAATACTGAATGATAATATATGACAGTATGAAAATATACCGCCTTCAAATGGTGTGGCATTAATTTTTTTTTTAAACTATGTTGTACATGATCGCTGTTAAACATTATACTTCAAATATCATTGTAAAATTATCATAAGAGTTTAATTTAAATGCATGAAAGATTCTTGGACCATTTCTTTGACGCATATATTTTTTGCTCTTTCTCGTTGTCTGCAGACGATTTATAAAGAATAAATATAAGCCCGATTTTAATATTCCATATGAATTCCATAGTTCATGAAAATGGTCTCACGTTTCAGATAGATTGCAAAATATGATATTTGTAAGAAACGTGGAGCTTCTCCCAGACACACTTAGAAAGAATATTTAGAAAAGACTGCGGAATTGAAATTTTATATTCCATATCTCCATTCCATTTTATAAAGATCCCACTTTCAAACGTACAGTGTTGAAATTTAGTCGTGCAAAACGTATTTTATTTATTCTTTGGAATAAAACTCTTCGCATTTATTTTTATTGAAACCTTATTAAGTATCAAGGTTTGAAAAATGCTTGGTAATATTTTGTTTCTTAAATTTCAATTTGTATCTGAACTATAACATTATTTTAATACATGGTTTTAAGGTATCCCATCGATTTATATGCTACAACAAGATATGTCTGCAGAATATCATTAAAGAAATATCTGATTTATCTTTGAGTCACTTTTCTCAATGTTTCTTCGAAACCTCATCACAGCTATGATGAAAGTTGCTAATATCATTGTTGTTTCCGCCACACTGAAATTACGCAGGCATTCTTTCTATTCAGAAACTGGTTATCGTTTTTAACTTTATTGTATACGATATATAAAGGGAGAAAGTATTTTGATCTCCAAAAAAAATTTCGACGTCTAGATTTTGATAATCTCCAAGTTTTAGACTTTCCAGAATTACGTCTGTCTCTCTATGAACACGATAAATCATAAACGAAACAGGTAAAATTTAGTACACTAACGGTAAAATTTAGGATAGTGTCTCTACTCTAAGATTATAAAATTCTATTTTCGACGAAATCCGTTCTTTAGTATGCCTGTCTATTCCTCCGTCTGCAAGTGAACACCATAATACCAAAAACGCTTATATCCAGATAAATGAATTTTGATAAGCAGCTTTGTCACCAAAATTGTAGATTTCTATCAAATTTTGGCCCTAATTGTTGGAAGAAAAGAAGTCAAAAATGCTTAATAGATTTTCTTCCTTATACAATGAAACAAAACACAAAAAGTTCAAAAATGGAAGATTATTCGACATATTAGAAGGAAAGCCACATTCGCTGGTTTCATAAATTTCTTTCAGTTCGTTATACTTTCCATCAATACACGCCTTATCAAACGTTCTATTCGTTTGAAAACTTCCACAAGGGATATCAAAATGAAGAAATACTCTAAATACCTATAAAGAAATACTTGTACTATTTGCATTTTCTTTGGCTCAATTATCTCTTCTAAGTTTTTTTTTTCACCTTTACACTACCATCATAGTTATTATGATAATGATTATTTTTCCACAATTTAATAACCTTACAGGTGAATTTTTTCTTATCCGAATCTAGATATTGTTTCTTCCATTTTATAGACGATTTTCAAACATTTCATTCATTGCAAAGCTATAAGAAGACACGTCAAAATGAGGAACTATTTTAAATAACTTCTCAAAGAAATGTATGCATTATACTTGTGTCAATTATCTTAAGGATTTTGTTACATTCTTAACATTTTCAGAATTATTATATTGGCGTGTATTATCCCCATGGCTTTAAAATTAAAGTGTCTTATTCCATCTCGTCAGAATTATTCCATCTTCTCCCTTTTCCACGTTGGGAAATATGTTTTGAAATCAACATTTTTTAGCGTGTAGGCCATTTAAATAACTTAATCCAATCTGTTTCAACATAATCGTAATTTTAACAAATTCATCGCTACGCACGAGATATATCGTTCTTCAAGAATCTTCTCTGCACAGTAGGATTTGACTTGCCTAACAAATTTATTAAGTTAAACAAGTTAATAGGTGTCCTCAGAATACGTTCAAGTCTATCTTTTTATTTATTTATAAATTGTCTAGAGCGAGCATGGTTACTTTTTACCTTTCTTGGAGCTTGTATCTAATTCGCCCATAGCGATTAAGGTGTTAATTGGCGAAACACAGAAAAAATCAGAGTATACAGAGTAACGAATTGCTTTCAGTCTAAAATATTAAAATGCTTACGGTTTCACCAGGGTTTTTTCATGTATTGTTTCTCAAGGCACAGACTACACGTAATGTGGATATTTGAGTTTGTTTTTTCAAGCTTGGAATTTCAATTCTTCAAATTTTCTGGACGACGAAACTACTTTTTTGTGAATAGCCAAAATAAAGCATATTTTTGTTATTACAACGGCTATTGCTTTAGTTCGAGGTCACAACAGCTTTAAAGACAAGGGTTTTTGCAAAAGTAAATGATGAAATACGTTCATATCCCTCCACTACAGTAATGTTTACTTATTCGTCTCAGAACTCATAATTCTTGCTGCTCGAATTGCAGATGAACATCGAGATAATACTCTAGCAGCGTTGTTTATCGTCAGAACCATGTGCACCAGAGGCGCTGTCATTTTCCTTCGGGTATTACAAGCGATTTAACGCTAATGGGTTTCTAATGCCTGTTACGGATTAACACTAAGTGGAAATGGATACTTTATAGGCTCCCCGCACATTGCACAAAGGTTTTAAAATGCGACGCAACCCATTTGGGGAGCAAACATTGCATTGTGTTCCAATTTTCGCTTGTTATTGAACTTAATAACTCTTCCTCTCTCTGTTTAACAGTTCCGAGAGTTCGTTTCCTTTTTCGAATAGCTTTCTAAGAATATTTTTAATACTTCCTTCTTTCCAAATCGGTTCCTTTACGTTCCATTAACGATATAATAATTATCTTCGGATTCGATCATTAGGGTTAGACACAGAATAAATATGTTAAGCGAAGCACTAAAGCAAGGCCTGCATGCCTCAATTAATTGTTAAACACCTCTCTCCATTAAGCATATTTCTTTACTGAAACAGGAAAAAAAACAAGAACACGAACAGCAAAAATTGTTCTCTCGCAAAATTGCCTGTTCCGTGCACAGAATGAAAGTTCATTTGAATTGTGATTTATATCTTATTCGTTATCCGTTACAAAATAAATGTTTTAGCCGCTGAACGAAAATTAATTAGTCTTGCACGCGAGCCTGTAACAGCCAAGAGATAGAAGATTTCGCCTTATAAGCAAATCTTGAAGAGGGTGATTAAATTCGGGTTTTTCAAATACATAGAGCATTATCAGATGATGCGATAGATGTGATTATTTTTTGAGCTCTCATATTATAAAAGAAAGTGTTCTAATGAGCTAAGAATGTCTTTTTTTTAAGATGGGTATCTCTAATGATTAATGCCGCGAGCTGTTGGTTGAACTTTTGAATCTTTTCCCTGTCTTTAAAGCAAGTATGATATCGATGAAATATTTGATTGAAGAAACAACAACACAAAAGATTTCAAATTTTAGACATTGTTATTTATTTGAAAAGATTGATTTATTTCTGTTCTTTTGGTTGTATTTACATTATGGTTGTATTCAAAATAAATAAGTTAACCCTCCAAATGCAGGATTTTTAAGTGATATTTAAAGTCGACTTCTGCAAATAGGTACATATAATTTTGAAATGAAGCGATACGTTATTTATAGGCAATGCTATAATTGCATAATGCAGTTCAACTCTTTGATAGTAAAAGGTAAATAATTTAGCTCGTCGAGATCATGGGGTGCAACAGCAAATGGACTAACTTCCAACCCTCGTAAACCGTAGAATACGTAGCTGTAGGGTTAATGTGACCTATTGAAGCCTGCTTGTCCAAAAGAAAAGTTGAAATAAAAGAGTGATTTATAGAATAAGCTGTTCTTTTACATCACGCAGGGAGGTAAAGAGTTGGAAACTCAAAAGATACATTGCAATTGGTACACTATTCTCTGTGGTTTGGACTTAAGGAAGATTATCGTTCAAGTACAGATTCCATAACACTTAGAATATTCATTCAATCACAAGATTTTACATGAGGCTTTGAAGCAATTTTAAAAATTTAAATCCCACACCGGTCCGGCCTACACGAAAGGGTGTAGGTTTTTTAACAGACCGGCGGGGGAATATCAAAGCAATACAAGAATACCAATACATACACACATATAAAAGCATCACAAACACAACACAGACATTGCAAAAAAGGGTCAACAACAAAATAAATAAAGTAACCCAAAACACAAGCAGAGAACCACAAAAAAAAACAATACGCCACTGAATCTATATTACACTTAGAAAGAACCAAAAATTAATTGAATTTTGTTTGATTTTTATCACCAGATCTGGAACCAACATTAAAAATATTCAAAACACTCTAAAGGAGAAGCCCCCAGTATGCATCCAAATGAGCAAAACACAAGCACAAGTTCAGCACAACACACCAGTAAAAAGAAGGAGGTAATAAAAATTTTTGTAAAGTATAAGCTTTCAAACATACTTCCTCATCTTGTTTTCTATGGCTCTCCATACCCGTGATATGGGTTTCGTGATCAATGGGCAAAGAGTGTGAAGTTTCACTTCGCTAGACGACTTTTAGTGTAGGTCTTAAATAGGATAATGGCTTTTAAATCTTCATGATGATATAATGCAGAAATTCCATAATCAAGGTTCTAATTCAGAAAACGTCACTATCTGTCTAAGAATACGAAGTAAATCCTGAAAAAGAAACTTATTTAATTTCCAACCATAACTTTAATCAATGAATCACGACATAAAAATCTTGCTTACAGAAATGATAAAACTACTGTTCGACTTTGTTGTCCAGTGGACCAAAATCCAAAATCTCCTAAATTCCTGCGATGCGCTGACTAAAAGCGAGGCAATGATTCAGTTTTCAGATGATGTGAATCCAAGTGTTTTCCTCTCGCTTGACCTACAAAACCACATCTTAGCAAGTGAGATCCTTTTTTCTCCGGCTGTTTTGCTAGTTTTCTTTTTTTCCCCATTCATCTCAGGGTGGCGTTTTCTGGATGGACTCCAAATTCTGTACGCCGCCTTTCCAAAGGATTAGGAGAGATAGCGCTGGGAAACATTAATGCTGCTTTTCTGGCCTATGTACTCTTGTTTACAAGTGATCTCAGTAGCAAGGAATGATCTTGTATAAAGCATTCTTGCTTAGGGATTTCAGTTATTTGATCTAACCCCTGAGTGTATACAAGTAACACGAAAAAGAAATTGCTTCGTTCAAATGAAAAAGTAAAGGTTCCAGAAGCGTTCCAGCGAGAAAAATAAGTGGTTCTCTCAAAGCATTTAATTTCGGTAGACTTTCTGAGAATAAACTATTTTCACAACTTCTAGCGAAAAATAATACATCTTAAGTCCTAGTAGCATCACAAGGATTAATAAAAATTTTTGTAGCTACTAAACTTGTTGGCTTATTTATTAAATCTTTTTATTAAAGGTCATCCTTTTATTGCATAAATATCTTTAGTAAAAATAGTTTAGGAGGTGCTCTAGAATATTTTGTTTGGTATCGTATTTAATTATGTTTCTGTTTTATATTAATAATTTATGTTTTGATTTGTTTGTAAATTTATTTTCTTCTACTTATTGATTCACTGCCTAGACATGCGGTGGTTTTTCTGAAATAAAGATTCTCCTTATTCGAGAGGACATTTACAGAGTTAAAGAAATCGTCATAATAAAAATATATCTCCTGGCTTAGTACATACATATCGCTGTTTTGATGATAAGTGGCTAATCCATTTCTTAAAATCTAGCACCAAATCAAATTCTCGAAAATACTTGAATTGTGTAGCTCAAGAAAACATTTGACAAGTGTTCACCACAAAATTCTGAAGTCAGTTTTCCAAATGATTGAAAATTTAACGAAGGCATGCGTTTTAAAACATGACATTATTTGAAGTGCTTCATAGCTTATATGTGTCTGAAAGCACCTGTTTTCTTGAAGAATCGATAGAATTATAACGTTCTATGTGGTCATATGTTCATCTTTTTATTCAATTTCCTACTGGGTATAAAGCTTTAAGCTTACAAATACGAAACCGCATTAAAACCTTTTCAGAAACATTTCCTGTCCGAAACATTCAACTTTTTCTTTTCTTTACTTGCGCATAATTCAACGGAATCGTAATTGTACTTCGGATTCAAGTTCCTTTTGACAGATAACATTTCCCCTGCAAAGTTAGTGTTTACTGTTTGATTTATATAGTTAGTAGTTGTTTTTATAGTTATGTACGATAGTTATATTTTTAGTAAGAATATTAGGTGTCTGGTTACCAGCATAAAATTTTTCACTGTTCTGATGGATGTATTTTGATATAATTTTTTACCCAGACCCCATCCATTGGTATCTTTGTTTCAAAACGGCAGCCAAAAACGCCTGCACGTGCTAAAAAAAATTAAAATCGCTGATACTGAGTATTTTTGGGGCTAATAAATTTGCATAAAAGCTATGGATAATCGAATGTGACAATAAAAGAAATTTAAGCACATATATATAGTTATGCGCTGTCCGCACAAGCTGCATCGCACATACATGGGGACGTACACGGGTTAGTTTAGTTTAGTTATATTTACGTCCCGTTCCACAGCAATATGAGGACTATTTTGAGACGAACTTCGTAATTTTGAACAGCAGTCAGATGACGAGGACGATGCTTGAGCTGTCACCCCGTCTCCAAACTTCCGCACCACACCAACGGGAGGACATTTGGACCGAACGGGTTTAATGGGCACCAGACCCTCTTACACGGCGGTTCTTCGGTGGAATCTGGTTTCGCACCTGGAACCCTCCGGCCCCTATGTCGGGACCTTACCACCAGGACATCGCGACCCTACAGGGGCGCACATGGGAGATTGTGCTTGTAGCATTTACAAGAAGACGATTTTTTTTTTTTTTTGCAATTGCAGGAAATGAGCGCTTGACATTTGTCCGATGCTTGTGAAAGATTTGTCCATAAGGGTATATAAATGAAGTTTCTACTGTTTTCCATCCACAATCTTCCGGGTTAGTGAGTATTGTATTACTTTTTAGACACTGGTGCCAGATGTCAGCCTGTAAGGAAGCATGTTATATATGCTGTCTCTATGCTGCAGATGTAGGTGGAGCATTTTCAATTGCATGGTTATGTCTTGTAAACAAAATTTTCCTGCCTTCATTGGTGTCTTCAACTGTACTAGTTATGTTGTACATATGTATATTGTACATAAGTATGTTACATTCATTATCCTACATATCACCCAAATTACTTGACAACCGAATAAAAACTGGTGTTACCTCATTATATATATTCCATGTTTTCCCTGCTGTCAGTTTTCCTATTCTGGCAAATGCTAATCCTGTATTATACCCCGTTAATGAGTGGAAAAAGGGTAATTTCACATTTCTCTTTTGACAGTGACTTAACTAATCGACGAATGACAATAAACAGCTTATTCTTGTCTGTTCTAAATGCTAAACATAATTCCTCCAGTCTCATTGCATTGAGTTGCCTGAATGCAAATAGAATAATCACGTACATATCTGAGTCAACTGTCACAATCGTTACTTATCGATAACCCCTTAAAACTGCATGTTTAACGTGCAATATTAATCTAGCATCAGCTTCTTCATGTGACTATAGTGAAATGCCCTCTATATTCAATTGAAGCTGAGATGGCGTGTGTTTCAAAATATCTTCATCAGTGCAAATCACTAATTTATCAGAGGTAACCTTCATTTCTCTTAAAGTCTCAACGAGGTAACGGAGACTTACTTGCATCTACCATTAAAAAGTTTGAAAATATCTTCAGAAAAATCGTGCTTGCCTTAAGAATAATTGTCTACCACGAGACTTAGGTGTGTCTGATTTTAAACTACCGTCAATATACCTATCAAACACAATATCGACACGCGTACTATCTTCAAAACAATGTAGCAAATATGGAATAAAAATGATTTGTGTATATTGTCCGAATGTTTTTGCAGTATATGATAGGAATATGTGTATCAGTGCTGCACATTCGATGACAATTGCGTTAACGCTTGGTTTCTTATGATTTTCACTGACCTGGCAGTTGTTTGTACCAATGACACTGCTCTTTGCTTCTCTTTATAATAGTAAATTTTTGAGAAGGCTTTCTAAGACATCCAAATTCCGAAATTGACGGTGGATATTTAAGTTTCTCATGAGAAAAATGCTATCTGAGTCTCCTTGTAGTGTTTGACATAACTTACTAAACAAATTTGCATCCTGCTTCAAATTTACAATTTGTTTTTTTCCTTAGAAACCACTCTCAAGGATTTAATCTTGAAGGGTGTGATATTATTTATTTTTAAAGTAGTATGGATAGTAGTACTACACTTATTAATCTATCTTTCACGTCAAAGTCATACTGGTCCTCATCTATGTGCTTTGCATTTACTGATTATTTTCCAACCATCACGTTAGTAACGCTAGTAACCAAATATTCTGCGTCAATTGAATTTCCATGTTTACGATAAGTTACTAGGAGTGCAAGTTTTTTATATCGGTGCTGAAATGATCTTAATACCTTACGTTAATTTTTCATCGCCTAAATGAACCGCTTAATTGCAAATTGTTGGTCCAATCCCTAATGTTGATGAATGAACAACGCGTTAATTTTTTCCAACCAGATATGATGATTTCGTAGGTATTTCTGATGTAGAAGATATCATAGTCTATTTTACTCAGTTGCCTCTGCAGTTTATAAATGCCATATTTATTACGCAAACTTTATCATACACAGTTTTATTATGTTTTACCGTTTGCTCCATTTCTTCTCCTTCACCACACTGTTCCAGCAGCACTGTTTTGGGAAGAAGTCTATGATAACTAAAACTTTCCAATGTTTCAGATATTGATTTATATCAATTATAATGGTTGATCGATTCAAGGGTAAACATGAATTGTGTTGAGACAAGAAACAAAGCTCCCACTAGACTTTTGGCGGCAAAGCCACTGAATACGTCCTTCACATCGACAAACTGAAGTTGCGTATTTTCGACACCTTTGAACAGTTATTTGCTTGTAACAAACAAAAATGGATTAGCAATTTCACAGAATTATAAAAAAAATTACAAAGAATGTACATAACCATACAGAAAACATATTAATTGCCGTTTTTTTATTATTCTTCTTTTCTGACCCATTATTCGCCATTTTGCATATAATTTAGGGTCCTGTATGTAAATTAAGGTTTTGTTATTAATTTATAAGTCATATTTCACTAATTATAGTATTATAATAACCCTTAAGTATAATAATTACTATGAAAAAATAATAAATAAATAAAAACATAAATTTTCATTTTTACTTGCATGCGTAACCAGTTGGGCCACCATTTTCAAACTAGGAGTCTAATTCATGGGATCTGGGGCGAATTTTGAACCTAAACACATTCACAAATGACATACCAAGTTTCATGCTGGTAATCAGGAACCTAATATTTTCGAGCTAATCTACCTCACTATTAATGTCGATGCTGTAATTAAATCCTATCAGAAAAGACATTAGTAGGAGAAAACATTATTAGAAGCTTCCAACATCACAAGCAAAATTTAGCTTATATAAGAAAGTGACGTATAAAAACACATCTTCCAGCATTTTCCTCACTTTCTCAAGAAAATCATACACATATTATCCGACGGGTTATGAGACAGAAGAAAATTTTAAAATTTAATTAAATAGCTACATAAAAAATATACTTTCAAATTGCAAATACTAATGTAGTTAATTCAAAATACAAACTACAAACTCTAGTCTAAAATTGCTTATGAAAACAAAGTTTGTACGCGGAATAAAGAATTCAAGAGCATCAAATGTTTCATGGAGCAAAATAAAATCAGAGTTTATCAAATTATTTAGTTCTATGTTTTCAATTCAAGCTAGAGAAACATTCTTAAAAAATGTTAGTCTTTGTCGTTGTTTTCATTTGAGAACAGAAAACGTTTCTCACACAAATCAAATTAACTGGTGAAACACTAAAAATTATTTCTCAAACTAGACAGTTTGAATTAGTATAAGAAATAGTACTTTAGTAGTATTTTCAAGAAATACATGAGAAAGAAGAAAAAATAATGATGGAACCAAAATAGTGTCTTGAAAAATCGAATAACTATTATTTATCGAGAAGTATTAGTTTAAAAAGATCACGGCATGATAGTAAAAGTGTAGCGTACTTATACTTACCGTCCGGATAATTTTTTTCCGAAGAAGATTGCTTTGTGGAAGAGCAGTCTTCTAGGACTTTCTTTTCCGTGCTCTGGCAGATTTCCAAGTTCGAGCTGCTTTTTCTTATTCGAGAGAAAATTGCGCTCTAAAATAGTTTTTTCTTTGTATTTTAAAAATTATGGTATGTTATTAAGGTAATAAAGGCATATCTCTAAGAATAATGGCGCCTTTAATGTCTTTAACAAATTCAGCATAATGTATTCCTAAATCAGGATATTTTCTCGTTGAAAGGTCGGAATTCTGTTTCCTTTTTTAATGCGACTTATTTCTCTCATATCCTGACACTAATCATGAGAACGGAAGGGATTAATAAGAAGAATTAACATTGGATTAAGATGTCTGATGCAGATTATTAAACTTCTAAGTGATTTTTTGTGATTTTATTTACTTGTTTTAAGATGTCTTCCTATTTTTTATAAGCCAGAGGTCTGGAAATTATGATAATTATACAACATTGAAATAATTATAACTGACAAGCGAATAAATAAATTTATCAAAATAATTTTTTAAAAAATACACTTTCATGAGAGTACCAAAAGACAGAATCTTTTTATTTTAATTGTTTTCTGCTTTTCAATCTTTAATTTATATTTCTTTATGATAAACATTATGGCAGTTTGAAATGAGTTTGGTGACCAAGTGGTGTCACTCATATGGAATATTTAATTAAATTAATCGATTAACTGACAATTAAGTTAAAAAATCATTAAAATATCTTATTTTAATCACGAATACACAAGGATAAAAATTTCAGAAGCTCTAGAAGATAAGGAAATAAATGAAAATTCGATTACAAAATTCCATCTTTAAAACAGGAAATTATTTATAAGTTAAATTAATTAAAAGTTCCTACTAATATAATAACTATATGAATTTTTATACAGATTTTGTGTGTTCATCTGGGGAATTTCTGAATACAAATATATATATATACGTTACATATCAATTGAACACAAGTATTCAATTGGGAACCAACTTTAAAATCAAATTTTGTGACAGCTGTTTCTGCAAAATATAAATGAAAAATTCCATTGCCGAAAGTTTGAAAAGTTATTTAGTGCATTTATTGTGCTATGCAAAAGTTTGGAGTTTTGTATCTCAAAAATTGTACACTTCAATACAATTTGCATTCTTGCTTCCTCCCACTAGACTGATTCTGTGAACGAATTCGTCTCAATGAAAATGCCACAAACACTGACTTCTCTCTGAAAACACTTGATGATTATTCCTCTTACTAATTTTAATCTAATAAGCTCCAGTAAAGTCTGTCTATTCAAAAAAGAAACTTCTATGCCACATTCAAATTTTAGACGATTGAATTTTATAATATCACCATATAGACAATTGGATTTCATATTACCACCATATAGACAATTGAATTTTATAATATAACCTTATAGACAATTCAATTTTATAATATCACCATATAGACCATTTAATTCCATAATATCACATACTTTTCAGCAATAGTAATGTTCGGATATTAAACACCAGAGAGTTGAAGCGTTACCCCTCCTACACATCGATGATGCGATCCTAAATGCATAACAACATTGAATTCTGCTTTCTTTTCTACTAATAATCTCCCTTTCAGTCACTAATATCGTTATCAGACTTAATAAAAAGTGTTTGACCCTTTATGAAGACCTGATTCGTAGTTCTTATCCACTCTCTCTTCGCACAAACGCTCTGAATCCTCCGACTTGCCTTTCGTATTCTGTGTTTAGTTTACTTAAATTTGCTTTCTATTTGAACAAGCTCTTTCATATTTTCCATACGAGTATGAACTTTTGTAACGTAGAGTGCAAGAGTAATCAATAAAATTATCCTATTTTATGATATTTCGTCAAATAATAATATAAAACAGAATTTCTTTTCACCTGTCATTAATCTGTCATTTATTTATATATTTAGTTTCCTTTCCTATGCATATTCACCGGAAGGAAATGTCGGAGTGAACAAACAATACTAAAAATAAACTATAAATACTCAAACAAAAACTGTAATAAACATATGGAAAGCAATCAAATAATTGTTTCTCATAAAATACGGAATTCCAACGGAAAGTACAAGAGGCACAGAAAGAAATACAAGAAGAATTCTTTCAAAAGTTTATTGAAAGAAATATCTAATACAAGAAGAAATTAATTTAAACTATTCAAAAATTTCAGAATATTATAAAAAAGATTTTTTTCTCATACTATGAATATTGATTTTGATGGAGTATTGCCCGAAGATAAATAAATGTCTTAAATAACACACAAATAAAATAACTTCTTTCTGGTTTTAAAATCAAGGACAGTTTAATTTCTTTTAAAAACCAATCATCCTTAATGAATTAGGTTTTCATGATACAGAAATTTCTAGCAGTAGTTAAGACTAATTTCTGCTGTCGATTGTTTAGCGGGAGGGGAGTTGGGGGCGGCGCTAATTTTTAGCAAAATGTTTCTGTCAGTTCTTATTAGTTATTCATTTACAACAAAAGCTTTCCAGCAATATAAATCAGCCCCATAAAAACCCGAACGTTGGAAAGTAATCTAAGTGACAAAGCAAGTTCAATTATAACTTTTAAGATAAATTCCGAGAAACTACGCCTTATTTTTCATTTACTCAGAGTAAAAGAGTAAAAAAAATGTACAAATCAGAATCAGAAGGTGGAGCAGAAAAAAATCGAGAGCTAATCAAGAATTTTGCGCTTGTTAATTGACTCCGCGAAAATAATAAAAACAAAAACTTCGCGCTCGACAATGGAGTTAATTTTTTGTGCACATATTTATAATTTAATGAATAAAAAAAATCAGCAAATGAAATATAATTATTAAACTCCGCGAAGCTAGAGTGAACAATCATATTTCGGTGGAGAAAAAATATTTTACTGAATCTAATTATTTTAAGAAACATCGCCAAAGTCGAGTAGGATGGTTTTAATTCAGGTTCAAACAAATTGTTCAATCGACAGCTCTAACGAGTTATTTTTTAAGCTTATTTGGTTCTGGATACCCAAAGCTATTTACATTAATAGAGATTCCTGTGGAGAGTAGTTTTAAAATTGAAAAAAATACAAACTATGCCTTACATTTGAACAGTTCTCTGAAACAGATCTTGTTTTCGATCACAATTTTTTTCGCCAAATTAAAATGAAGAGTGCCTTCATCTGTCGTTAGAAAGGAAAAAAAATCCCTTTTTTCTCTCCTTAGTTCTTTTTCTACGTCTGTAATAAAATAAATTGGAATGATCCTTTTTCTACACAAGACTTAATTAGCCTCGAAAATAATTACAATTCCAACAAAAGGAGACAAAGAAAATAATGGATAAACGATTTACACGGGTAATAAACTTTTAATAAAACTTCCGCGCTTCATACTAATATAGCTTGCCCGCAGTTTATGTTTTTACCTAGTATCCATCAGCTGGTTAGTTGAATTTAAGTTTCCTATATACGTGCGAACTATCAGCAGATGAATGTGAATGTTTTGTTTGGAAACGATGGATGTACGTAAATATTATGAGGTCGAAAAGGAAAAATTCGAAGAATAATCCGAAGTTTGGATTATAAATAGATCAAAGTGTAGTACTAAAAAACTGAAAATATCCATTTCATTTTATTAATACCTAAATAGGTTGATATTAGGTAGATATAGGTAGATAGAAGGTAGATATTAGGTAGATATAGGTAATTAAAAGGTAGATATTCATTTTATTAAATATGTCATGCCATATTCCTTTATAACTTGATGTCATATTCCTTTTAGAATATGACATCATGTGATTTTCCAAAAGAATATGACATCAGGTCAATTTCTAAAAGTTTACACAATTTTACAAATATTTTAAAAAGAATGTAGATATCGGAATATAATACAATATACACTTAGTGGCAATTTTATATATCTTGATTTTTCCCACTTCCGTACTATATCTAAAAATAATATTTCTTTTATTACACCTTCTAAACATTATTTTCAGTTCTTCCTTCAAGAGAGCCCGAAACCTTTAATGTTAGACTTCAAGGGTTCATAAAACTTTCCCTCGGTATTTAAGGGGGGGAACACCGAGAAATAATTACTGCTTAAAACCGAAGGTAGATATTCATGAAAAACATGCAAAAACCTTTAACAGTTTTAACTGCGAAGTTGCATATAGCACTCGGGTATTTATATTTTTATATTAACTTAATTATTATTTTATTAAGATTATTTATTCATTTGCATTTCTCGTTCACACAGAAATACAAATATTTCTTATTCTATAAATCCTTTTGTGGTTTTTTTTTGCATAGCCCATTGCTATTCTTCCAACCTTAGTTTAACATTTGGTGAAGGATTTCATCGCAAGAAATTAACATTGCATGTTCAGAGCAAACTCAGGACAGAGAAGAAGTTGCGATAATAGTATAACCAATCTGGCATTTAAATTATTACATTACAGTTTTCATACATCGGAATATCAATCGCTACATATCTCAACCTAAAACCCACCTCAAAAGATGAAAACTGCTCAAAATACATAGATATTTTTTTTATATATTTTCCACGAATAACTTGCCAAGAAAGGAATAAATATAATCTGTATTATTAAATTATGAATGCAGTATTAATCTCTATCATTCCATTAAAATAATGATTGAAAAATTGAATCAATGAAAAGTTAATTCTTAAATAACAGAAACACTGTTCCAACTGTAATGCAGTCGAGATTTTTAAGCTCCAAAAATGTGAAATAAGAAGATGCTTTTAATTTCGTTTAACGTAAGAGAATGACGAAGATTTCTTAATGGGTAATTTGAGACTCGAACTATTTTTAACAAGGCTTAAAGATTTTCTTTTTTGGTACGTAGAATTTGAAACAAAGGAAGCTCTTTCGGAACTAACTACAGAATCAACCTAATTTGTTTAATCTTATTATTACTTTGTTACAGTTTCTTAGTTTAAAGGTAATTTTATCTGCTTCAGCCCAGAAAATATTCTTTTTCTTCAAGTAATCATGTTAGTTTTTGTTTTGTTCTTCTTTAATTTTCTGTTACAATGTAGGTTAATTGTTTTATAATGTCTGGTATATAACAATTCTTGAATATTTCTTATGGGAATAATCTAAATTCTATTATTATTATTATTATATTTACTTATGAAGATTTTTTTTCAATTTCAGTAATGCAGTTAGTATTTTCAAGCTATTTTCCCTTGTGTTTTTCGTCTAAAATTCCTTTAAAATTAAACTCTGAATTTTTATTTCATATCTTTTGATGATTTTTAGACGAAAAACAATTCTACAATTTTTCATAATTAATTTTACTAAATAAGAACCGTACTCAGTTTTCCAGTAAACAAATTGTCATTTCAAATCATAAATTATAATAAGTAATAAGAACAAATTTAAATAAACTCTTTTATAGGTCATTCATCAGGCCTGTTGGACCCATCCGACGCCCTTAATTTCACACATGCAACTCTTGAAATAAGTTTTAATCTCAGTAATTAATAGTCAATATTGCCAACCTATGCCGGATTCTTTTCTTTCCTTTTCCAAAAATTATCCTTGATCTGAGTTCATTATAATTCAGGTATTCTCATGCGTCGTAAAAATATATGTGGGAATTGTATTTTTCCCTTCTAGCTTAATAGCGTAAGTTTATTTCCTTTCTAATAATATTTTTTCACTTTACGAACGAGCTTATGTGAATAAATGCAAAGTCAGCAGAAAGATATCGAGAGATGAGATCACGCGCTATTGCCTCATAAACCACGTGACAGGCGTGGGAGTCTTTCGCAGTGGGATGGAGTGTAATGTTTAAACCCGTGGGAGATGGTTGGCAAGGGCAGCGGGCTACGGGGGTCTCTCCTCTGGTAGCACGGCGGCGATGGTATTGGCTAATAACTTTTAAATGTAATGTAAGGAATTAGATTTTGGAGTGGTAATTATGTTTTTCACCTTACTTCGTAATAGCAATCCTAATAATGCCTAAAAGATGAATCTCTCTATCTTGTCAAATATGTAAATACCTCATCTTGTAAATAATCTCACACTTATATTTTGTTCTTTAATAAAATTAATTAGTATTTAAACTGAGTTCTCTTCAATTGTCTTCTTGTGTTTCTCCCCTAGGTTCGCAGTTAGATAATTTTCCTTTTCCATGTGGACTGATTTTGGGTGATATTCTTGAAATTTATTTTCTACGAACCCAGAGCCCCCATATATAGCACTAGAACTATATGTCGTTATGTGATTCGTATGTTTTTTAGGCTATTGTCCCATTCTTTTGTATTGCCATTACAACTGCCTTCTGAAATCCTAACCAAAAATTGATACCAGACAAAGACGCCATTCACCAAAAATTGATACCACAATCATAAAATGACTTTTGACACAAAGCGATTATCGCCTTATCAAATTTTTAGTCTGTAGACAATTAATACCTGTCACGACAGCCTCTTTGATATCATCGATACAAGTCGAAAACAGCCTGTATTGCTGAAAGAACATCAAAAATTCACAATTTGAAATATTTTGTTTCTAACTTTCACAACAACAAATCTCTGCTTTTTCTGGAGCTTTATTTCACTGCAGATCAGAAAGTCTGTTTAAAGGATTTGTTTACTTACTTTGCCCTGTTTTCCGTATTTGAGTCGGCGTGTGGTAGTCTTTCCTAAGAAAAGGAAGACAAATTTGTAGTTTTTTCTGAAGTGTCCTTTTATAAATTGATTTAAAGGCTATGCCAAACGTGAACAAATCAATTGTGTAATTGGAAAGATGATGAAGAGTGTTATACGAAGAAGGGCGATGTGAATATAGGGTATTCGTAATCCGGGTATTTATAAAACAGAATTAGTAATCAATTTTGTGCATGTCGGACGCGATCTTGCTTGGTGTTCTAGCATTCAGTGACTTAATATTTTGCCAATAATAATTTATTTCATCACCGTATTTCTTATTATTCTCTATTAAGTCTTGTTTCAAAACCGCTCGACTACCATTGTAAAAAAAGAGAAAACCCCTAAACAGACACAAAAATCTTTGAAAAAAGATTCTTCATTTCTCAGCTTTTTCATCATTCATCTTGCAGATTTCTGCCTCCCCGTTTTTACGCACAGAAACTATTAATATCTTACTGCTTAACTATTACTTAACTATTAATACTTATCTTATTACTTAACTATTAATATCTTACTGTAAAATAGCTGAATTAAAAATTCTATTAAAAAGTTCTACTTTTAATCATTGGTGCTCAACCATTATTTACAACAAACATAATTTAAATATATTTCTGAACTGTTTTTTACTCTTTCGTTGTTATTCTTTTTCAACGTCATTTATTTTCAATCCCAAAAAAATCAAATAATTCACAAAATGTAATTAAAACACTTTTAAAATGTTATGCTTCTCACGAATCAGGAAGCTATAGTACGCGTTTATTTCAAACCACAAGAATAGATAGCCGTTTGAATCAATGGTGGCTAAACATTTAGACTGAAATAAAAAAAAAAAAATGTAAGACATTGTACAGGAAAAAAAGGCGAGAACATATTTCTTACAAAATTGCCAGTAGCTTACAGTGAAGTATTTGAATCCAAAACTTATTCCAATTTTAATAAAATGTTGACTCCTAATTCATCACTTGGTATTCCAACATTCGTTGGAATTTTTCCATTTTCTGCAGACAATTCTATTTAAATATTTTTCTGAACTTTTAAACTGTCGTTATACGCTCGTTGCTAAGTTTGAACACCATTTACTTTTAATACCAAATCAGCAAGATGATTCACAAAATTTAATTAAAACTCAATTAAAATCATCATGATTCTTAAGAATGTGCAAGCGTCAGAATGCGTCTAATCGAAATCAAAAGATTAGAAAGAATAATTATTTTATTCCCATGAGTTCTTGAGCGAAATAAAAAAGCGCAAATTTGGAATTATCATATTCACACAATGCTAAATTTCACGTTGCACGTTAATTTACGTTAAGAATCGCTCTGAATAAAAGTAACTGAACGTCATTCCCTTTGGGTACATTCAAGATTCTTGTGCATAAAAATTTGATTTTTTTTCAAATCTTTTTGTGCCATTTTCTTTCGTCGCGAATAAAAACCAACTTTTCTCATCGCCTTATTTAATGATACAAAGAATGAATTAGACTCAGATTTTTGTATGGAAAAAAGAAGCGAGTGAAAACGCATTAATCTAAAATTTATTACTAAATTAATTTTAGCGTTCTATGGGGAGAAAACTATTTTTATGTAGAAACTCTTCGACGGCGGCAGTTCCATTAAATGTTGCATTAACCATTATTAATGGCATTCCGTATTCTCAAGGTGTGCTTTAAATTTTAATTGCGTGTCTCGCTAATTTTAATTAACTCGACAGTACGTGTGGTTAAGCTCGCCTGAATATTCATGAATGGAAATGGGTAGCCAATTGCGGAGCGGGGAAATGAAGATTGGAATTTTCTATAATTATCAGCAATCAAACGATCCAGGTATGCTGAGTAAATTTCAAATTAAAAATAAAGTGTGTGCACACAGAGCTTTGATAGATTTGTTTATCAAATGATAGCTTAATGAATTTTAAATTTTCAGGATGAAGCTTTATCGTTATTTTTCTTCAAACACACTGTGTTGAATGAAGTGTTAAATGAGTTTGCATGAAACTTTTCATTTTAACACAAATATACTGCAAAACTCAAAATATTTTATTGAGGATAACGCCTCTTTCATATCTTTTGAAATATATCTAATAGCATAGATGATATCCGTTTCTAAAATAAACAGAGGGAATAATCTTCCCAGGTAGCACATGTTGCACGATATTGTACAATATTGTTTGATATTATATAATATTGTACAATATTATAAAATATTGCGAATATTTTTTTATATTGTACAATATCATTGTGCTACTGGGGTCCTTTCGGCTTTCTCATATATTTACACAATATTGTCTGTTTTGTGTTTAGTCTCGTAGTATAATTAACGCAATCTAATATAACTTTCGGACCTTTGACAAATGGGTCCAAAATTTCCTAAACATCTACAGTCTTTGTGTCAATACTATATGCCAAATTTCTTTTATTTTGATTATTTTGTTTTTCAGTTATCGGGTCCACAAACATATGAATAGTCTAGTTTAGCTTAGTTGTATCAACTTCCCGTTTTGAAGCAACTCAAGAGCTATTTTGGGACAGGACCTAGTAATTTTGGACCTCCATCAGATGTCGAGGACGGCACCTGAGCTAGCGCCTACCTCTCCAAACTTCCGCAACACACCAGCAGAGGAAGTTTGACCCATGAAATATTTCTTGTGCCACTGGCCCTCAAACACAGTGAATGTTCAGTGAAATCGGGTTTCAAATGTGGGACACTTCGGCTCCGAAGCCAAGACCTTACAAATAGATCACTGCGGCCCCACAAACACATAGACAGACGAGTAAAGAGTCGTCGAGATATAGTGTAGAGAATCCAACACGCACTTTGAACCTCTTCCCGTTGGTCAAGTGCTTCCGAAATTTGGCACAGATATACAATTTTGGTGTTAAGCATATTTTGAAATCCATCTATCAAGCTTAACGCGTTTTTAAGCTACAACGATCACATATACACGAATAGAGAGAAGAATAGGCAATCAGTACTACTAACGATTTTCTCTAAAATTAGATTATTATCTGCAATACTCGTTATAAAACCACATTCAAGGTTTCATCTGTCTACCTCATTGAGTTTTCGACTTACATGTGTTTCATGTCGCATGTTTCGAAATACCGTGTTTACATGTTGTACACGGACGGCAGAACCGGATTTACACATTTCTACACCTAGGCCAAAGTATATTCTGCGCTAACTCTGAAAAAAGTTAATATGAATTCTCAATGTAATATACATCAGTTTGTTTCTGAAACATAAAAGCACTTAATACAATCCTTGAACCACATTAAATTTTTTGATGAAATTTATATTTATGAAGTAACATAACATTAACACCTACAAAAATACTTCATCAAAATTCTCGAAATGGAACTCCTACTAGAACGTTTTCGTTCAAGCCTCTGTCCGTGAATAGGCTTGAAGGGACATTGAAAGAACAAGGACAAGAGAAGATAAGATAGGCAGAAGACAAAAGTTGCATCTTTTAATATATTTCATGTAACGAATGTCGATTTAAAAAACATCATTTTATACGGCCTTTTCAAAATAATACTGAAGAAAATTAGATGGGTGGCTGTCTCTGCGGAACAGCCGTTGGGATTCAGGGGCGTAGACTTACTTACCTTACTCAACTGTGACTTTCTGTGACTAAAGTTGTTCTATGTAGCTAAAGTAGCTCTATGCGACTAAAGTTGTTCCATGTGACTAAAGTAGCTCTATGTGACTTTGTCCTATGACCTATGCTCTATGACCTTTCTTTAAAGGAAACTAAAACCAACTGAATTCAATTAAATCGATGGAAAGGACAGCTCAATTAAATCAACAATTGTTAATAATAATTAATTAAGGACAGTTGAATAATCGATTACTCAGCTGTGACATACTGTGACTAAAGTAGCTCTATGTGACTTCGACCTATGCTCTTTGACCTTTCTCTGTTAAATGAATTAATGTGAATGAATTAATTAATCTGAAATGAATTAATTATTAATCTGTTAAAATCCAGTAAATATACAGCTCACAACCGATGTGTGCGCGCGCATCGGTCGCTGTGACGTCATCAAAATTATTCGAGATTTTCACCAACTTTGAAGCTGGACTGTGACTAAACCATAATTCAAATTCTAAAATTCTTCTTTGAAATCTTGAATGTCCACCTTTCACTTTTAATGAAACTAAACCAACTCTCTGTGTTATTTAGTTGCAGAGCTTTAAGGGTTTAAAATCACCATGAAAAGAGTCATAATTTTTTCCTTTCCCGACACACCATTAGACCACTATGGAGAGACGTAAGTCTACATCAAAATTTGTAAATATTTGGTTGTTATTTCTTATGTATAATCGCTCTATCTGACGTCTGCACCCTAGGTCATGGTCTATAGGAAATTTGGTTATGACGGATGGACAGACAGAGTATCAGTTCGCGGGAATCGTCCAAAACTTGACAGATGTCTTCAATTGTTATATGAAGACCTCATACGAAATTTCTTTTATGTAGCTTGCTGCGTCCTTGAATTATCGACAGACAGATAGACAGATGCACTGACATAATTCCAAAAGTCATTCTTCCGGACGAATGGAAATATAAAATATGGAGGATCATAAAATTCTGATAAATCGTATGCTTGAAAGTAAAATAAAGTTTATGTTTGTAAGCTTCATACGATCTTGACAGGTATATATTTTCAAGAATTTCATTCTAAAACAAAAGTATTGGTATTTTAATGAATATCTACCTCTATATTAAACTACTGAATAAAAGATCTTCGTGTTTCTTCTAACGAAGGCGTTAAGTTTTATAAATCATGCCCACACACACATCGCCAAAATTATACATCGATTGAATAATAAATTCTGTGAAATTTTGATTTAATTTATGGTATTTACATAGAGATGATAACTCATTTTCATGCAGCGTCACGTACTTAGCGAATACGTGCGTCGACGTCTCGAGGATTGCTGATTGAATTCGAAGCAGCCTTTCTTCAAAAGTAGATTGCTAGCCGTCTTTTCACTGGTAGAAAATGTTAAAATGAATTTTAGACCGATATCAATAGCTTTCAAAAGTTCTATTACGTTTCATCTATGTCAGATTTGCCGTCATATTGGATAAACAAAATATCCCGTTTTAATTTAAAAACTAGAAAGAATTTTTTATTTAGAATATAAATTAACGACTTGGAAATGTTTCAAAAATAACGATTCAACAGGAAATGACACAAAATCATTGGAAAAAAAATAATAGTAGAAAAAATATTACTGATTGTTAAGATAGGTATAGCAATGACATTCAAATATTTAATATTAGACAGGAAAATTATTCAATTTTTCCATTCATTTTTATTTTCTCGTATACGAAGTGCACAAAGAGAAATCATTGTAGTCATAAAAAATATTGACCTCGAGATTATGAAGAATCTCCAGTTCTAAGACTTCTATGAATCCCCAAAAAATCAGTTTTGGAATTAAGTCTGTCTCTCTGTATGTCCGTGTATCCGACCGTATGTATGTGAGCACCCATGGTTACTGGAGAATAGTAAGGTTAGGCTCTCGAATGCATCGAACATCTGACAACAGCACAACAAGGCAATGCGTTAACTTTCAAATTTTTTCTTAAAACCATAACATTTGGCTTTGAAAAGAGTCGTTTTTCAGTCTTTAGTTTACGAACCAGAGGAAAACTCAAAAACTCGTTAACAATCAAACAACCTCTTCAGCACTGAATCAAACGAGATATATTCATAATAAAACTAAATTTTCCGCCTTTTAATTTCGAATGCGAGGAGAAAAAAGAAACAAAGAAAACCTCGGCTCCATGACTTAGGCCTTACACCCTTTCGGGTAGGCCGGACCGGTGTGTGTTTTAAATAAAGAAAAACCCTCGGCTCCAGACTAGACATAAATAAGCCCAACAAATTATATTATTTCCTTTCATTCATCGAAAACTCCAATTATACGGCAAAAAAAGCAAATAGTATCCTCAAAAAGCGAATCGATCATTTGTAATTGCTGAAGTAAAGAAAAAGAGGAGAACCAGGAATCATTTTCATTAAAAATAAAAATTCATGACACGGAATTTATAAACAATAAAAAGCAGTCTTGTGATGTACACTCATGTCCATAAATTAAGGATAATTCAGAATCACACAGAAATTGAACTCTAAAATAAAAATTTCACCTGTAGAATTATCACATACATCTTGAAGAAGAATATTCAAATTACAGGAAACCACCAGATGGCGCGGATAGTACGTCACAATGACGAGAGTGTAAGAGAGGGGTATATAAGGAATGGTGGCAAAGAAGTAAAATTGTTCACAAGCGCTTTAAAAGCCTTTCAGTGCAATAACCGCATAGTTATGGCACAAAGGAAGCATTTGGATGATTTTTTACGTGGTAGAATTATCGGACGACTGGAATGTGGACGTACCCAGCTGGAAGTATCCGAGGAACTTGGAATCGCCCAGAGTGTCATCATCTCCAGGCTTTGGCAACGATTCCAAGATGATGGTAATGTGAGTAGATGTTACAGCACAGGTCGCCCCCGAGTTACAACGCCGAATGAGGACCGGTATTTGGCAGTTACTGCCAAAAGAAACAGACGGAGCACAGCATCAGACCTGTCTCGTCAGCTCTCTTCAGCTACCGGTACGACAGTTTCAAGGCAGACCGTGTACAGACGCTTAGGGCACATTGGTCTATATGCTCGTAGGCCTGTCAGATGTGTTCCACTTACCGCAACTCACTGTTGCCTGCGATTAGCCTGGAGTAGAGAGCATGCATTGTGGACACCGCAACAGTGGTCTTGTGTGATGTTTTCTGACGAGACCAGGTTTAGTTTGCAGTCTGATTCTCGCCGGACTTTCATATGGAGAGCGCCAGGTACCCGTTACCACCAAGAGAACACCATTGAACGACACCGTTACGGTGGTGCAGGATGGCTCGTTTGGGGAGGAATTATTCTTGGTTCCAGAACTGACCTGCATGTTCAGAGTGTAACGATGACAGGCCACATCTATCGGGATGTCATTCTGGAACAACATGTACGTTTGTTTCGGGGCGCCATGGGTGCTGAATTTCTGTTTATGGATGACAACGCCCGTCCTCACCGTGCAAACATTGTAGACGAATGCCTTCAATCGGAGGATATCACCCGTATGGATTGGCCAGCATACTCACCGGACTTGAATCCAATAGAGCATGTGTGGGATATGCTTGGCCGACGAATTGCAGCCCGTCAACCCCCTCCCACCTGTCTACCGGAACTTCGGAGGGCATTGCTTGATGAGTGGTGTAATATTCCCCAAGATCAGATTGATAATTTGATACTCAGCATGCCTAGGCGTTGTAAGGCCTGTATTGCATCGTCCGGGAGACATACTCCGCATTAACCATCATACTAACCATGTTATACTGTTTTTTGTAAAAAGGTTCTTTTTTGAAATTTGCTCCAGGGAGTAAAATCGAATTTTTATTAATTATGTCAAACATATAGCATCTGTTTTGCTCTTTACCTTTTGTTTAATAAATAGACTTTACAAATAAGTCAAATTTGTTTTGCTTCTGTCTCTTTCTTTGCCTGAACTTCATTATCCTTAATTTATGGACATGAGTGTAAAATGATGAAAATACAATAACGAACCATTAAGCGGGTATTTTCACCTTTTCTTACAGATGGAATAATTTTATTTCTTTAATTCGAAACTGCGTGGGAAAGCGGAAAGTTTCGGAATCTTAACCCATTTGACCTTATGCGTCTTAAGACCTCCTGCGCATCGCGTTTTTGGACCCTCCCTGGTGAGCACCATACAACGCAACAAACTAGTTAAATGAAGTACAGTATGTAGTCTTGATATAAGAATTGAAACTACTTCGAGGTTAAAGTAAAAAAGTATTTTGATACGAAATCAGACAAAGTGTAACACACATTTTTTTCTGAGAAAAGTATTATTACATATAAAACGAATATTTTTTATGTTACGAAAAGTTTATTACATCTTATATTTCTAACAACGTAAAATGTCGGGCCCATGCTTTACACGTGCATCGAGTTACAGTATTTTAAGCTTTAAAACAAAAATTAAGTAATTGATAGAAAATATCTATCAATGACTATATCTAGTAGATATTGTATTCCGATGCGTAAATTTCGAGGTTTCAAGAAACATCTCAAACGTTTTAGAGTAAACATAACCTAAGGGTCCTAAGTTCGTGACTCGATTCAATGGATGATACACTGTGTATACGGGCATCAGCAGCAATAAATCCGTCGAGGATCAAACGTCCTCCCTGTAATATGGAATTGAAGTTTGGAGAAAAGTGTAGGTCCCCAAATAACTCTCTTGTAGATTCAAAACGCGTCATTAATATTACCAGATTATGGGATTTCAGTAAAATCAAAAGAAGAAGGTATATTCTAATAAGATATGTGTGAGAAAAGGGCTTAATTAATTTTAATTTGATAAAGCCCGTTGAGAAGACAAAAATTACCACTTCACCAATATGACTTTCCTACATTAATTATCATTTTCTTAAAAATTTAAGTGTATATCTCCAGCATATCAATCAACTTTGTCACACTAACTGCAATAAAATATCGATAACAATATACACGATTAATTTACTGCGTTGTTGCAAGTTGTGCCTTGTTTTATCATCATAGCTACTAACCCTTTATAATAAAAATTTTAACTTAAAAATTACGGATAAAATTATATAAATGTTTAAGTAAATATCATTTTTTTTCAAATATCAGCCATTAACTTCATAAACCGATCCGAAACCGAGTCTCCAGAGTTATGTAATTAAGATTCTTCTATATAATAAAATAGTAATAATTTTAACCCCTTCTGATGTCCGGGGGAGTCATCAAAAGACTCTACAACCATTGGGTTGAATCTACCCTCCTGGGTTACGGAATGGAACATCTTGAATGCATTTTAATAGCATTCTAACATATTAAGTAAATAATTTCATTTCTGTGCTGAACAAAAAAAAAATACATTTTCTTTTAATTGCCGATTATTTAAGTTCAATAGAAATTTAGCTTGCATTTCCTCAGCCATTTTAATAATTAATATTCTTTTAGCCATTTTGCAAATAAATTAGTCCAAGTTCTGAAAGGAACGGATATATTCATTTTGCTAAAGGCATCATGAATTTTGGAACAAATAGAGCTGCGTAAAGTTTAATTTATGATATTTACACAAGAATGATAACTCGTTATGGTACCGCATCATCTTCCTGAATACATCTGAGATACTGCGAAATGGATTTTATAAAGATCTCTGCCTTCATTTCAGTGAACGAGTACCGGTTTCGCATCTATTACCGTTTCACCATTTTGGAATCTGTTCTGCGAAATTTTCCGGATTCCGTTCTTGAATAAAATAAAACACGAATTCCTAATACAAGGCAACGCGTGTTATTAAGCTTTCTTGCTTTCTTCCAAAATATAATGGAACCTCTGGAATGGAATGGGAGAATGTCTTCGAAATTTTTATGGAACGTTTTTCCCCCGAGAGAGTTCCTTAATTTTTTTCTCTCCAGAAATTATGCGTCCACATCTCGTCTATGGATGGAAGTTTTAATATCTCGTCTTTCTGAAAAAAAGTTTTGAATCGTAGTTGAAGCTCGCGGATCCTGTAAGCGCGAGAATTTAAATCTGGATTTTTGAAATAATGGGATTTTTCGTAAAATGAAATTTTTCCTCTTTAGTGGAAAGAGAGCAGCGCAGTTCTGCAAGGAACAGCATGTCATAAAGGAATTTTGGAAGTTAGGATATTAAAAAACATTTCAGTATGGAAATTAATGTTTGCCAGATGTATAAACAAAAAATGCGGTTCTGTGTGAAGGAGTTGTAAGGATAAATCGTGTTGGGTTTGAATAGGAAGACGCATATAAACTTAGAAAATGCGATTACTTAGAATTACAAAAAGGAAGTATTTACTTTACGCACAAATTAGACTACGTAAATCACATTTATGCTATTTCAACATAAAACTGTTTGTGAATTGCTAATCATATTTGTTTATTTTGAACAGATATATTTGAGTCCTGGTTTCATATTTGCATTATCAGCTAACAAATAGGGACATTTCACAAAACCCTATCTGTTGTCAAATGGAATAATTGACTAGATAACCGGAAAGAGAAAGTAACCGAACTGACGCTGCAAAATATTTTGTTTCTAAATTTTTACAGTTTTGATATTATCGCCTTCGATGTACTCCCGCCATCGATTCAAACACAGTACCATGCAAATTTGCCCTATTCGAAGCAGAGCTTCACGTCATTTTCTGAAAGCCCTTTCATCTCTTCAAACAGTGGCGGCTCGTGCTATGCAATGCTGTGGGTGCTGCAATTTCATCACATACATTTTTTTTGGCTTTTTTTTCTTAACTTTGAGTAGTTTTATATTTAACTATACGAGTGCAATGGCTAAAAGTTACAACTCCCTCAAATTGCAAAGCACAATCCGCCACTGTCATCAAATTGATCTCCTCCTAGCAATGACTTGACCGTGTGGTTTAAAAGGAAGACACAACGGGAATCCCGTACTTGGTTGATAACATCCTGGCAGATATTGAATTGTGGGGTGGGACATTGTCCTGATAAAGAAGTGATTTGTTTTCCAAAGATCCGATCGTTTTCTAATTACCCGTTCACCTGAGGGACTTTAAGGACAATTATGTATTATTGTTGGTTGACTGTTTGACACAACCAATGCTCACAATCCCTCTGATGTCAGAAAAACTTGTCGAACTTGAACGGACAGAACGTCGGCCCTATTTAAGTCCTTTAACCCTCTGACTACTAAGAGTTCTCAAAATCTGAGTACAATTGTAGGCAGAGGTTTGCTTACTAATTGATCTGTGGAATGGATTCGTCCGCCCCGTTCCCCCTTTTCTCCTCACTACGGGCGGTGGGAGATATGATAGGCAGGCCTTTCATCTCTTATCTCTCCCCTAAGGGTCCCTTTAATGACCACTCGCCCAACTGCCTCTCCCCCCTTTCAGAACAGCAACCGGCCGAAATCCGCCCCACTAGTGTAGAAGTTGCAAGGCCGGTTACGGGCGGCTTAGGAGTTAGAGTGTTAATCCAGTCTAAAACTTATGTACATAGCAAGTACTCACTTGTTGCATCTTCCAAGTTTAAAGCCAAATTCCACATTAACACGCTGTAAACGTGGAATTTGCGTGTAAAAAAGCTTTCCGAAAACTTTTTTTTCCGTCCACGCGGCGTACAAGAACGAATCACTTCTAAGCATAAAACCGAACTGTTGAAACTTAGCTTGCGGTTACACAATGCGGTTTCTGGGAAAGCTGCATCTGTGAGACAGCATATGACCCCTTGTTCTTTAAAGGCGCTGTTCACACTGGTGCGACAAAGTTGTGAAACCGGTTCTCGGCCCGTGAGTACCCTGGTTCACCAATGGAAACGCTCCGGTTTTGCCTACAATTCGTCGCATGGTTTCATAGAAACAAATGACAGTGTTCACACTTGTTTCCTATGAAAGAGTTTCCGCCCTGCGCGGATGATAACTCCAAACACCGAATCTGTTTTCTGATGTTAAATAAAAACTTATGAACTTTTATATGATTTAAAACTTTTTTGGTTTTTTCGACTAATTATACTCTGTTATGCTGATATTATTAATTTCTATAAATGATTAAAGCGAATGTGTGTGTATTTGTAGAGGATGAGAATGTAAAATTAAATTGATTTTTTTTCCACTTTTCGAAACAACTTCCGAAATTATTAATGCATTGTAATTTTAATATAATATTTTATTTAGAAGGATAATTATAATACATTTTATTTATTAATAATGATTAATTAAACTGGTTTATTATATAGGCATATTCATATTTTATTTTATTATAAATATCTTTAACAGGCGCGTGACGAAAAAATGCTTTTGCCAAAATTTGCATCTGCGAGAATATAAGGAAACTTTTTTTTTTCAAGGAAATAAAGTCTTATAATCGGCACTCGCTTTATATTCAGAATTTTACTGATACATTAATTAAACTGGTCACCGATTCATTAAATGCAACAAGTTTTCTTCTACATACAACGAAATTTTCTTTATTTTTTTGACATTAAGGAAGTTGCAAAAGTTTTAATTTGCTTTTTACCTAATTTAAAGTACATTTCATAAAAAGTTAATTACGCCGTTCTGAAGATAAATTACTAAGCTAAAAAAGTTCAACTACTTGTTTTTCTGTAAAATTATTTCTTCATCACAGTGCAGTTAACAATGTCCAGGTGGTCCAAATTCCGCGAATCCACCCTAATCTTTTCAATGATGTGAATTTCAATGTTGTGCAATTTTTCCGTTAATTTTAACAAATTTCAGAATATATTTTTATGTATACTTTTCAAAAAAAAGCAGATAATTTTTTTTAACTAACCGGTTGAAAATTATTAATGTTTTAGGTCTGTTGAACAATATTTAGCATGCAACTTTTAAGTATAACATATAACTTTCCCAGTTCTTCATGTTCAAATTTTAATATTTTTCGAAATTACTTGTAAAATGTGATCTGAGAATAGTAGAGAACGTGACACACTCATGTGCCTTTTGTTTCTATCTTACTTGCAGTTCCGCTATAACATAAATGTCCGGTTATTTTCCAGCCACACCTTGTATGTACTTCGGACACATAGAGCTTCACTCATAGAAGTCAGTATCGGTGGGGAAAAGAATTAAAATCCCCAAAACATATGTTTTTTACGGCTTATGAAAATCTGCAATAAAATAACACGTAGAAGCGCCGCATTTCATTCCTATTCTATTATACAAAGTTAATTATCAGTTAGCGAACTCAGTCAGTTTTCAACTACGAAAGAAAACCAAGCTGACATAACCTAAAATTAAACAGATTTGATTTTTAAAAAAGCATTCGCTGATCCATTTCCATACATGTTTGGCACAAAGTATCATTTTCTTTCTGCCTGAGACATAAGTCTCAATGATGCAAGTAATATGACACACTTCCTTAAGGAAGTGTGTCGTATTAAAATAACATTGGGTTACAGTATTGTATAATTCAAAGAATAATAAGTTTAGAGATAAAAATCCTTCAAAAGACTCCAATTCTGAAGAACAGAACTTTTGAACATCATTCTTTAAATAATTTGAAAACAATAAAATCTAACTTATTCCCATAAATATTTCGATTTTTTTTTCTTTCTTCATTTTGTCTTGCGTTCGGTGAGACATGGCTTGAAAAAAATATTACCAGGTTTCTACTGCATGCACCAAAGAAACCTGGTAAAAAAGAAACCAGAGAACAAAAATGTTTAATTAAAGCAAAGCGACAGCTAACAATTTAAGTTTGTTTGAGTAAGTGAGTTTTATGTTTTTCAGGGCAGAAGAGCCAGCGAAAGCTGTGCTATGACAAATAACTTTCTTTGATATATGAAGGTTTTATATTATAGCTTACGGGGAAAAAATAACATTTTCAAAATTTAGGAATCTCAATAGCTGGTGTTTGTAAGAATTAAGGGCAAAAAGAGAGACTCTGTGTCATGAAATTGTAAGACTATCCTTACTATTTCTAGCAGAACGATGTAGAAGGTAGGATAAAAATAATTTAAAAATAAGAGACGTGAAGAGAAAGAATTTCTTATATATATATATATATATATATATATATATATATATATATATATTTCATTTTTTCATATCTTTTCGAATTTGATATGAAAGTTTGTTATTTTATTTTATTGTTTTTCTATTATGTTTTGCTTCATTTATATATATATATATCAATTCCAAAAGTATCTATAAAAATACATATCATATTAATTCTGTTGCTGTTAAGAAAAAATGATTAATTGAAAAAGAAAATCCAAATATGGAGTTTTCAACAATTTAAATGATCAGCTCGACTTTGGACGAGCTTGTCATTTTAAAATCTTGATTTTATTTGCTCAAAGCCATTAATAAGACAGTTGTTGAAAACATAAGGGGTAAATTACCTTAAATATGCAGAAGAAAGAGGGAAAAGAGTCTTAACCCTAAATTACATACTATCAGAAAGATATTTAACATTTATTAACAAACATAAAATATTGCACATTATTCTAAATCACTTAATTCTACATCTAAGATATAAATATGTTAACAAGAAATTAGTGAATGAAAGTGTGAGAAATTGATTTTACCACTGTCAGCATATCCATCAGCTGTAAGCCACTCTTAAAGATTCAATACATAGTCCGCATAAAATATATTCATATTTTTGAAAATTAGTAATAGGTGTTAAATTTTATTAAAATGTCATATATAAGTTAAAATTCTAGAGAATAATTTACAAACAAAATTTTAAAAAACATAATAAATATTTCAATATTTATATGTAAAAATTTTTAGAAACTATATAAAAAATTAGGGGCGCCACCTATATTCAGGAAATTGAATTATTTCAAATGAACTGGAATATACTAACTAAAATTGTAAACATAATATTCTCACTGAAATTTTTAGAAACACATCTCTAATAGAGAAAAATAAAAATTTTTACCCAAGTAAATATATTTTTTAATTCTAAATAACTTAAATATCGCCTATCAATATATAAAAATAAAAATGTTTTCGGGATTCTAAACAATATAGCACTCTTAAGAAATGTGTAATGTTTTTTATTATATTATTGTTATCTGTAACTAGTCTATTATTTCTAATTTCATAATTAATTACTAAGTTTCTAAAAAGTCACTTGCTAAGATTACTATTCCAGGAAGGAAATCTATTAATGCCAAAGTCAAATGTATAACTTTTATCATATATATCAGTCTTAATTTTTCCATCTAAAATTTTTAATTCTAAATCAAAAGATTCTGCTGTTAATTCATTATTATTAGTCTTAATTAGTTTCAAATAATCAGGATAAGTATTCATTTGTGGCTTATATACTAGATGTTTATTAAATACAATAAGATAATCAATAAATCTAAACATTAAATAAGAATTGTTAGAAATGAAGTCCTTCTCATAAAAATGTAGATATAAATTAGCCAAAATATTACTTGCTGGTCCCTCCTCTGGCAGTCCCTTAATCTGATGGAAGAGTCTATTATTAAAAATAATAAACTTTTCTTTTATTACTAAATTAATAAGAGTTTGCGTATTTATGCATACTTAAATTCTTATTTAATTCAAAACCTTTATATATCTCCAAAAGAGTGTAGACCAAATCTTCTATATCCGTACTATTAAAAAGATTCTGGAAATCATAGATTTGTATATTGAAGACCTCAACAACTCTAATTGCATTAACTATTTCAACACTATTATTAATAATTATCGTATTATTTTGGTGTCACTAATGTTTGAAATACTTAGTCATCTAAGTATTTCAAACATTAGTGACACTTCTAAATATAACAGGACTCTTTTGGAATTTAGAAGTAAGGAAATTATGAGGCTAATTTAATTTTACACTTTGAATACCAAATCTTTTATGCAATGCTATCATTCTATTGGAAATTTCTCGTTCACACTGCCTCGACTAAATATAATTCTGACTATTATAAATGTGTTCACTAATTAATTTTCTATAATAGTATTTACAAATATTTGCAAAATTACTGGACACTTCGTAATTATAAACGATTATGAAATCTTTTTGAGCTTTTTTAATGCGGTTTTCAATGTATATATATATATATCATTATATAACATGTAATCTGAACTTTCAAAACAAAGTAGGCAAAGCATATCAAAAATGCAATGCAAAATCTAAGAATTTATTAATTAAACAAAATTTAAATTACGAACCTATAAATAAAAGTGCTAAATACATGCAAATTGCAAATGGTAAACTACGAACATACCTCTAAACAATGTTAATCTTACAAATATATATATATATATATATATATATATATATATATATATATATATATATATATATCAATGTCATGAAAGTCAAAAAATGTTGAAAAGTTGAATGTTGCGTTTGTGTTATATATTTCTATATTATTTTATCTTCCCCTTTTATATATATTTTCCACTTTTGTTTATTTTCTCTCTTTAATAACTCTCGGCTTTTTCTTACCGCGATTTTTTTCTTGACATTTTTTCTTGATATTTTGTTTTATGAATGTTTTTGTTGTATATGTTGCTTTTACAATTCTGCTATGTTTGTTTCTTATTTGTTATATATATATATTCAACACTTTTAATAATAACAGAGTTTTTTACATGTTGACATAAATGTTTAAATTTAATTTTTTGTTCATGGTATCTATAGTATTTTCACTTCTTTAGATTTTGTTTTAGATTTGTCTGTATTGTTTAAATAATGAATTTTTAGTATAAGAGTGGCTTCATGATATGTCGTGTTTACTTTATATATGTAAGATTATATATAACAAGTTATATTAAGATATATATATATCAATGTCATGAAAATCAAAAAATGTTGAAATAAAATGGAGAGACTGTAGTTAATCGGAAAAAGCGTATAGATGCTCATCAGGGTAAGTAAAATCTATACGAACCGCTAAAAAATCAGTGAAATCATAATGTTTTCTGCGAACAGTGCTGGCATAAAGCCAAAAACACTGTCCTTTACCCCAAACATTATGATAAACCAAGAATTTGAATGAAATACCAAATAATAGAAGTGATTTTACGAACCTAAAACTGAGAGAAGCAGCCAACGGGAGACGTGACAAAGGAATGAACTTAACGCTTCATGTAGGGTCCGGATGTTTAATGATGTCTCAATGTAGATCGCTTTCATCTTTGTTTCCATCGATTTCCTAATCTTCATCAAAACTCCCCCAACCTTAGAAATTTGACGCAAAAGAAAGTAACTTGATATTTCGTAAACATCCGGACCCTACATGACGCGTTAAGATCATTCCTTTGTCACGTCTCCCGTTGGCTGCATCTCTCAGTTTTAGGTTCGTAAAATTATTTCTATTATTTGGTATTTCATTCAAATTCTTGGTTTATCATAATGTTCGGGGTAAAGGATAGTGTTTTTAACTGTATGCCACCACTGTTCGCAGAAAACATTATCATTTCACTAATTTTTAGCGGTTCGTATAGATTTTACTTACCCTGATGAGCATCTATACGCTTTTACCGATTAACTACAGTCTCTCCATTTTATTTCAACATTTTTTGATTTTCATGACATTGATATATTTTCCACAAATCTTCTTGAATTGCAGCATTATTGCGCATTCGTTGCGTTTGTGTTATATATTTCTATATTATTTTATCTTCCCCTTTTATATATATATATTTCCCTTTTGTTTATTTTCTCTCTTTAAGAACTCTCGGCTTTTTCTTACCGCAGATTTTTTTTCTTGACATTTTGTTTTATGAATGTTTATGTTGTATATGTTTCTTTTACAATTCTGCTATGTTTGTTTCTTATTTGTTATATATATATATATATATATATATATATATATATATATATATATATATATCAATGTCATGAAAGTCAAAAAACGTTGAAATAAAATGGAGAGACTGTAATAAATCGGTAAAAGAGTATAGATGCTGATCAGGGTAAGTAAAATCTATATGAACCGCTAAAAAATTAGTGAAATCATAATGTTTTCTGCGAACAGTGCTGGCATAAGGCTAAAAACACTGTCCTTTAGCCCGAACAGTATGATAAACCAAGAATTTGAATGAAATACAAATAAAAGAAATGATTTTACGAACCTAAAACTGAGAGATGCTGCCAACGGGAGACGTGACAAAGGAATGAACTAAACGCGTCATGTAGGGTCCGGATGTTTACGAAAATATCAAGTTACTTCTGAGGTTGGGGGAGTTTCGATGAAGATTAGGAAACCAATGGAAAACAAAGATATAAGCGAACTACACTGAGAAAACGATGATGATGAAAGAAATGATGAAAAAAGGAAAAGAGTGTATTTAAAAATTAATGTGTAATATAAAAATTAAGGTGTATATAAAAATTAAGGAATGATGATAAAAAAGGAAAGGAGTGTATTTAAAAATTAAGGTGTATATAAAAATTAATGAAAGATGATAAAAAAGGAAAGGAGTGTATTTAAAACTTAAGGTGTATTTAAAAATTAAGGTATGATGATAAAAAAAAGTGTAACTAGTGTAATTAAAAATTAAGGTGGAAACGGTAAGTGTTAAATAATATTTGAATTTGAAATCCATTAATAAACGACTTAAAGATGCGTTTTCGAGGTAATCACATTAGTCCTGTCTGGCTTGAGAGACCCTACCACAGTATTAGAACTGCGACAACATAGCTCTAATATGCAATCCTGTACTTACATCTTGAAGCCATTAATTAAAGGTTCGTAGAAGGAGGTAGGAATTTCATTACTATTAAGATTATTTATAATGTGCTGAATTTGTTTCTTGTTTGAATTTTTATCGCTGCATGTTTTGTTAATTCTTATGAGTTGATTAATGATAGTGTTTTTGTAGATTTTAGAAGAGATATTTGAGTTCCAAAAAATATATCTATTGACATTGAATTTAAACTTGTTTCTTTTGTCATAAATATCTATTTTTAAAGTATTTTGACAATCAATAATTAAGTCCAGAAAAATAACTGGTTCTTGATAGCTATTGGTTTGTATTAATTTAAGTTCATTTGGATACAGAATATTATTAGTTGTATTGAAATCTTTATGGTTAAAAATAATGAGGTCATCAATGAATCTAAAGACTGAATTCGAATTAATAGCGATATTCCGTTCAAAAAAGTGTAGAAATAATTGGCAAGAAGAGATGAATAACTGCTCCCTTGTGGGATGCCTTTAATTTGCTGAAAGATATTTTCCCCGTTGATAATAATAATAATATATTGTAAGATCTTTCCACAATGTTATTGGGATGTTAAGTAAGTTTTTTAGGTCGTAGAAATAGTTCGTTAAGACTTCTTGTAATTTATCTAATGGGATGCTTGTGAAGAGATCTTGAAAATCATAGGTTTCTATTTTATTATTTTTAAGGAATTCGATAACTTTATTATTGTTTTTAATTATCGATGTAAAATTTTCGTCTTCATTAAACTTGAGGATTATGTTGAGATATTTAGAGAAGATTATTCCAGGTTTATACATATAGGTGTTCGTACCGCAAGTAATGTATCTAAATTTAATAGGCTGTTTATGGAACTTAGGATAGATGACAATATACGGAAGGTTGTTATTTACATTGTGGCATCCAATTTTTTTTGTTATCTTGAACTATTAGATACGGAACTAAAATCTTCAAAAACCTTTAAACAGTGTAAATCCAATATCATCACTATTAAGAAAAAAATCTCATCCTTAAACAAACACCAGCTCCATAACGTACTGGTTTACGTACAGTTCGTTTGGGTCTTTTCATTTCGGGTTCATCATCAGAATTTTCACTAGAGTCATCATCGCCTTCATTCCAGCTTCTCTAGGCTTTTAACTGACTGACATGAACTATTGTAGCATAAGGACGGCCATTACTGGGTTCCAGTTGTGAGATTCTGTATGTGTCACTAGGGAGTATTTCTGTGACGACCATAGGTCCTCGGTATCGTGGTTCTATTTTTGTGGATTCACCTGTCGCCTTTGGATTTCTTCTTATTGCCACGATTTCTCCGTTACGAAACGATAAATTACCTGACTTCTCTTTGTCGTAATATGCATTCATTTTCACTAAAGAATCTTCGTTGCTTTTCAAGTTCTCAACATGCTTATTCTTTTCTTGGATTTGAAGAATCAACGAGTGTCGCTCTTTCTTAAAGTTCTTACTATCTTCTTGTAGAGGTCGTAGTTCATTCTTTACCATTTTAAGATCATTCTCCAAATTGCCCACCATCTTTTTCTGGGAAGAGTCATTAATCTGCAAACTTTCACTCTCTATCTGAGCTGTTTCAAGACGTTTAAGACAGACAGGGTTTACTTTTTCATCAATCGGAAAGTTTCTGAATAGTTCCTCTTCCCGATATCCAATATGAACTCTTTTTCCTATTTTTTCAGAAGCAATATGAGGGAGATCAAGCCATATAGATCCGATGAAGAGATCAACTGACTGCACATTGTCAGGAACAACGTATATAATTATGCTTCCATCTTTTACATTATCAACTTCAATATCGGCTTTAATTCTTCCAATAGACTTTAATGCAGGCATCTTTTGATTTCCCAAACCGCATATTTTATTAACAGCAGGTTCAAGTTTCAGTTTAAGTTCCTGAGCAACTGAAATATTCAAGAGAAAACATGAGCCCCCTGTATCAATTAAAGATTGCACATTATCACAATTATTAAGTTTTGCGTTCTTCGAATATGAATTTCTCTCCTCTGAATTCTCGAAAGCTCGTCTAACAGATAAGCCTTCATCACTTGAATATTTACTTTCCTTGGAGACACAGTTTATAGCTTTATAACTTGTTTCATTACATTCTAGGCATGTTAAAACTGATTTTGGTAGCGAACAGTTCCTTGAAATGTGCCCAAAATTAGAGCAATTGAAGCATTTTGGCTCACCTCTATCATTATGTGTAATACGGTACATATTTCTCTTTTTTGTTGATTGTAACAACTGAATCATCTTTAAAGGAGTTCTGCTTGTCGTAATGCCCTTCCTTAGGAGATTGTTTACTTCTGAAAGTTGACCTCAAGGTATCATAGTCATCCAGTTTTTCAACTAAATAATCTAGCGAATTTAGCTTAGACCAGTCATCTATAAAATGATATTTTACTTCTTGAGACACTTTATGTTTAATCTGATCATGTTATGATAAAGTCGCTCAACTTTTCAAAACTATCTCCTTTAACTCCATTTACCCATTCATTAAACAACTTCTTAATTCATAGGTAAAGTTTTTCCAGGTGCTCCCTAAATTCTTATTATGTATAAGAAACTTTTGGCGAAATTTTTATGGCGTTAAATTATACCGTTTTAATAATATGTTTTTAACTTCGTTATAATCGTTTGCAATCTCATCCGGTTCTCTGGCGATTAACTGCGCAACGTCATACGGCAATAAGCCAAGAAAATTAGTTACCCAAGTGTATTCTAATATTTCAGCTTGTTTGGCCAGACGTTCAAACATAATTAAATATAAACTTATATCGTTTTCGTCAGAATTAAATTTTTGCATCAAATGATGAAACTCTGACTTTGTCTTAATTTGTGTACTGTTTACATTTTGTTTGGCGATGGAATTTGAAAAACTACCTTCTACTCCAAGACTTATTTTTCGCAGTGCAAATTCCATTTCATCCTTTCTCTTCCGTTTCTCTTATTCTTGTTCTTCTCTTCTCCTACGTTCCTCCATCTGAATTGCTTCTTGGTGTTTCCTTTCTGCAATCTCTTCTTGACGTTTCCGTTCTGCAATCTCTTCTTAACGTTTCCGTTCTTCAATTAGAATTTCTTCTTTTCTAAGTTTATTTTCTTCTCTTTCTTTTCTTTCATTGATTATCGTATTCAACCATTCCTCGGCGCATTCTTCATCGTACTCTTTGCTTGCCAAAATCATCTTCTTCAAATCTTTCAATGTATGGCTGCCATCCACCTTTCCTCCAAGTTCTTCAGCCGCTATTTTCAAGTCGCACTTCCTTGCTCGAGGGAAAATAGACATTTTAGCACTTACTACACTTTTATTTACTTATTTTTACTTGCAAATATTGATTTGTTATTGTGATTATACAGGAGCGAATTAAACAATTTCGTAACGTACTTTGAAATTTAAACTCCTTCCCTCTTACTTAATTGTCAATGAAGTTTTCAGTCATAGGTTTCTAATTTATCCCTCTTCTGATTTCTGTTGGCTTCACGATTGATATTCATAAGACTTTTTCTAAGACTAAACAAACATTTATTAGAACACTAAAACACACTATTACACTTCGTATCTGCGTACAACGTAACTTCGTCCAACCGTACTCATCTCTTATTTTAATTCAAATTCAAAGTAAAGTCAACATCTGACTCTTGCCACTTATATGGTATCATACACTGTTATAACAATAAATAAACTGAAGTCATGCTTTTGTCAGGCAATAATATTAAATAAGCTTACAACACACTATTATACAACATACTATTCAAACCTAAACATAGTTCTACGTATCCGACTTATGTGCCTAACCATAACATAAGTTCCGCATTTAAAGGGAAAATGTTATTTTTGATTTAAGCGTTTTAATACTAATATAAAACACAATAAGAAATAATAAATTAAAATTAAATTTAATCTGTTAGAATAATACATATTAGATATCTCTATAGATAAATAATAATTATTTATTGTATGATGCAATCAAAATCTTTAAAATAGTGGCGTCATCGACCTTTGAAATAATTTATTAAAATCTTATTGCTACAAATATTTTATACGATCATAAAAGGGATAATTGAAGAGGAAATTTAATAGGAAAATAAGTAAAAGAAATATTTTTATTTATTGGTGTTAAATATTTCTTATTATTATGAAACAATATACAATTATATATACTATCTTGTATGTATAATTATATATACAAAAAATTTTTAGGATACTCATATCTCAAAGCATTTTCAAGAAATGCAATAATATGGAACTTCTGATTATTTCTGTCTGTGATTATAATATTGCTTCTGTGAATATAATTTAATATTAAATTTTTATATATTAAACGATTAATGTTACTACTCCAATGTAAAATGTTTCTTTTATCAAAAATCTTAGTGCTTAATTTATTATCTACTATTTTTATTTCAAGATCAAAATATCTGCAGAAGAAAAAATGTCATTAGGTTTTAATAATATCAAGTATTCTGGATAAAAATCAATTAGTGGTGTGTACTCTTCCTCTGTTGTAAATATTAAAAAATCGTCACTATATCTATACTCAATATAAGAATTATTGTGAATTTTTTCGTTTTCATAATAGTGTTAATATAAATTTGCTGTGGTGCATTACCAGGAGGTACGCCTTGTGGAAGTCCTTTAATTTGTTGATACATGTATAATTGTCCTTCAATTTGTTGGTGTATATATATATATATATGCAGGGACGACTTTTTCCATTATATAAATTAAATCTAATTATAATATTTTTCATTTACTGCTTAAATCTATCGACAATCTAACTAAATTTTACATTAAACGATTTCGATCTAAAATAAACTGAAGCAGAAAACTAAGTTCCCTATCTTATTTTGTCACTACCCGAAGTTCATGCGAAGAGGAAAATTAGCAACAAGTAACTAGAACTATCTAGCATTGCAGCTCCGAATTCCGCCTGCGAGCACGCGTAGTTACAAATCGTTCCCCTTCCTTCTCTTCCTACGATTTTAAGCTGAAGGGGAACTGTGAGATCCACAGCACCAGATAAGTTGGAAACGGAGTTTCAAACATTTTTCCACCTCAGAAATTTTTTTCGCGAACCAAAACTTTGAAAATAAGTAAGGAAATGAAGAATAATGAATTATAAATAGAAGTTTTATTGAAAAAGTTTATTATATTAATTAAATTTGAATGAAATTTCTTGCAATCCATAAGAATTTCTATAATTAGTTACAAATGCTGATTAGAAATTTTCCGTGATACAAATGTTTTCAAAATTTTCACGACACCCCCAATATTCTGTGCCATCTTATTTAAGATCACGATTCATAGTCTAAGCAGCATCTATTTCAAATAAATCACGGTTTGTTTCAAGGAGCAGAATTTCTGAAAGAATATTGATAAGTGTATTCCCTTTTTATTTTTTTCATCTTTGCAATTCCGTTACTACATATACTACATCAAAACTTGAAGTCTACTTAACTTAAAAAAGCAATAAAATATATTCTGGCGCACACATTACGAATCAGGATAGGTTATATGCAGCTGTTTTGATTTCAAACTTTAAACATTTTTTAATCGTCATACAATCATCAAGGCCAATGTTTGCAATCTTTTCACTGAAAGGAAAGAAGAAGAATGGGTTATATTTTTAAGTAATTTTTAATGATACTAATAAATAGTATTCGATTATTCTTATTTTCATATTAAGTTATACTATAACATTTTTTCTTGTTGATTGAAAAGATTATTATGTCATGTTATTGTTCAAACGCAGCTGTTTGTGTCTTTATAAATGTAGTAAGGAATACAGGAAAAGGAAATGGAAAACAAATTTTGAATTTTAATTTTTGATTAAAATAAATTTGTTGAAATACTTACCTATTAGAAGAGAGAAAAATGTTTTAAGTTTATTGATTATATATAAAATTACTCGAAGTTAATGGAAAAAAACAAAAAAAACCTCAATGGAACAAATATGCATCACTGCACAGTGAAAGATTGTTTAAAAGTTACAGGACCCTAAGATTACATTACACGAGCGGCCATTGCATATATATATACTTACATTATTATGAAAGAGAAATTAATTACAATTCTTGTATAATGTACAGATTTATTAATGATTTAATTATTTGTTCAAGAGAAGAAGGATATACTCCAACTACTGACTTTTATCCAGAGTATTTAACTTTAATTAAAACTAAAGAAGGTATTCTTCTGCAGATTTTCTAGATCTTGAGATCAAAATTGTTAACAATAAACTAAATACGGAAATTTTTGATAAAAGAAACACTTTTAAGTTTAATATAAATAGGCTACGATTCTGGAATAGCAATATAAGTATTCAAATCTTTCGAAACATCACCCTGAACTTTTTACATAGAAGCAAAATTTCACTTGCAGATAGTAAAAAACAGAGATCCTATATCGATACATTTATTGAAAATGCACTGATATATGGATTTCCTATTAATTTCATGCTTGCTTACATTAACAAAAAATTATTAGCACATTTAAAAGAATAGTACATTAGAATTGATTAATTTGAATATTCATATCCTTTGATTTCAGTGAGTGTTAGTACATCTTAACATTAGTAGATGGCGCCACTATTATTAGAAATAGTCTGCAAATAATAATATGCAGTATTAAATCATTATTTAAATGTTAATATCTAATTTAAATAGGTTAATATAATGTTCATCAAAAATATATATCTGTAGTTTAATTATTAATGATGATTTAATGTAGTATATATAACATATTTTAGTTAAAATATTTTCACAATAAATGCGGAACTGTAATTCGTATTTAGCTTTTGGCAAGTTTTGCTATGACTTTGAAACAGTAAGCGTTTAGTTAATTTTCTCATTCTTTTCTTAATGTATTTTGGAGATTTATTCCTATATTTTTTTTTGTCTTTTTCCAACAATTGGCCCTCACAGAAGGTTGGCGTCTATAAATTTCGAAATAATGTGACATAATCGATTCCTCAGGTCGATTGGCATTTGATTGCTGGAATTCCAAATCTGGATTGGCTTTTTCATACTAATAGTTTTTAATATTATTAGCTTTCTGTATTTCAATGTGTGAATAATATTAAGTTATATAGTTTATTATATTTAAATTTAAAAGATGGTTTAATAGGTGTATATGATGAAAATATTATTTGAGTTTTAATGGTTTAAATATATATATACAATAATAAACGAATACAGATACCAAGACAAATAGAGCAAGCATCTTTAATAAGCAGGCAGTGGTTGATCCAATCAATACTTTAATGAATGAAATTTACGCGCAAAGATAGCGTGTGAACGGACAGGAATTGCATTGTGGAAAAAAGAAAGTTACAACTATCTCGGCGAGTTTTTATAGTAGTTTGAAAAAGAGGAAAATTCCCAAACCCTACAGCCGGTTGAATTCGGACTTCTTCCAGTTAAAGTGGCAGTTACTCTTATACTAGAGTTTAAGTAGAAATAATTTTATGATTTAAAAGTTAAGAAGCGTTTTTAATACTAGGAAACTTTTAAACCATTACAATTTCCCCCCTCCGCAAGTTTGGTATGAGAGCAGGGCCATTGCTATCGCAGACTCTGCGAAAAGTTTGTAATTTTTTTTTCAAATTTTTGGTAAATTTTTTGAATAATGGTCATGGTTTAAATAATATTAATAATAATCATACAAAAAATATATCAGAAATAATTTCAAATGCAATATTCCGATAGCAATATAAATGAAAAAATAGATTCGTATAAAAATTCTTGGTAAAAGTTGGGAGGCCCCGGAGGTCTAGTAGTAAGGTCTCGGGTTTGGGTCCGGAGGGTTCCAGGTTTGAAACCCGATTCCACTGAATATCCGTCGCGTATTGGGCCTGTTGCACTTTAAATCATACGTAGGGGGTCAAACATCCTCCCGTTGGTGTGGTGCGGAAGCTTGGAGAGGGTGTGTCAGCTCAGGTGTCGTCCTTGTCATCTGGCCGAGATTCAAACTTACAAGGTCCGTCCCAAAATAGACCTCGTGTTGCTTCAAAATGGGACGTTAATATAACTAAACTAAATCTTGGTAAAAGTTCTTGCCATAATTGAGTGCAATAAATGAATTGTACGAAAAAAATTTTAAATATAGATAAATGAACGCATGTATGTGAATCCAAAATTTAAATTGTTCTTGACGTACTTCACTAAAATTGTTGTTTGATTACAAGCTTGTAAAATAGTTCTTTGTAAAGTCAAATTACGAACTTCATTAACAGGTTCTTAATAATTATTTTGACCAATAGGAAAATTATATGGTAATGTATCAAACAACAAGTATGTAGGACGATATTTGATTATTAAATGGGGGATTAAAATATACTCATTAGTGACATTTTTCTAACAGCAAAGATAGTGCAGTCATTTTAATTTGTTTACGAGAAGATTTGTGCCCGTCTAAGACGGGCTTTTATCTTACCAACCAAATCTCAGAAAAGATTCATTCATGAAAGATGCAATACAAAATCACATGCACATTGGCAAATTTTAGCAATAACGTCCGTCTGATACTTTGAAGATCCCATAATTTAGTTAAAATCTCTGTATTCATATTATTTCCCAATATGCAGAGAAAAAAAAGCTCACGCAAAATATACAAACAAAAAAAATGCACTCAAATAAAAACTAATTACGAAAACTAAATTAAAAACAATTAGTTAAGAACTTTAAACATTTTATCCAAAACTAATTACGATAACTGGATTAAAAACAATTAGTAAAAAACCTTAAAAATTGTTTACCAACACTCAAATGAAAACTAAACACTAAAAAAAGAGCTAATTACGAAAAGTCGATTAAAAACAATTAGTGAAAAAATCTTAAAAATACTTATCCTTTGTCGAATTAACGGTCTTCCACTGACTCCAGAAATCCTCCAGCTGACCCCCAAAGCAAAAGTAAATGAATCAGCATAAACCGTAAAGAAATCCAGCATGTTAAAATAAAAAAGAAAGCTAACTGCTAAACTCGACTGAAAAAAAACCCTGCCAATTAGCAAGAGCTTCAGTTTGATACTTTGAATACTCTATAATTTAACAAAAAGATTAAGTTTCCCAACACACAGAGAAAAAAATACACAAAATAAACAAAAAAAATGCTGAAAGATTATATTAGGAAAATAAATTAATTCTGGTATAACTCCTATTTGATATTAATTGAGTTCCGCGTCAATGAATCATCATAAAATTAAAAAAATTAATCTTGTGAACTTGGCTGAAAAAACACCGCCATAACTCCTATTTTATATTAAATTTCTACAGAATCAAACAATATCCCATGGTGTGTTTGCGAATTTGTAGACAGAGTGTCTGTGTCTGGTCTGAATCTATTTTGGCACGTAGCCACGCCCAATTCCTGAGCGTTAACGATTTCGCTGGACTTTTATATTTTGTTTATTGTTCATTAGAGCATGCTGACTAAAATTCTGTCACCTTTCATGAGTTTTAATTGATTTGTTTTATTGTAAGAAAAACATGAATCAGTGAACTATACTTTTAAGGGAGAAAAATGTTATCTCTCTTGCAAGGAAGAAGTCTTCTTATTTATGGGCAGTTAAAATAATAAATTTCATAGCCAGCACACATTTTGATTGCAGATTTCTTTAATGCAGTTCATTAATTACTTTAATTTTGTTCCAAAACATGGAAGGAGTGGGTATGCTGATAATTATTACTGGAGCTGTTAGAGTCTCGTTACAATGGAATTAATTTTCTCCGATAATAAATATATGTACTGGTAAGTTTACATCTGTAGCAGAAATTACTTTTTTAGTCTACCCATGGTCTTTAATTTTATATTAAAGCTAATCTTATGTGGAGAAAAGTTCTTACATTTAAAGCGTAATTACCAGATTAATCTCATTGACAAATTTTATTGGATACGCAGGTAAGTATTTTAATTAATTTCGTCGTTTGAGCGAATGATTTCAAAGAGATAACTATTTTTAAATATATAAGGATTATATTTAATTAAGTAAATATTTTTGTTTGCGAATGACTGAATACATCTTTAATAGAGGCTCCATTTAACCATATTTATTTTTCTAATAAATATTAAAATAAAAATACCTTATTCACGTATTAATAATTTATTCGCTTCGCAAAAAATAAAATATTGTGTCATTTTTCCCAAAATATATTTTTGGAAAGGAAGAAAGCATTTTCTTCTTTTATTTATTTATTCCTATTTTCTATGTTTCATGACAAATATTGCAATTTTATTTCGAATTAATATTCAATGTTCTAAGTTACATGGCGGAATATAATAATGTAGTAGATTCTAAATTTTAAAAAGCCCCTTTCTTCAATGATTTGAGACCCGTTTTTATGCTCAGCTTTCTGCATAAGGTGTTATGTTTATGTTTGGTAACACAAAATTATTTTTCCTTCCGGCGATATTATTATTCATCGTGGCAGGTTTTTGTACATGTTATTTAAGATTTCATCATACTTAATATTAAATTAATACTTATTATTATTAATACTTAATCTTAAATTAATACTTATTATTATTAATACTTAATCTTAAATTAATACTTATTATTATTAATATTTAATATTAAATTAATACTTATTATTATTAATACTTAATATTAAATTAATACTTATTATTATTAATATTTAATATTAAATTAATACTTATTATTATTAATACTTAATATTAAATTAATACTTATTATTATTAATACTTAATATTAAATTAATACTTATTATTAAATTATACTAATTAATACTTTCATCATACTTTTCATATTTTTACTGAATACCTTTCGATACATCTTTTTATTTGTAATTATTCCACTCTAAAGACAAATCTTTTGCATTAAAAAAGTTCAAGATTTCCAATTAAAGTTTCAAATTTGAGAATATAATTTGTTGATGATATAAACCATTAATTTCGCTTGAAATTTTTTTTAATTTTATGATTTAGAATCATATTATAAAATTTCCGGTCCCAAAACAAGGGAAATCTAATAGACACCTACGAATATTATGCTATAGTATAATATTTAAGAAGAAAAATCTATATTTTTCAGGATGCATCCTATTTATGATAGACATGGGAAAATATTCAGATTTTTTAGACCATTTTTGGCTGTGTGTCATAAATGGAAATCTATTGTTCAATATGCCATTTATTAAGATAAGTATTAAAATAAACAATAACATTTCTTTCGTTGTCAGTCTTTATATTATTCCGCCCTTTGATGCTCTGTAATAGATAAGAAGATTCTAACTCTGCATTTTTTGTTAAAACACAATGCAGTTAATTGCAAAAATGATTCAATGTAACAAATAGATTAATAACTATTGAAGCATTTCATTAAATAACTGTTAAAAATTTCCCCTTGATATTTTTTTTTATATTCGATGAAACGAATTTAAATAAATAAACTTTTGAATGTTTCCGAGGCAATCTAACACGAAAAATGGCAACATTTTAAATAATTCCCTTGCACTACAAAATAATTTACATTTAAATGTCGAACAAATACTTATGATCTTTTTCTTTTAGAAGAAACCTTATCTATAATAAAGAATTGTTTATTTGGTTGTAATTGCAAAAGATTTAAACCAATTATTTACCACTGTCCCTTCTCTGTGACTCTTGTTTTTTTATTTCTATCTAAGTAGTTGAACTGATATCTCCAATTGTTGGACATGAATGGTGAATTTACTGTTATAAAAGTTACAAACTGATACAAAATTATTTTTCTAATTAAAAATAAATGTATTTCTGATTAAAATTTAATTAATTAATTCCAATTAAATAATTTCAAAACAGAGTATCAACAACGACTTTTATATCTAATTCGTGCTATCATATTAATGAATTTTTTTGCAAAAAGTAAAATAATAACGTTTTGGCATTTAATAGGTTAATCGCATTATTTGCTCATTTTTACGACTATTTTTTAAACTTGGTAAATTTTTGTAATCAAGTTGTCGAATTTGAGAAAAATTTATAAAAAATTAATATTTTTTAAATTAATTATATATATATATATATATATTTCAAATTAATTTTATAAATATTTTATATTTATTTAAAAAAATTTGTAAAAGAATGCTAAATTTTAGAAAGAAGTTATTTCACGATTCCATAATATTTGTAAAAATGAAACAAAAATTAAAGACTAAAAAGTAGAAATATTTAAATCAAAAAATATGTACTTTTAATTGCAATAGTAAAAATGTGTTTTTAAAAGCGTTTTTTTTAATTAAAATCTTATCGAACAAATTCCTTATACTGTAATGTAAGTTTAAATCTCAAAGCACCTTTATGTGTTTCATCTGAAATCTATGTGACATTTAAAAGAAATGGGAATAATTCTTAAAAATAATCTGCTCTATGTATGTAATCTGGCGGTAAAATAACTTTACATTTTGAAAATAGTATTTATTATATCAAATTCTACATCCCAGTACTGGTCACTTATTCAATAAATCCGTTTCCCATCGAGGAAGTATCATTTACCTGAATCATATGCGATTGTATGGCAAGGTAACAGTGTATTGAAGACTACTAAATAACAGTCTTTTCCTCCAGGAGGACCATCTTATCAAAAATAAACGAAAGCAATCATTCTCTCCCTGAAACTTTAAAGAAATGTCTCTCATGCTGTTTTCTATTTAAAAGTCATCAATAAATAAATAAGAAACGAGTTAGTCCTTCAAATTAATTTCTTCTAAGGAGTATTTTTCTAGTGACTCATTCTAATCTAATGATATAATCTCAGCAGAAGTTCGTTTTCCCTTGAAAGAATTCCTTTCTTAAATTCAGTCGACAATATGATTTGCTCGATATTTTTGTTTTCCGTTAAATAAATATATTCGACAAAGAGGAAAATCAGATGAAAATAATAATGTCTTTTATTTTACAATTACCCCATTACATCGAGCTATTTTAGATTCAAAGGAATGGAAAGTGTTTAGATACAAATATAGTCTATGATTCACTTACCAGGTTCAATATGAACATGTCCTAAAGTTTCCTTTTTAAATCTATTATTCATTATTTAATAGCAAAACTTTTTATCACATTTTTTCAGCAGTACAAGAATATAAGGTACTTCGAATTTTTTGCCTAAAATCTTGATATTTTCATTTTATTCGTTTTTTTCTATATTTACATATTATAAGAAAACTGAACCCTTGATTTTCTAGTCCAAGACTGTGTCCATCCATTCTGTCCAGGAATAAACTCCCCCTAAATCGATAGTTGCTAAACTCCTCGAAATATAACTCAAAATAAACATTCAGAGGGTTTACCGAGAGCTGAATGGGAAAACCATTTGTAAGTTTATTTTCATGACGCATTTTATTCGCTTACTAAAAAATGCGATTTTCCCGCAGGTTAGACTTGGGGGATCTCCATGAAATATTGAAAATCTTCCTCTCAAAGAAGAAAAAAAGCTCCAGGGCTTAAGATAAGAGTTGTCTATAAACTCTCACCGACGTCTAAGAATTCCTCGAGTACGAAACAAGTTGGCGGAGCACATACTTAAAAAATCATGCATCATTCCTCAAATATATTCCTTTCCGCTTAAAACATTTAAGGAATCTGAGGTAAAACGTTCTCCCAAATATTTCGCTCGAATTTTTCTTTATTTTTCCTGAAAGGAAGATGTTTATGTTGAACAAAACTGCAAGTTGTAATGAATTTAGTTTTTTTCTTTTTTCTGGAAAAGAATATTTTTATTGCTTTCCTTTTTTCCAGAGCAATCGTACGGTACTATTTGTGAAAGTTTTTTCTGCATAAGAGGGTTTTAATTACCCTTAAAGTGGAATGAAGTTTTTCAGGACATTCCAAATAGACTAGATTCATTAAGGACCTATTTAAGATTTGTTGTAGACACAGGCTCTCCCTAGTGCATTTTAATTTGTAATTTCTGTTTTCATAGATTTTTATAAAACCAGTTGAGCTTCTCCAGAAAAAAAATGTTTACAAAATCAGTAACTTACAATTGTAGAAACTAGTTTTTTTGAGAAGATAATTAGAACAAGCCAAACTAGTTCGAAATGACTTTTCTTTTTAAATTTTGATACTTGAAAGAATTCCTTTGAATTACCTTCAAGATTCTGAAATTTAAACGTTTAAAATGCACTGTATCAATAAATTCAGACAGTTCTAAATACTCTATTATCCCCTCTAAGATCCTTTGAAATTTGAATTTTGATAAGCAAAAAAGATTCATTTTTCTTTTAGTTTTCAGAAAAATAGCATCAGAATATCTGATTTTATGTTTTCTTATCTTATCATAAAGAATAGAGACAAAATGTGGAGGATATGAATAAGACAAGAAAAGAAAAACAACTTAGACAATTAAAATATAAAAATCGGAATTCATTCGAACTTTATTAACTTCCTTCTGTCGTTCCTCAGCAACTACTGCATAAAACATCAAGCATACATGTTTTAAACATATTGAAAATCTATCCTATAACACAGATCTTATTATCACTTTCTTGATTTTATATTTTTTATAAAATCTTTTGTGGGCTTGGATACTAACACTCTCAGAGTTGAAGATCTGTTTATAGTATGATGTCGTCAAAAGGAAGGAAGAGAGAAATTTACTTGCAAACCGTGGACAATGCAAACTTACAAAAATATTTCGAAAATATTAACGCTGTATAAAAAGCCCTGTATATTTCCACTCAACGGAAGGATCCAATAACAATATTCAAAATAAGATCACAAAGAGTACGAGTTTCATTATTGCTTTGATCTATCATTCACAGGTGATGCTGAAAGAAATCTGTCCACTAGCCATTCTTTGATACCTAAATCGAAAACCAGAATATTCCTAGTCTTTTTGCTATAATATTTATAAATCTCATTCCCTCGAGATATCACAATGTGATACATTTTCTAAATTTTTCCAAAGGTTTTAAAGTTAATGGAAATGAAACAATCCACAATGAAACACAAACTAATGACGGTATGAAGCAACAAGAAAATAATTTAAACTTTAAAGAAAACAGTAGGTAAGTGCCAATTCAATCAGAAATTCACAAGGAAATACAGAATTTTTTAACAGCATCAATTCGTTTGTGTTCTGTGAAAAAGACTTCTTTGAAGTATTGAATTTTTATTTGTTCTGCAAAATTGAATCTTATGTTACTGGCTCTCTCTATTGAGTAAGATATCAGAATGAATTATTCCATTTTGTGAAGAACAGGGTGTTTCATTATATCCCATTACTGCATCTCGAAATCCAAGTAGCCACCAGTTAATCAACAAACTCTTAAAGCGGTTCTTCAAATGAATGGACCCTATCTTAACGCCTTAGAAAACATTTACTTTTCATTTTACGACAGCACACGAACACCGAAGAAACTCAATAAATGCCAAACACAGACTCTTTCTCCAATTTAATTGCTTTCCACTTGCACCACTCTTCCTCGCAGGGCCGAAAAGGACAAACACAGAACAGGATGGAGTCGCCGGGTAACTCTGGAGCGCCTGCATTTGTTCTACAGAATTAGAAGAGCATTCCTTTTTTAATCGTCTGCTGCAACAAAAATGCCACCTGCTCGGGAAACTTGTTTGTATCTGGTTTCAAATTTTTAGAAGTTTTCTCCATCCATGTTGCCGTTGGGATTCCTCTAATTAATACAAATGTCGTTTGCCAGTTTCGGAGAGTCATTAGTTGAATTCCACAATTGATTTGCTGCGACGAAGGGGGAATTGTTCTTCGTTTTGTTTTCTGTTATTTTCGTGAATAAGTTTCTGTATTGTTGTTCTCAAATATATATGTTCTTAGTTGTCATCAGTATGTTTCAATTCGTTTTCTTATAATAATAATTAACTACCATATGCTTCGGTGAAACATTTTTTTCATAAATTCTAATGTATGGTCTAAATAGTCTGGTTTTTAACTCGCTTTAAGAAACCTCCTCTACATTTATTGCATGTTTAAATGTTTCTTTTAAACAAATAAGCACTGGAATAAAAGAGAAAGATATATATGGTTCTGTTCACATGTATAATTTGACCTTTTTTCTGTTTTAATCAAAATAAACATCTAATTCTGATGTTCATACATTTTGGCAACAAATCTTAATTCACTTAGTTCAAAATCTTATGAACAATTCTCTTTTGTTATTAACTTCTTTACTGACTTTTTTTAAATGGCAAATATAAATACGAATGAATTACTTATAATTCCTTAAACATTACGAAAAATTGTTTCTTTGGAGAACTAAATGCAAGCTTATCTTTTTTGGAGCATTATTAAAAGAGAAGAGAATTAATATTCTAGGAAATAAAATATTTAATGCCATATAGTCAAAGGAAGTAACAATTTATTTAATTCAAAGAATTGATCACGTGGCAACAATCGGTCTACTTATAACTAAATACTTTATTCCAAAATTTAAGTGCAATTTATATTTATGTTTTAAACTTTTAGAAATAACGTTAGTGCCACATGCTGGCTTGATCGAGGAATGAGATAATAACATGTCAAAATAAAAACCCCAAGGAAAAGCTTTCTATTCACAAATTGTATTAAAATACACTGTACAACTTATTTCATTATTCTGCCTTCTGCTGATGCAATTCATTTTCACTGTTCTAGATTTAAAAGCATTGTAACATGCTTTAATTTAGTTGTCGTCAAATATAAAATTTAAAAGTCTCACAACCTAATGTTACAGACTTTCATCAAAAAGATCTCTATAAATTTTCTTTTCTTCAGTAATGTTGAACAAAGGGGCGAGGGGATTTTTTTTATCGCATTTTAAACATGGAAGTACAAACATGGTATTTTTAAGAGGAATAAAGATAATGCATATACTAACTGTAATATATCAATCTTTTACGCGTCTCCCAGTCTCCAAAAACATTCATTTTCTTAATGGACAAAGTAAAGACAAAACCGTCTTAATAAAAGTTGTCAAAGGTTTTTCCAGCAATGATCCCGTGTAGGATTTTTCCTACGAGCAACACAAATATTATAGAATTCCACCAAAAAGGGTTCGGGATTTTTTTTCTTCATTAATAATAATCAATGGGGAAGCAATACCTTTTTTCTATTTCTAATCTCTTGCAAAAACGTGTGATAAATAAATACAGACTCTTCGAAAGAGAGAAAAAATAACTCCTCTATTAACTGTGGTGGATCAACCTATTATTCATATTTAAGACTCCAAAAGTCAATTATTTCCTCTAAAATTAAAACAAGTCAAAGCCATCTCAATAAAACTCGTCAAATTTTTATCCAGTAAAAATTCCTACTCCGAATTTTTATCCACAAGAACAACAAAATATTACAGACTACCTTCACAAAGAACGCCATAAACATTTTTTCCTTCAGTACGGTGAACAAAAAAAGCAGCTAGAGCTCTTATTTTTTCCCTTCTTAAATCGTTTTTGAATGCTTTTGAAGAAGAAGTATAAACATGGTTTTCTAAAGAGAGAAAAAAATATCCCCTCTATTAGCTACGTTGCATCATTATATTCTAAAGGAAAGGGGCAAAAATGTCTCATCTATTAACCGTGGTGGATCAACCTGTTACCAAACTACGAACCACCAAGAAGTATTATTTTCCCTGAAGTCACCAGATCGACTCAATGGTGGAATTTAACCTAAATACGAGTTCACCAAAACCCATCTGAAAGATACATAATACACCAAAGAGTACATAAATAACTTATACCCCTATCAAATCCACGCGGCATCACCACTCATATCTGATGCATCGCTGAGTAAACTGTAATTCCAAACCACTTTTGGCGAGCCCCCACCCACCTTCGACAAACAATTTCAATCCCTCGCGTTCTGATTCATCGAGGAAAGAAAAAAACTAAGCTCGGGAAGGTGATATCCATAATAAAATTCCCCTAATAAAACATCTCTAAATTCCCCGAGATTTATTTTACATCGTAATTTTATTTCAAGGAAATCCATGATCGCTTTTTATTGGCCTTCACCTGTGTCTTTATCGCATCTCGTGCCATCCTAAATATCTCTTAAATTTTCTTCCCCCGATTCGCAGCCGCTTTACTACTCTCTCCTATTTTATTGGGGCTATTTTTTCTCCGGACCGCCCCCTGCCCCGAGGACACCCCCCTTCCTTCCTTTTATTCCCTTTTCTTTTACTTCCTTTTCTTACTTCGCTACCTATCCTATATCTTATTACCGTTACATTGTGCTCCAGACTTTTATTACAGTGAATATTTCTTTTGTGTATTCCTTTTACCTCCTTTCTTATTTTTAGCGTTTTTATTTCGTGTTTTGTTGGGAGCGAGTGAGTTGGGTGACGAGTTTTCGGCTTCTTTTCCGGCGATCGGATTTTTCACTGCTGAAAAGGCGAGGTCCTAACTATTCGTTCGTCTTAAATACCACTTTGCCCATGTTGAAAAGGTGGAGAATTTAAGGAAATATTTAATCTGAGGTTTCCAGAAAAAGCAGAATTTCTTCGAAATTTTTAAAGGATAAGTATATTGATAAGCGCTAAAGTCAGTCTTTCCTACGTTTCCAGGCACTATTTCGTACATTCACGTTTATATATTATTATTTGAAAGCATCAATTTTGTCGGAATCTGCATCAATTTCTAAAGACATACTCTTTCAATTCTGATTTATGTACTAGGTAATTTCCATGAAGCAGTTATTTAAAACTATGCAATCCATTTCAAAATTTAAAATGTGGTTCAGAAACAACCACCAACCAAAATAGAATACTATTAACTGATGAAATTTCTGAAGAATTAAATCTTAGGCTCATAACAATATTCAGAAACGAAAGAAGGTTCATTTTCAGTGTACTTCATTCAGGTACAAATAGTTTCCATTTATTTATCGAGTTGGAATTTTATTTTAAGATGACTAATTTTTGTTGAAGAAGAGAGGCGTAAAATCCTGAAGTCGACATCCATCTTCATTTTTTGAACTTTTCTAATATAAAATATATTCAACATTACTAGCATGCTCAAGCATCCACTAAAAAATTCCCAATTTTGTTAATTTTTATATTTATTCTCACAAATATGGTGACAATATGAAAAGATAAATGAGTATTATTTTATAACATTTCCTACCTATGTACAAAAAAACAGTAGAATTATATCATATTTAATTGTCATACATAAGACTAACACTTAATATTAAGCTAGATTAATAAAAAATATCTCAATTTTTACTTGCTTCAATTTCGGTGTTATCTTAATTTATTTTATTCCATTTATGCTCAGTGACGTAGACATTGATTTTCCCTGTTAAGTTCTTGCTTAATTCTGAATGACACAAAAATTATTTTACCCTGCTTCTCAATTCTTAGAAAAGTGGAAAACTCCCACTAGCTGGAGGTTCCACGAATGAAATCTAAATTAAAGTGTTTCGTTACAAATTCTCGTTAAAAAATAACATACTTTCTGACTGAAAAGAGAACAATTTTTTTCATTTAGCAAATTAATACACAAACTTCTATTGTCTTATATTTATGATAATAATTTTTAGCAAAAATGCTAAAAATATTAAAATAATGTTATAAAAATTAACATGAAATTAAATTATATTAAAAATTATGAATGCATTCTATAAATTTAGCAATAAAATTAAAAATTAAAAACTCGGTCTTCGGCGAATAAATTTGGACGGGAGGAGGGGTGAAGCACTTTAAAGTAGGAAAAAAGAATCATAATTGATATTTAAATTTATATACTGAGCTTACTTCAGTACGAAAAAAGATTAAGATCTTGAGTTGCTAATTGGATATTTATTTTTAATTTTTAATGAAATGCGGATAATTTTAGATCATTTCAATTACTTACGAATTCTATTTCCACGACATTAATTTCCTTTTCCTCCAAATATTCCGTTTGATAAAAATTAATTGAGGCATTAATTTGAAAATCAAGTCATAAAAATTTTTTACTTTGCAATTATGTTAATAACTGTCAATAGTCTACATTTTGCCTGAAAAAACGTAGTTACTGAAACATGTAGTTTTTATTTATATCCCTGAGTAATCGTGTTTCCTAAGAAATGTATTTTGCAGTTAATAGTGTTCTAAATTTAGAAAATGCCGGCAATAGGATAATAATTCAGGGAATTGTCGGAATAAATATACAATAATTGCAATGATTTCCATATTCTTAGAAACTTTTACGAGAGATTACATTCCAAGCCTAACGAATTTTTGAAATTTTCTTTAATATTATTCAGACAAGTAATGAGATTGTGAAACTAAATTAGCGGAAGTTAATTTCAGATTCGATTTTCAATATCCATATTCTTTTATACATTTTAATGACTACGACTATTAGTTTCTTATTTCAAAGCATTTTCTGTATTTACAAAACTTTTAATTCCATGAAGAGTCTTTTTTACCTCTCTAATATTACATCTGTTACTGTTTTAAGGTCTTTTATTACTTTACAAACCATTATTCTTTACAGTCTTCGACGGTCATTTTGCAAAGATCTTATCATCATGTTTGAAAAGCTAAACTATACATGACTAGCAATTAATGAGAGAGATAGTCACATCACCAGTAGATGTCTATTTGAAATTATCGAAATGCCTTTCGATGATTCTCCTTCAGTTAGTTCAAAATTCCAAAAGTTTGTGTCAAATATATAACGAAGCACTGCATGGTCGTCTGGAATTTCATCTAGAATCAGCTTGTGAAAGGATAAAAAATATTTCACCAAGTCGCGGAAATTCAAAGGAGTCTCAGAGAAATGGAAAAGAAAGAAAGGAAGGGCAAGGCTCCTAGGAAAACGGCACCAACTAATTCTTTATCTCAAACAAACAAGAATACAAATAGAACTTTTAAGCTTACTAAAGACAAGAAAAATCTGAAGTCTAGTAGTTATTTTTAACACACCCTGTACAAGCAATTATTTCATATCAAATTGCAATTAAGAATTAAATTTCTACCTAACTGCAATGTGAATGACATTGTCTAACTTAACATAAAAAGATATAGGGATGCATTCCCTGTCAATTAAATGATTGTTGATGATAAGCAATCGGTTAGTTATCAAAGTAATTTTAATCGAGACATTTAGTCCGTGGCACTATTTAGCCCTTTCAGGCGCGGTGGGTTTCTTTCGAAACCATCTTAATAAGAGCTGTTTTCAGCCAGGTGGTAGTCTTCTGATGAATTATTAGAAAAGGCGCGTAGTTAGTGTTTAATGAAAACTGTAGATGGCAGCCCTAGTTTTCACCTTTTTTTGTTCTTATGTATTTATTCACCCATTAACATAATTTTTCCATTGAAAAATATTGAAAGGATATTAACTTCAAGTATTATTTTAGTACATGAATTATAGGTAAGAAGATTCACGTTTTTCCTGCATGGAAAATAGTGGCGTTGTGGCCACTTAATGGCTCCATCGGTGGTGGCGGAATGAACTCTCTTGTGAGAGCAGATATGCTCGCATGCTAAGCATGATATGCTCGTAAAGGGAATCTATTTTGCATGTTTCCCAGCAATCGTGTTGAGAAGGAAGAGAAGGAAAGTTACTTTATAATTACTATATGAATTAAAAATACTACAACAGGAAACAAAAATAGATTTTTGATATATTTTTTATAAGAGAAATTAGGATAACAAATGCAAAATTAATAATTTGAACAATTTTCTTGAACAGCACTTGAGTTAACAAAATAAAAGCCACATAAACGATGATAGATATTATTTTCTATTCATGTGGTGAGTGAGTATTTCCCAAAAATTAGGACTCTTTCAGATTTTTAAAAGTTTTGACCAAAAAAATTTTAAGAAAACTAAGACTTTAAGAAAAAAGCAAAAAAAAAAAAATAATAATAATAAAAATGACTAGAGGCTGTCTCTGCGAAACTGCCGCTGGGAATGAGGGGTGTAGACTTACTTACTTAACTCAACTATGACTTTCTCTGACTAAAGTAAATGCATGTGACTCCTAATTCTATAGTCTAGAGTGACTATTAGTGTAGTGTGATTATGTGACTCTATCTTCGTGATTTCCATCAATTTTGAACTCAACTGTGACTAAACCGTAATTCAAATTCCAAAATTATTTTTGCAAGCTTCAATGTCTACCTTTCTCTGTTAAATGAAAGTAATACCAACTCTCTTGATGATTTGGGTGCGGAGCTATAAGCGCTTAACTTTAGCATGAAATTCGACGAAATTCAACAATTCGTGAGTAATATTTCGCTCGATCGATGAATGAATTGCCTTAGTCCGCGCATGTGTCGCTGTGATGTACTCAAATTTTTCATGATTTTAATCAACTTTTAAGCTCGACTGTGACTAAACCGTTATTCCAAATTCTAAAATCCTTTTAGCAGTCTTCAATATCTATCGTCCTCTGTTAAATGAAACTAAAACCAACTCTCTATGTTATTTGGTTGAGGGGCTAAAAACGTTTAACTTTAGCTCGAAAAGAGCCATAATTTTTTCCTTTCTCGACACACCATGGAACCATTATGGAGAGACGTAAGTCTACGTCAAAACACGAGGTATTAAGTATTGAATTTTTGAATAGAAAAGGCTTCATAATAGTATACAAACAAACATAATAGCATACAAAGAAAACATAATAGTATACAAAATAATCATCGGATTTTGCTATTATATAGCTTTAAAAGTATAAACAACAGTTTTAAGCGCTCATGTTTGGAAAGAAGAAACAGATGATATGTTTTCATTTCCATAATTTCAGTCTTCCACCGGTAAGAGCGCAAAATATTTAAAGAAGAAATGGGGTATTTTCCGCGTCACATCAGAGGAGGTGACTAACGAGTAGAGTAATTTCCGTTTTATAATATACTAGATCTTCGTGTCTTGTTACATTTCAGCGAGGATTTCAAAGCAAATATAGAGCAAATAAGCCTAGTCCAATGAAGCATTTTGCGTTGGCTTCTTCAAAATAAGGATACTTGTTGTTTGTGCAACAGAAAAAAAAGGCTTGGGATAAAAAACGTTTCACAACATGTATTGAATAAAATTAGACACAGTTCTGCATGCTATCCAACAGAGCTCTCTATTCGTTAACTGAAAATTCCGCATACAAGTACTATTTGGAAGATTTACATAGCTTATTACGCCTAAAATGTACTGCATAAAGTTACTACAATAAACGAAGCCCCTTAATATTGACATATACCTTCATCTCTGGAGAGAATTCGACTAACTTATATATGTGTGTCGTGTATGAAAGAGAAACATATAGGACCTTTGTATCTATTCACACTGTAAAAAAAATCCCGTAAAATTTACGGTTTTAAACTGGCAGCTGGGTTGGTTGTGCAAAACCGTAAAAGTTACGAAGCAAATTCGTAGGCACAACGGTTTTTTACCATACAGGAACAAGTTTTTCCCGTAAAAGTTACGAAGTAAATCCGCAGTCACAACGGTTTTTTACCGTATAAAATTAAGTTTTCTCCGTAAAAATTAAGTCATCGACTCAGTTGAGTTGTTTTTTTCCTTCTGTTCGAATTGAAATGTGCTGATGTGTGTTATCAATTAGAAATATTAATTAATCAAGGCTTAATTATTAATTTCAATTAGTTTAATTAATATAATTCTTAATTGAACTTACTTGGACGATTTCGATGCAAGATGGTGACAAAACTTCTAACTCCTCCGAGCCGGGGATCGAAACAGCGTTCATAGAAATAAAAGGCATTCGCTCTAACCACTAGACCACCGGAGACTTCATAAAATGAAGAAAAAATAATCTATTTGAGTTTTAAAGTCACTATAGCTCTAGTGGCGCCACCTAGTGGTGTAAAAATCAACTATTGCCAGAACACGTGTTTTGAGGTTAGCTTTCAAGAGTGACAACAGGTTACTGCAACATGTGTAAACATTAGCGGAGATGGAACCCTATTAAAAACATGAAATGAATGCAATAAAATTACATTTAAGAAAAGGGAAAGTTATCATACGGAAAGCAATACCGTATGACGAAAAATAGAATTTGAACTGACGATTTTAAACCGTTTATGGCTGGATCGGAAAACGGTGAAAAACCGTTTTGTCAACAAAACAGCTTTAAACCATCAAATATACGGAAAAAGTCCGGGGAAAAAAACGGATATTTTTGACAGTGCAGAAAGGAAATTGAAATGTTTCCGTTTTTAAAAGAATGATAATTTTCATATTTGTAATACTTTAAAAAATATAGTGAAGTTAAGTCTCATGATTTTTTTTTTTTTTGTATTTACCCTGTATAAACGTTTAGGATTCTAACTTTCCTAAGACCAAGAGGGAAAAATAGCATTCTTAGGGAAAAAATCTGACTCGGTTATTTAACAAAAGCTATTTAAAGTGATCATGGTGCCAAGCAGTCATTTATGCCATTATGATTAATCGTGATATCCTGGCAACCACTCTGGGACCTCCGTGCATTATTATAAAAATCCAGCTCCACTAAGTGGCTGACAATGTTTCCTAGAACAACAGTGTTTGGGTTCGTTCCCTCCAACACGGTCGAGCTCACCGGAGTCGAAAAGGGTTTCACTTATCTCCACACCTTAACGTAACTGCATTCAATTCTTAAAGCCCCCTTTTCCCCTGCTCTGCTCTCCAGGCACGCACCGTCTCACATTTCACCTGATACCCCCACTACACGTCAGTCGGGGCGGGCGAGACGTCTCCCTTTTTACTCGCGCACAAAAGAATAAAACACAAGAAAAGGATGGATGGTTCTTTATAAATACACGGGGCCGGGGGAATTTTCAGATACCAGAGGGGAGGGCGAAATTTTGTCGGATTTTCCACTCCCGCATTGAACTTCGCTCTCGCGGAATTTTATCGCGTTTTCCTACGTGGACTACATAAACATGAGGGAAAGGGAACGGCTTCCCCGTGCTGTTCCGTATCTATTTGTGCGTTGTTTGGGGAACAGGGCACGATTGAGTAGAAATTCTGATGCTCCTTATTGGATTCTTTGGCTGCGCTGTTGTTGTTATTTTCATTGTGAATTTGTTATTTAAGCAATCAGCAGGGAGTGATGGGTCGTTTCTTTCCTGATAACTCTTAACCTCCTGCAAGAAATGGATTTGACTCGATTGAGATGTTTATATCAATGTTCATGAATATTTATATTGAACAACTGTTCACATATTTCCTTAAAAGATGCTGCAACTTTGTATTATTCTGGAGCTCGGTTTTCCATCTTTCTTTCACTCCACCCCGTTTCCCTAAAAGTATCTTTCACGAGAGAATATATTCGTCTGGAAGTAAATTAAGTTAACCAAATATAGTTAATCATTAAACCAGAGGGAGTTTTTTCAACGACTTTTTCGTATACCTAGGGTTACCATAATTTTTATAGTTGAAATCCGGACACGCCGGGGAGGAAGGTGTTGAAGGGACTTGGAGGTGATCAAAGTATGGTATAAAATTCTAAAAGCTGCCTATCAATGAACTTTTTCATTTTCATAACACTGGCAACGAATTGAGGAAGTGAAAAAAATATATAAGACGTCTGAATGCAAAGAAGATACAATTTTTTTAAATGTTTGATTATTCAAAATTATATTAATGAGGAACATAATTAAATCAAAACTGTCAAAAATTTCAATTTGAACTGGGGCCTGGATAAGGAGGTTCATCCGCTTTCTCATCAATAATGGGTGTAAACAGTGCAAACAATGAATTTTCTTTCATTGCCGGAATGACGCCAGTTTTTTTGAATATGTCAGATTTTCCCAATTACAACCAAATTTTCCTCACCGAATTCACTGGCGTAAAACCGAACGTTGTGAAGATCCGGGCACTAGTCCGGACGTGAGGTTGAAATCCTGCCTGTCCGGCCGAAATCCGGACAAATAGTAACCCTACGTATACCAGCACAGTAGGCGCGTTTTGCGCTTCCTAGTATACAGTGCAGAAACCGAGTATGGATTTATTGTATGTTCTTTTCGATAGACTGGTTCCAAAATTTGACACAGATCTACAGTTTTTATGAAAAGTATAGTATAGTGGAGAAAATCGAGTTGGAATTTAGTGTATGTTCTTTTCGACAGACTGGTTCCAAAATGTTCCAAAATTTGATACAGATGAGCAGATTTATTAAAAGACTATATACCACATCGAATATGTCTAAGTCGTTGCGTTTTCGAGTTATCACTTTCTCATACACGCAGATATACAGACAAACAGACGGCCAACCCTTTGATGGATTTAGTTCAAAATTTGTTAAAGAACTACAATTTTATTAATAAAAGTAAATGCTTAATTTCATCTATCTAGCTAATTGCATTTTTGAGTTATTGTGTTCACATAGACATGGATTTACGAACAGAGAGACTTCATTTTGACAAATTTCGGCCCAAATTTGATCAAATCAGCTATTTTAATATGCAAACAGGTAGAGAGTGATGTTTGGAACTTCCTGAGTCCCTAAACGGCTGTTTCAGACTCAGAACGATATGAAACGGAGAAATTCAACAAAATCTCGATGTCGAATATTTTGTCGATTATAGTATCGGCATGTGTGCTGTTGCCATCTATGCTTAAAAAGGAAAGGTAAAAGTGAATTGTAAACCTATTTTTTTCATTTATAGATAAATTTAAAGGTTTGAGAAGCGAGTCAAGTAGGGTGTTTCATGCCCTGGAACACTGAGCAAGAAAGGGTTAAACCAGAAACCCATATATTGGAAAAGCAAATATTAAGTACGTAGTCTAAGACATTTAATTGACTTTCTCCTGTTTTCAAATTCCGCTGCAAGACGGCCTTTCTCTGACATTACGTCTACAAGAATGATTACATCAAAGAGAAATTTTCAATCTTCACCGCTCTGCAGTAAGTTAATAATCATAATCTTTGTTCCATTTCATATTTTGCGAGTCAACAGCATCTTGACGGACTATGTTCCTCTGCCATAAAGGATCTTTACTAATATACGACACCCACATTCACTCATGTATGATCAGAAAACAGTTTGGTAAAAGATTACAACAACCATACAGAATTCTTGAGAATTGTATTTCATAATGTGTCCAATAGTATTTGATTATCTAAGAACATTTTTGTAAGACCTTGATGCGATTTAAATATAAATATTTATATATATAAATCAAATGATTCGAAATTTCCTCCATATAAATTCTATGTAAAAGAGGTCTGTTTAAAATAATACATTTCTTCTATTATATTGCAATTCGTGTGTTTTACTGTGAAGCTAAAACTTTTTATTCCTATAATTTCATCGATTCTTTAAAAGGGATTTAATATATTTATTCATGTATGACGAGAAAACACATATATTTAGGTACATAATATTTCCCCGAAATAACACAACATGTTATTTAGTGATGCGCCTCTCTTATTTTCTATTGCGTAAGAAGATACAACAATCTAGTTGAAGAAGAAAATAATACTTCTGAAACATAAGCAACCCATATATTTATAAAATGATTGGCCTGAGGGTGAAATTTTTATGCCACGATTATTCGAAGTTATTTTTCGAAAGTGTGGATAACCTGAACAAAATATTCATGCTTCCCGAATCGTTTTAACACTGTTTGGATACGCTGAATATCCGGATCAGCTAGTTTGACATTGTCTCATCCATTAGCAAAACTTACCTTCCCTGAATATATATTATTAGGTCTGATTAGAATTTGACCTAATCTTTATCTTAGACCATGAGATATTTGCTCGACAACACCATCCCTGCAGTTGAGTGTATTATGATTTATTGTTACATCCGAAAAACAATTAAAGATTTTTCTATACACTTATTATTTTTTTTTATTTTCCAAATACAGTTTTTAGAAATGTTGAGTGTGAGGCCTCATTCTTTCACGCTATTGGATAATCACACATCCATAACTATAATCTCCACATACCTAATTTCACAGCCGTGTAATTCCTTAACAATATTCGCATGTGAACCAATGTGTAGCTTCTAACTGGAACATTTGTGTAACAAATCAATCTCAGCATTCACATGGAAAACGTTATTTCGGAATGCAAAGGCATGAAGCGTAATCAAAGATTAGATCAAACATTATTCTCACGATGTAATGTGTGAAAATCAATCACTGTATAGGCACTGTAAGCATCTATACAATGTTATTATAGTGTTGATCCTCTGTCATCTGTCTTACGTTAAACCACTGAGAAGTTACAAATGCCATTCTGAATACAAGTTGGTACAAATCAACGATAAATGTGTGGATGGTCAACATGATAACACAACCATGAGCAACTTACTTAAATAAACAGGATGCATTAATGATAACACGATGAACGGGGAGCAATTTTCCTTTTTTACAAATTTCTTCTTTTTTAAGGAAACCATAGTTAAGGAAGAAAGTTTAAAGCATTTACTACAAACAAAGATTTGTTAGCTTTTAACAATTGAAGATGACTTTTCTGAAGTGTCTAATTCTTAGAACACGCCAATTGTTTTATGGTAAACAAAGATCATAGTCACTGAGGTTCAGAAAAGTCTTACATCGCGAGTTGAATCGGTAGTTTTCGTATATTCAATGGACAAAATTGGAATGTGTATTCTAGGGCGTAGTATTTCAACCAGTAAGAGTTTCGAGGGGAATATTTCGTAGCTTTAGTACTCAGAATGGAAACTGAGTAATTCAATGTCATAAATCTATTTCTTTACTTTTTATCTTCTTACAAGAATGCTTTCCGAAATACCGTCTTGTGCCATTTGGATGACATTATCAACAGCAGCACACGCGTTACGATCAAGTGTGGCCTTCTTTTCTTTCCCTGTCCCAGGATTACTGAGTATTTGCCAATTTCTTCTGCTCGTGCTGCGTCGAGATCCCTCCAGGTCCCTGGCCGGGAGAAGAAGAAGAATAAACGATGTGAAAGCGAAGAAGAAGAAGAAGATATCTCCTTATCCCTAACAATCTGGCCACGCATCACGCAGATCGGGGACTGTTAGCCCCGACTTTGTCTCGCTCCACTTAAAAAATAAAATCTATCTTTGTGAGAGAGATTTTATTCGGGGAATATTCATGTCCTCGATTCCTATGGAGAAAAAGGAATACCATCTCATAAAAATGGATTACTTTGCTTTATCTCAATGCTATACAAAACGGTTAACGAGAAAATAAAATTTGAATGAGTCTTAAAAAAACCACTAGGGAAAAGAAAGAAAATCTTTCATCTCGTTATCAAGGAATCATTTGTACTATATCGAACTCAAAAGTATCATTTTATAGGGAATAACATCTCAAATTCTTCTACGTAACATTTTCCTAAGGTGCTGTCTGCGTATTTAAATAAACCATAACTTTGAATTCCTGACACTATCGTGAAATTTCATATACTATTTTTTACTCTTATGTATACATTCAGCTCTCTCAAAATAGCTTCAAAGTTAATTTCTTTCTTTTTTTCTTTTTTTTCAGATTTTTTCTTTCTTCAACACCATATCTTATATTTCATATTTTCATTGTTGAGGTACAATATTCAGGCTAGAATTAGAGCTGAAATGTCAAACAACAATAATTTGTGATTAAATGTAAGTAATAGATTTTAATAAAGTTGTAAAGGAGAAAAAGATTAAATTCAGAGAAAAATTTGCATCTGTTATCTCATAAAACTTTGCTTGGTTGTCTGAAATGTCCTTCTATGTAATTGTCACTGTTAGTAAATCAGCCTAGCTTTACTAATACTGATAGCTGATTGTTCAAATGAACAGATAGAGACAGAAATACAAATTCTTGAATTGAAATTTTGAAATCACACACATTTTTATTCCTTTGTAAAAATATCCTAATCAAAGAGGTTTGCAAGAAATACTATTGAATTCTGTATACTTACATCCATGTTTGATTATTGTAGACTAATATATAAGGTTTCTCATGGTTCCTGACATCTTGGTTTGAATTCATTCAAAGCAATAACATTAAGGCAGCAAGTTGCATGTGTTTGGCGTGAAAATTTTAAAATGCGAATGATCATTTTAAATTTATTTTTTGAAAATATGATAAAAATTTTTTGAACGGAAGACAGAACCCGTCGCATGTGGGCAAAATACCACTCTGAAGGTATAGTTGGCTTCTCAGTGATAACAGTACTTAAACCCAAAAGGGAGTTTTACAGATTCTTGGGAAACTGCTTTTTTCAGATGTTTAGCATATTGCCAGCCATTTAGCTATATACGAGTACGGTTATGAGCTAGAAGATACCTTAAATACTTTTAGATAATATAAATTAAATCAAGTCTCCTCTTTATTCAGCATAGTGCGAACTCATTACTTATATTTCTTTTTAGTTGTGGCATATTTTCTTTTAAAAAATAAACTTTTTTTTTCTTTTGTTTTAGTACAAACAATTTTCTATGTTCTACAAAATTTATTTATTTATTGTTCGTATTTTATATGTGAATATCAGTAAAATTTATATTTATTAATTTTGCTTAAATGAAAACTTCGTGAAAATGTTTGATTAGATTTGACGCTTGAAAATAAAACAGGTGAATATAATTTTTATAACAAAAGCACAGTCTTGAAATTAAATCCTTTTCTAAGCATCATATTTGTGATACTTTTAATGAGTTGTCTGATTTTTTTGTGAGTTTAAACATTCATAATAAATAATAAAAGTAGTAATAAACCGGTTATATATTTCCAAGTATTAGAAATTTATTTCTTGAATTTATTTCTTATTTAATTCAATAAGAGCGCAAAAAATAATATTAAAAAATATTAAACTGTATTGAACGAATGTCAAAAAATTTAAAAAGCAGAAAGGAGATGAAAGTGACTGCTATTTTCAATATATAATAGGAACAGTTTCTTTACCCGTTTCAAACGGATACAAAAAAAGATATGCAGTTAATTATTATTGTATTCAATAAAGAAATCCTCAGATCTTTTTCCTTCCTTTTTGTAGCATATTTTAGAACAGTTCAAAGTGCGCACATTTAGCTGCAAGCAACGCATAGAGTCTGTAACAGAAAACCGATTTCTATTCTAAATAACTATAAATAATTCAGAAATCTCGAATCATAAGATATTGGTTTTCGAGGTGCATTTCGATTGAATGTAGCCGCAATTTACGCCGTACCTGCTTTGCAGTTTTCAATTCGATACACTTGCGAACGATTTGCGCCATTTTCTACGGTGAAGACATATCCAAAGACGATATCAATGACCTACTGCTGTTCAGCGTTCACTTCCTCATAAAAAAATCATTAATACTTTATTTGTGGAATAGAATAACATCGGAGGTATGCAACTTCGTCAGTTTATTTCAATGACTTTTAAAAGTACAAAGATACACCTCGGACTGGCTGTGTAATTAATCGATGTAATAGACAATGACAGAACTAACAATAGAATTTTCTATCGTCCGTTCAGGACTGTTCAATGATTTAGCAGTAGTTGCTAAGTACGAGTCAACTTCTCGAACAGCCTAAATCAAGTTATTGAACTCAACTAATATCACTTTAGCTATTTTTATACTACTACTCTCAATTAATACCACTAGTTATAGGTTAAAATTATGAGATAACCAGCTACTTTAAAATTTTATATTCTAGTTATGAAAAATTTGCTTCATTGTGTTTTAATAAAATGGAAGGCATTTTGTCTTCTCCCCCCACTCTGGTTCAGCCCACGGTTGCAAATCATTTCTTGATCAAGACCAGTTGGAGATTTAATGGCCCTTCTTGCAAGAAAAAAAAGGACCATTTTATTATAAAATAAATGACAGCGGTGCTTTAAAAGAGGGTTGGAAAAATGCGATTAATCGGAAGAACAATACATAAAAATCTACTAAACTACAAAAAAAAAATTATAAAAATATAATATTCACGAAAAAAAATCCAACTTGGACGAATAACGAGAAAAAAATATCAATACTAAAAACCTCTAGCTTTGATTAATGATGCTTTAGAGATGTATTTAAAAAGCAAATAAAACAAACAAAAAAATTAGAAATGAGAGAATGGATTTAAAAAAATAAAGAGAGAAACATATTTTTCCGAGATGTTCTTTATTCTCTCATTAAAATATTTTTATTTTCTTGGGTTTTATCTGTTTGAAAGACTGAAAAAAAGTGAGAATTGGAGAGGCAAAAAATATTTGAAATGGCTGCACTGGTTTCTTTATAATGATGGGCGTGCATCATGAATTGTATTGCACGCAAAACAGTGAAAGCGGTTTTACACGGTGTTTGAGGATCGCCGTCACGCCACATGAGCTATTAAAAGTGACGTTTTGAAATCTCTCCCTTTTTTTCCTTCTGGGTTGTAACATTTGAAATGCAGTCGGCATTGTCATTACACCGAGAAATATATTTTAGATTCCATGTTTCTGTCTTGCATTCTATACCTTTGCGTGAGTGCACTCGAGAAGTTTTGAGCGTTTACTTTTCGAGACGTTTATAGGATAAATGCATGCAACGTGTGAAACAGGTTACCTGCATGCAACAGCTATTATTTCATTTAAGAGTTGCAACAGATTTTTTTTTAGAATACCTTTTCGTTATTGTTGCTTTTTCTTGGTTTTTCTGTGGATCGGAAAATAAGATAATGCTAACTCAATTATGTTTAAAAAATCTTCTTAAATTATGTCGACACTTTATTTTGAGACTAAATAATATTTTTTGCAAAATGATTAGTTCTTTCTTGTTTAAAATGATAAGGCTAAGTGATCAGAAAAACTTTTAATGATTATTCATGGTTGCATTTAAATTATTACTATTATAATACTGGGCTTTTTTAAAAAAGATGTCGCTATTAAGTCAAAAAAGATCTTTTATTAACATATCTGGTGTATCATGGCTTATTTCTGCAATTAGTTGCATTATGGATGCAAGAGAAAAATTTCCATCTATTTTTAAACACAATCTATCTTACACCGTGAAGAACTGCTAGTTAGGGTAAGGTTTCTTAAGTTGTACTTCTTCCATTCTGAAGTTGCTTTAGTTGAATAAGCGACGCTGACGGCAACGCTGCTGATTAGGGTAAGATCGCACTGCAAGATGACTACTAGCATCAGCGAAGTAGATTCCATCATTCAGAACGGAGCTTCGATTCGTTACAACCTAACCTCGAAGGAAAGAATGTTTTCGGGTGTTTTCTTATAGGTTTCGTGCATATTTCGTAAGACGTAGAGTAATAAATACTGTAAATAACATGTTGTTATTTCATAGGGTACCTTTCTGTGCTATTTGAACAACTGTTTTTGTGTAACTGTGAAGCTCTGGTTCAATTCATTCTTTTATGATGCTTATTTAAAATATTACACATGCCGTTTCTTAAGTCGTGCCAGGTAAGCCTTTAGGATCTCTTGCAGATTTAAAGGTACATATAATTTACAGAAAGATAATATTGTTTTTTTTTAAATTTCATGTGAAATGTGCCTTTTTTTCTAATTTTTAGATAGGAACCATAAGCTTGGAAAAGCGTTCATATAATACTTGGAAACAAGAAGATTTGGACAAAGTGTTAGGAAAATTACATAATAGTGATATGGGCTTCAAGGAAGTAGGCCGAAAATGTAACAATTCTAAACCTACACTGCGACCTCACCTTTTAGAACTATATAAAATAATTTATTTGAAGTTCGAAAGATTGACCAAAAGCAATGGAGAAGGTGCTTGTAGTTTACGTGCTAATTTTATGTGCTGGAAACGAACGAAAAGATGTTTTTGTGATTCTTGCAAATGCTTAATATTATTCTTAATAGCGTAGTTTACTCAAAGAATAATAATTGAAGATGTTTATGTTTCATTTTCTTCCAAGGTACGACTTCGGACATAAGGGGTACATCTTAAACCACCGGTTTCCTTAGTCATACCCATGTTATTACTTTAAGATTTGTTTATTTCATTAGACAGAGTACATATGTTTAGGACTTTTTGTGATAAATACCTGCAATTTTAATAGAAGTTGTGAATAAAGCAAAGTTTAATTCTTCATTAAGTAAAACTAGCATTTTTTTTTTTCAAATTTCTTCCTTAGGGGTAACGACATAAGCAACCTTACCCTAAGTACTCTGCGATGTTGTGTAATGGTGGTAATTACAGTTTTACGATTGATTCGATAGTGTTTATTAATATTCAGTCATATTATGGGGGAAATTCCTAAAGTTACTGAAAAAAAATTGAAAAATTAAAAAAAACTTTTTAAAAATTTTAGAAATTAGCATCGTAATACAGGATTCTTTCGGTTTAGTACTTCTAATGATTTCAATGAGAACAAGTTAAGTATTGTTATAAAAAATCTTTCTGTGGGTGTATGGTATAAACAGTCTAACAAGCAGGACAATGGAGAATTAAGGTTTATTCACAAATATACAGGAAAACACGTAGCACAGGTAACAGAAACACTAGATCTTGCACAGATTAGCAGCACAAACAGACAACAATTCACTAGTAATAACAGTAACAGCACTTTCATTAGCTCTCAGCTCACCGGCTTTCCAGCACTACAGACGAAGCTCCAAAGTCGTTCCAGTCGATCAGCAATTCTAATACTCAATACCCTCGGCGTCTAACAGCTTACTAGCTCGCACAGTGGATAGAACTCCAAAGAGAGATTCCAAAGACGTTCGCACTCCAAGGCGATCCCAGTCCATTAACACGCTCAAAGTTGATCAACATTCACTTACTACGTGATCCAAATACACTCCTTATATAGTCTCCCCCGGCAGGCCGTGACGTCACATGGAATCATTCAAGCGTATCTCCTCTCCTAATAGAGATATCGAGAAAATTCCAGCATCTTTGAGATCCCATATTTCGTCGCCAAAGTTGTCGTCAAGGTCAGGGATCCAGGATTGGCTGCTGCCAGTCACCCCATACCTACCCCGGTAAAACTCTCTTCCCAACTAGAAGCGGGAAGCGGCTTTATATGTTTGTTACAGTATTGATTTTTTTTAAATTAGCAAAACGTAAGATTGTAACTGAGGTGGAAGCTAATTTACTTATATTAATACGAATGTTTCTGAAGGAATATTGATCTTATAATTTACCAAGAGATAAAAAAATTACATAGTCGTTACAATTATATTTTTCCCCAAGGTGTGACACTCTTATAATCGCTTAAACATTTCCATTCATCTTTCTCTTCAGACGAAAGACACTAGCCTAATAGCACAATATGCTTTACAACTTTGCTGCAATACCTTCAAGATATTGTGCAGCATTCAGAATATTGAATAATATCGTGAAGATATTATAAAATGTCTTTGTGATAATAGGGTAAGATCTTTTTTATCTTTTACTTCTGGAGATCACACAAGCGGACAGTCACCATTGTAGCACTGATAATGGTGATAGTGGTAAAAAAAAGAATTTAATGGTGTTTATTTTCTACTTCTCTAACAACTCAAATATGTTATTGAGTTTGATTTCGATAATTTGCGTAATAATATGTCAGGTGAGTCCATATATATTTGTAATTGGCATCCCTTTGCTATTTTGTCAAAGCCTTAACAACAGATTACATGCGCCTTATTTACTAACTATTGATTTCCCCTCCAATGGGGGGCACCACTAGTAAGGGGATGAGAAGTCGCCTGATAACTAAACTGGTTCTCGCATCCCTAATGGGCATAGTAATGGTGTGAGGCTGAGTTTGCCCCATTCCAATGACGCAACAAAACTCCTGCGGGAGGAGCTGGGCTGTGGTTGGTGATGGCCATCAGGACTCCATCCTCAGTTTCCGATTAACGCCGCGATGATTATCATTCAGATCACCCAGGGTGCTTTGGCATTGAGGGAGAAAGTTCTTTGCGATTATTAACTTTCGACCCCAGGATGGATAGGTTTCACGGGGTGGGGTCGCCGACTCAGTATGCAAGTTCTCGTTTCTTTGAGGGTACAAAAATTATGGTTAAGCTTATCGCCGATGACATAAAGTAGCTTCTTTTGAAGGTCTGTTCATGGGTTGCTCGTAATGGAGATAATGTTGCGCAAATCATTGCTGAGGATTCAGATTCAGCGATCGACTTCATGCGAGGGCGAGATAATTAGAATTTAAATTACTAACCACTGAATAAGCCTGATCCTCTTTACAATTTTGCGCAAATCATTGCTGAGGATTCATATTCAGCGGATGGCTTTGTGCAAGGACGAGATAATTTGAATTTAAATTACTAACCACTGAATAAACCTGGTCATAGTTCAAATAACTTTCGATTTGTGTTATTACCTCACAGAAAAAAGTAAAGATATTATTTCCTAACTTAAAAATTAAATTCAAAATAAGAAAAAAATGAAGGTTTTAAATTTCTGTTCTTAAAATTAAACAAACAGTTGAAAACCTTCAGCGATCAATAAAAATATTCCCTTTAAAGGATCTTGTGCATTTTAATAGCATGAAAATGAAATTTTCTAAAGAAAATGAAGAAGAGACATAAAAAAATGCCCTTGGTACAAAGATTACTTTAAATAGAATTTTTTAAGTGCTTTAGATTAACTTCTTTTAAAATTGACTTAATATTCGTGAAAATACAGGATTTAGAAAGTGTTTGAATAAATTAAAAAGAGGTCTTTATATTGAAATTTACTTTTAAGAAAGAATTAAGCTAAAATGGAACTCTCGCGATCTTTCAATATTTTTAAAAACATTTTTCAATACATAATACTTTAAAATTTTCTACTATTTTTTTCTTTGTTTTTCATAATTTGGAATTCTAGGAATTAGAGTCAAAGAGATATTTTTTGTTGGCCAATGAATAGGAAGGAAAAAAAAATGCACTTACATTGAGTGAAAAAATTTAAAAAGCAATTATTTACTCTCAATGATTTTTCAAACAAATTACTTTAGGGGCGGATGAAAAACCTGATAACGCGACAAATTTCATTCCAAAATATTCTAAGTTACAAAACTGAAACCTCACTTATTCAAACGTTAAAAATTTATTATATAAGTGCATTACTACATTTTTCACTAGAAAGCATGTTATTTCCATTAGTTATTAACTAATATTTGAAATCCCTAACAAAAAATAGCAGAAGAAACGAAAAAATATAGCTTTCGATTTTTAGTGGGTAAATAACTAATTAAATAATTAATTAACTAATTTAATTTTTAAAGGATAAAAATAAAAAATAACCCGTCAATACTATCAAAGAAAAATTGTATTTACTTTTGAATGTTTTCACATTTTTAATCTTTCAAAAGTCATGATTTGTAATGAAGATCTGACGAACAATATTTAAATGTAGATCGCGGGGCGTAAACGTTGAATTTATTGGAGTTCTATATTATTTCATTTTAATAACAGAAGAAAGAGGTTTACATGAAATATAACAGTGTACATATGGCACCAGAGGCAGTGCTTCATATTCTTATTTGTGATTCCAGGCCTTCGAAGTAATAATACAACAACCTCAATCAAATAGAATTACATAATAGAAAGCAGTAAATAAAACTGGTTAAAAAACACGCCGTTTCCACTTCCAAGGATTATTCAATGATATCTAATTAGAAGCTTTGAGCATTATCAAGCTATGTCACAATTCAGGTCTTTGAATAATGATTTCCGAAGTTAATACTTTTAGAGAATTTTATTATAATACTAGCTGTTATGCCAGGCGTTGCTCGGGATCAAAATACTGTTATGTCTAATATTTTTAATGTTAAAAGCTACTTTTGCATAGAAAATTACAACACCCAAAATCCTTTTATCTCCTGAAGCTTTTCAAAATTAAAATGAGAATATCGATTGAACCAGACAATTTTTAAAAACCGCCGATAGCTAATTTTCTCCATAAGTTATTAATATTTGTTGCATAGGTACTTCGAATTTTGTTCATAAATCTTGCAGTATAAGAAAGATTTTAACGGATATTTTGGGACAATTAATTACATAGTAAATTTTTAACTAAGAAAAAGCCTTGACATAAATATGAATAAAAAAATAATAAAATTAGTCTTCATCCAGAATTCTTCTAATGTGAGATAGCAACTTCTTCTTATGTATTCTTGTTCCTCACAAAGAAAAAAAAAGAGTTACAAATTGTAAATTTTATACACAATTTAATTTTTTAAAAAATTTTAAAATGAAGGCAAAGAATTGAACGGAAATGAAACTTGTGTTATGAAAAGCTAATTTTTTAACTTTAAATATGTGTAAAAATAGTTTTTGTGACATAATGCATATTTTCGAAAAATATCACGGAAAATGCCATATCTTGCTTAATTTCCAATTAACTGATATTTTAATAAGATTAGAGCTTTTAAAAGTTTATGACGACCTCTCTCTTTTTATATAAAATATATTTATAAAAATAAGCAAAAACTTCCGAAATAAAGGTAAATTAGTTCAAAGTCTAATCGTTGCCTAGCAACGGAGTTGCTATAAATTTGCGTTATTCAAAATCGTCTGCAGGTAATTAACAATTTAATAAATTTTGAAAAATTAATAAAAATGCAAGAAAAATATCACAGACAAAAAATTGGTATCATTGTAAAGGTAAAATTTTGAACTTTAGGATGGTATACAAATATTTTTAGTGAGATAATTGATAAGATTTGTTCCGAAGTTACTACGGAAAAACTGTTTAGGTTCATTTCTAATTAACTGAATGTTTAATTAATATTTGCACTTTGAAAAGTTGACAGTAATCTTCCCCTTGCCTTAATTAATAAGTACGCAATGTTTGGTTGAACTCGGTGCAGTAGTTTAGGAAGAGATGTGGAACATGCATACAAACATACATACAAACATGCAAACATACAAACAAACATACATACAAACATACATACCCACAGTGACTTTTATTTATATTAAGATTTTCGAGCGGTATCTTCCTAGAATTACCAGCATACATCAATGTATTTAATAACAATCTTCAGCAGGATTGCCGAAAGTGCTAAAATTCATAGAGTATAATAATCATTCATTACTTAATGGCTTAATCAGGAGATGATTTATTTCTTATAACAGAATTATAATTCATATGATAATGTTTTCACTCACATAATTTACATATGCAATGGAAGTTCCATTTTTTAAAAATAAAATTGGTAAAAGAAACATTATTTCCAAGAATATCGGAGGTGTACCATGGTAAGATAAGATTCTGAACATCGATGAAGTCTGAGAAAGAAGATATTAATTGTCTTTGACATGCACTTATAAAGTTAAATACACTAGCGTCCCTTTAATCCAGACTAGAAGGGACAGCATCCCGTCCTAATCACCGAAGGTCTGAATTAAACTGAATTGGTCTTAAAATGCATATAATACAAGTTTTATATAGGTAAAACTATAAAAATTAATGTTTCCTTTTATAAATGTATGAAAAAAGAAGGAAAACCAAAGAGGTTATATAAAAACAGTTGTAGGGAGTGAACCAGTTCTTGGAAAACAGTATGCGGATTAAAATTAATATACCCTTCTCTTTTTTCAAAGGAAAATTGTTGTTCCGGAAGAATACCGGATGTTCGGAGTAGTGAGACTCTACCGTAAATCAAATGTAGTTCTATAGCGGCTGATGAAAAACTCCCAGTTATATAAACATCGTTCGTAGTCCATTTAAAAGCAGCAAAACGTTTTCAAAGTATTTCAAATTTCCTCTTTTCTAGATTATTGATTTCTGGGTTACCAAAATTCCATCGTACATTGTAATAAATATGGATAAAGCCTTCAAACTCTATTTTATATACTGGCTATGTAATACATTTAAGTCATCGAAGAAAATGACATTGTGGGCTATATTCTGCGGATTATGATGGATAACAGCCCTATAAAAATAATAATGATACGAAGTATTTAAAGCCACCGTAATATATAATGTGGTTGCCACTGTGTGTGTGATACGGAGAACACACAATCCGAGGGCAGGGAGGAAATGATTATTTACTCCTTTCTCATAACAAGAGGTAATAATATCCCCATCCCAAGGGAAGGCAATCCCGATCTTGGAAGAAGAGGAATCCGATCGAGGAGAGAGCCCGGTATAAAATCCCCATCGCGTCCAAATTGCATTCGCATGCCCGGGTTGAAACCCGATAAGAAAACCCAGGGTCCGTTTTATTGCTCATCGAAATGCGAAGTCCAATAAAAACCTGATCTTTCTGGGAGCAGGGGGAGGGGGTCACCAGACCTGCGGAATTTCAAGAACTCCGTCCCTGGATTGAAGGAGGGAAAAAAATTCTGGAGCAGCAATAAAAATTTGGGAAATAAATCCAGAGGAGAGCGTTGCTCTTCCCTCTTTGCCGCGCTGCCAGGCTGCAAAAAGAACAAGCCGTGAAAAACGAGTGTCACGTGATTTTCCCCAACCCATAGGAAAGGGAGGAAGGAAGTGTCCTCGAGCAAGCCCTCTAGGCCTCCGGATATAATAGCCCTCACTTCGTCCTCTTTTTTCTACTTTTTTTTCTTCCCTTTTTTCGCCAGTGGCTCCCTCTACCTCCTCCTCCGCTCCTTTATTACCCTCTTCTCTCTGTACCTTTATTTCTTTATCTGCAAGTTCGGGTTCCGGTACGCAAGAGTTTTGGTGTCTGCCTGTCTGTCTTTCGAATCCTATTTCCTGGCTCGTCTGTCCCAGAAAGAAAAAAGAAAGAAAATCCAGCAGAAGGTGTTGAGCGGTTCAGTGGCGCAAGTGGGATTGTCATTACATGCTTCGAAAAATGTATGTTTTAAAATAGCTCTACCGCGGTAACATTCTCTCCTCTTTTTACATGTCAGTATTCGAACCCGAAAAAAATCATTTATTGTTTGACTAAACTAAGTAACTGTGTTATTCACTTAACTAATAACATATATTGCACACTCATTTTAATAAATAATTAATAATTATTATAATTTGAAATGTTTTATTTAAATACACACTAAAAGTTCTCCTGAATGCAGAAATATAAGGAATAAATTGTTCCCAAATAATTTTAACGAAAAAACTGACTTTTAAAATTTGGACCATTTTCAGTTAGTGTGAGACGACTGATATTGTTCCTGAAGCTACCTTGTTAAGTATGAAAAACGCCTACTGAACACAAAAAAATGCTGCTCATAAAATTATTTTGTGTAGAAATGCTTTTTGAAGAAAAAAAATAAAATAAGAGTTCAATTCAAACAAATTTTTGAACAGCTTTATTAGTGTTCTAACAATATTTTTTTCTTATTTTAATTAGTTTCTAATTTTTAGTATTTATTTTATTATGTTTTGTAATACATTTTATGGGATGTTGAAATAATTTTTTTTTCAAATTTACTTCCTGGTAGACCAACTCGTATGGAAAATATTTTGTTAAATGTATCCATAACAGTTTATTAATTTCAGAAAATATTAAAATTGTCTATTATCACCGAGAATACATAAACATACAAAATTTTACACTCTAGTGCACGGGGAATTGAGTGAGAAATCTATACAAAATTTTATTTTTATAAGCATGAAAAAAGTGTAGTTAAATTAAAGTCCATAGTAAACAGTAAGTGCTCTTTTTCGCTGTAAACATCAAAATATTTATTGCATAAATTACACTATTTCTTCTGAATTAAACAATAAGCTGTTCATTATCATATTTTCTATTCTTGAAAATCCCCATAAACAAATTAAAAATTATTCAATTAGATATTTCAAAAAATAAACTCTACTTCACAATGCATTAATGGCTGATAAGCCTTTCTTACGATTCTCTGAATAGAATATTTCCAGGTAATCTGAGAATTATGAATTATTCAACTAGACGGGAGTTGGCATTACCTTTACATATTCGATGCATATCCATTATGTTTTTTGTAACATTCTGCAAAGTATTGGACATTGAAAGAGAAGTAAATGTAACATTCTTAAAAAGAAATGGTAGAAAAATAATATTTTTTGATTTTTAAGAAGAAACTCCTATGTTGTAAGCAGTGGAAGCCACAATTTTTTGATATTATATAAACACTTCGAGCATTTAATGCAAAGTTTAATTTTTCATATGCTTGTAAGACAATATTTTCATGATAATATATATATCTGCATTAGTGAATCTGCATAAAAGCCATATTTTTCTCAAAATCCATGCCAGTGCACATCATAGAAAATAGTTTAGGAGCAAAAGAATGTTGAATTTCACAGAATCAAGAAGAAATAACTTACGACACTCTATGAAAACACTAGATGTTTTATCTATAAGAAACATTCAAAAAATAGAAAAGGCCGTCTAAAAGGATTGTTATTTATACTGTCGTTGCCCAAAATAAACTTTTATTCGTTCAAGTTCATCCTAGAATATTTTCCATTCTTCTAGATCCGTTTAATCTTTCAGTAGCAGTCCATACTAGTGGGATTAAAAACTGTGAATGAAATCGAGTTAATTTCTTAAATTGCCAATATATGTTTAACGTCAACCCTAAAATTTCCTTAATTCCAATTATTTTTTTCCTGCTTTATTTAATTCGCCATTTAGTATTAGAGAATAAAATTTGTTTGCTACGATGATAGTAGAATAATTAATTAGGAAATTTAACTTGAACTTTTATTACTGATTTTCCATTCTGAATAACCCGCTGATAATGCTAAGTCAAAAATTAACTAATTAAAATATATGCAATTTTCATCCAATTTCAACTCAGAAGAAAGTCATAATTTATACTAATATGTCAACAAAATTTGAGCCTCATACTTACTTCATTTATTCGGCTAAAAATGCTCAAAACAGAACTTCCAAAGCCTTTGCCTTTCCTTCTAGAATAACTTAATGACTTTCTGCTTCAGCTACGTTCAAAAACGAATAAATATTGCCAAAGCAAATTCAAAAGATGATGAAGATGCATGCTAATCGTAGTAAACATGCAAAACAATTTCTCTCTTTACCAAATCATGCTGAATAAGCGACTCCACAAATAACGATTTCGTACGCAGAATTCATATCCATAATCGGATTAAATTCGCAGGAATTTACAATTTAAATTCATAATAAAGCTTCGAAACTGTTGTTTGTTTGTGTCCAGCAAGTTCTAGCATCGGTTAATGTTTTATTCGGGCTTCTTTTTACAATTAAGTTTGGAATAAACTTTTTCCAAGTTCCCAAATTTGCAAGGAAAGAATAAGAACTTTCAGCATTTAACAATGTTTTATTTTAATTCATTGGAGGGGAGCTTGGGAGAAATAAATTATTCTGTTGTTGCAAGCCTAATTGTTTTCGGTGTGAGGATTTCCTTGATGCCTGCGAAAGGAATAAATTTTCCTCTTCGTCCGTGAAGACAGAAGATTCGGCAATTTAATCAAATTTTATTCTTTGCTTGTTACATCGTATACTTACCACTTATTATTATTTTTCGCAATTTGAGATGCTTAAGTGAAATTTTAATTACTGGCCTTATTGCAGAAGAGAGCTAGTTTTTGAGCAATTATAACGATCCGTATTTTTCTTCGCCCCCCATCAGCATGTTTAATCTAAAAATGCCTTTTTCTATAATTTTTCGAGTAAAATTGATTAACCTCAGCGAAAACAGAATTATTTTCTTAATAACTTTAGCATAAGCAAGGCAGATTGAATATAATACAGCGAGCTGCCTTTTACGCAAAGTTTAGAACTTAATCTAAGAGATATCTATATTAATGGGGTTTCGTCCAGAATCGCTTGGACTTGGACAGCACCGGAGATCTTTTGTGAAAGTAGAGATGATGCACAAAACTAATGGAAACCGTAATATACTTCGGTTGATTAAGGCACTTGAATCTCTAGAGATTGAACATGTCGATTCAGGTATTGTTATTGTTCTCTGTAAATTACTTAAAATTACCATATCCACCCAGAAAGCCTCCTGGAGATCGAGGCTCAAATTCGGATTCGATCGAATTCCCGGAATATTTTCATTTCGCACAGCATTTGTCTGTGTATAGAAGTTCATATATTTTCAAGGTGGCATGGGCAAGTTTTCTGTTCTGTTTATTTTGGGTAAAAAAGAGAATTCTGTGGCCGAGTTCGACTTCCAGTATAATACTTTTCCAATGGATGCACTCAGATTTTAATACTCTATTTGAAGACATTAGCAAGCATTTAAAGTTTTTGCATTTATATGGTTTGAAGATACAATATAAACAGTGGCGGACTGGCCAGGTTGCCAGCTTGCTTGATGGCAAGTGGGCCCCCTTACACATAAGTCAGTATGGGCCCTCAGGAGATGTGTGTGAAAGAAAAGAACTCTCTGTCCAGAAAATGTTCCGTACTCCCATACCTTATTTTTAGTTTCGTTAAAAAGTTTTCAAATAACAGTATAGTTCCAAATATACAGCATACTATATTCCCACCAGAATTATTTCAAATTCAATCATAAATTTGCATTTATATTTTGCTTTTCTCTCTTCTAATAATATGTAGAATATGTGTATTCTGTAATTAGTAATATAGGAATACATTATGTGTTAAGTTATTAATTTTAATTTATTGTATTTATAATAAATAAACTTAAAAAATATATATGATGGCTGTAAATTTGAGTGGGCCCTCCATTGACTCCTGACAACCCCTATTTTGAGACCCAGTCCGCTACTGAATATAAATGCAAAATTAGCTGCTTTTATTCATATAGCGCCAGAATTTTTACGAAAATTTGAATATGTTTTAAAGAAAGATTTTTCTTTTGGCTTTTGATATAGAAGCCAAATGGTTTTGTCTATTCCTGGAAATAATGCTGTTGATAACAAGGCAGAAAACTCACCCATAGTGTTGACACGTCGGAAGTGCATTTACAATTCAGGTGTCCATCTCATTTTACCGCTTAAGGATTTATCCCGAGTTAACTCGTCCTAAATACCGTAGGTTACAAAATAACTCAGATCTAGAGCGGTTAAAGGAATATCGAAATTACGAGACTGTTAAATCAATCAGATCTGAAGATGACTGTGGGAAAGAGAAAATTCTGTTATGGGAAACCATGGCGGAGTTCTATTTTGTCAAGGAAAAAAAATAATAGGAATCAATAGCTGTTTGACTTAGGTTAATGTTTTATTATATAGTTTTTCATTGAATTTATTAAAAAGGAGGATAACTAATGAATTGTTATAAGATATAGCCATTACTGTTTCCAATCGAAAGGGAATTTTAAAAAACCAATTCGATCTTTATTTTTATTTTTTCACATCTTTTTTTGAAAAAAAGAAAGTAACTCATTATTCACGTTCTAGGAAACGATATCTATAATCTCAAACATGAATCATCTTGTTCTCGTTTCTATTCAAATTATATAGCGCAGAGAAATTTTATTGGCATGCTGTGACAGAGCTTCCAATAAAACTTTCATAATGAAACATTCTTTTGTACTTTCAGTCCAATGTTATCCTTTCCTTCGAAAAAAGTAATTGCCTTTGTACTTTCTGAGTGCCGGTAGAACTCAATGAATTCTTTAACATCTGAATTGAACTTTTCTAGAGTGCTCGCTTCAGTTGTTGTTCAAAGCAATTTTCTATTACCCCAAAAGAAAACTGCCACCAGAAGTGTTTCTGTCAAAATCCAGCTTTACCTCTAATGGATACTGAATATATCTTACTCTGTTAATCAAACGGGAATCTCCAATAGTCCTCCCCACGATACATTCCCTTTTCGCTTGAAGCGAAATCAATGGCTTTCTTTGCTGCCAAACCATTCTTCTTTGACGGAGGTGTACCGTAACAATTGGAGGGAAACATGCAAATCAACAAAACTGCACGACGGGGCAGGAGATAAACATTTATTTCACCTCACTATCAAACGGTGTAGCTCTCTGAAAAGCAAACAAATTGGGGATCCTTGTGCCACCAAAACTCATTTGTCAGTGGCAGGAGACAGATAACCCGGGGAATGTGATGCCGCCAACCAACCTCAGCAGGAGAGGCTGCCCGAAGGCGGCACTGGGCTGTTATTGGAAGCTTGAGTGATTACCGCGTGGGATGTTCAAGGTTGAGATTTTTTTCCCTTTTTTCCCTTGTCTCTTTCTTTATGATATCCAGGATGAGTATTGAAGCACGAGCAGAAGAAAAGCAAATATGAAGAATCATAATAATAATGAGGAGAAGGGGAAAAACCCTGTCTGCCAAAGATGAGGAAGGGAGGCGAAGAGGTGCGTTGAAGATAAAAAATAGTTTTTTTATCTATTTTTTTATTTGTGTGTGTGAACGGCTATGTTTCGATAGAAATGTATTTGTTTCCAGATGAAGCGTTCTCGATAAACAGTTCGAGACGAGAATGGAGACGCGAAAAGAAGGAAAGTAAACACAAGAGAATAAAGAGGGGATTAAAAACTGGTTGCTGGTGAAAAACGTATCGCAATATCAGATAAATGTTTAACCGGAGGATGAATAGGAAGATAATATTTGTTAAAAGTATAATAATAATTCACTACTGGTTGTTTTTCGATAAAACGGATCTTTATAAAAGTAGTAAAAAAAGCATTTGTTTGCATATTTAAATATGATGCTGTTTATGAAACTGAAATAAAAATGTGGAAGAATATTTTGAATATTTAAAAAAATCGTTTCTGTTTTTGTGTGCGCATCTAAATATTTTTATCCAAAGTCCAATTTATTTGAAGCCATAGTTATCGCACAAAAACTAAACTTAATTCATTGGCATTTAAAAAATATATACCTATTTTCATAAAAATAAGGGGTACCTATAGAAAATTGGTTTGATTGGTTTGATTTTTTTTATTTATGACTTGTTTTGACGAGTCTTAAGGCGACGACGAATCTAAGAAGTTAGTTAGAATAATAGTCATATGAAGAGGAATTAATTGATGTGGATAAATCATACCAAAGTAGGTGGTTTGTGACCTTTCAACGTATTTAACTAACGCGTTGAGTTTCGTGGTCTCTTCCCCACGATTCTGCACTCAAGAAATAACACAGACGCATGGAATCTGTGATTTTAGTGTACATTTGCTTTGAATAATTTATAACAACAATTAATAAAATTAGCGTGTATCTTAAGGAAATTTCGAAAAGATGTACATGAAAGAGTAGGATAAAAATAAAAAATTCAAAAAAGGGTTCTTACAGGAATTGCAATAGAATCTAGCTGAAAATTAAGCCTGTTTAAACTGAAAACCCACATCTTCTTTAGAGATATATGTGGCCAAAAATACCGCATATTAAAATCAGGTACTAAAATTGAATAAAGAAAGTTAGGGAAATTTAGGTATATGTAAGATGACAGTGGTCCTGTCAAGAGTTCAGACCTCAAACAGTATAAAAACCGAAGACTATAGATCCTTTGCTGTTATGAACACGCATATGTTCAAAGTTCGGCAATCGTCTCGTATTTCACTGAATTTGACAATCCTTTCCGGGATACATATGGACCTACCACAAACATTATATATTTTTAATGATAAGCTTTCAGGACAGTTATTAATCTTCTTTGCGACATAAATCTGAAAACAACTTATGCTTTAAAAGTGTTAATATATAAAATAACCTATATATTAACACCTTTAAAGCATAAGTTGTTTTCCGATTTATGTTGTATATTAACACCTTTAAAGCATAAGTTGTTTTCCGATTTATGTTGTAAAGATGATTAATAACTGTCCTGAAAGCTTATCATTAAATTAAGGTTATCTTAATTTAATGATAAGGTTAAGGTGACGGTTTATAAAAAACCGTCACCTTAAAATTCTGCTTCACCCTACAGAATTAGATATACAAATGTCAACACATGCCACTTTTCAAATTAAGCTGTCATGGGCATCATGGATGCTATCAGCAACGCGACAATGTACAAATATTTAGATTTGTATTCCTTATCTTACATATTTAGATTTTTAGTTTCACAGCTTGTATAAATTATATTTACGTACTGTATTTAGTATATTTACGTACTGGCATTGTATTAATCATATTAATGTACTTAATGTCTAGAATTTTCTTTCATGATTCCAGACGCGATATATTGATTTTAAACGAAAAACAAAGAATGTTCACTATTCACTTAAAAAACAAGTGTACATTTACCACAATTCTCCTATTTTGACTCTCTGGTGCAGAATTCTTGAAAATGATTCATTTCCTGTTCTTCCAAATCTGTAATTATTTTTCACGATAATCGACAGAAGCCTCATTTCCCAACAAATAAAGCTATAAATCCAATGTATTGAAAGTTGAACTTACTTAAAAATAAACCAGTTTAAATTTGTTCTACGATCATGCTATATAAATATTCTTCGAAGTGTTTAGAAGAGCCTTGTTTGATAGCAAATGAAGGACTCGTGGAAGCCGTTTTAACTAAATCGGGCAACTATTTGCTTTCGGATTGGTTAATGACACAAGAGCTATCATGGAAACATTTTCTTTGTCTATGATGTTATATTAGTGAATGGGTCCAAGTTTTTATGCAAAAGAATTTAGTTAATTTTTTTTCAGGAAAATCTAAAAGCAACATTAAAACTTCGCATAGTTTGAATTTACATTTATTATTTGTTAACAACATTTTAAACGACACTAGAGCTTTATGAGAAGAAGTATTTCTCCACCGAAATATGTGATACCCAAATATACTCCATTTTTCAGGATTTATAACTTCGAAATAAAGAAATTGGCAAATAAAAAAATCATGCAACTATTTAGATAAAGTTGAATACTTTCCATAAAGAAGCATTTCGCGTAACTAATGCATCAAACCGGAATTTAAAATTTGCATTCTGCACCATTTCTGTATGGTGATTAAGATTTCAGTAACAGTTTTAATAATTTTCATGATTAATTGGAATGTATTGAAAACCTGAAAGCGACATAGTTTGACTTTGGTCGGTACATCCAGCACAATTTGCACTTTATAGACATCGACACGCGAACACGATTATGCTGAACCTCCATATATTTATATGTGGTATATTTAACTACAAAGCTGATTGGCCGGTTACCGCTGACTGCGAATAAATATTTATTGAACGCAATCAGCATCTGCCTATGAAGCATTCTGGCTTCCCTCTGCTGTTTGGTGTAGAATGCTAGTTGTTTCCTGAAATTGCATGAGCCAAGTCGAATAAAGAATTTTCGTTCTTGTACGTACTTCTGAAGTGACATTTTTGTAGTGGTGGTGGTTTTCCTACGAAAAATCACAATATGTATAATGCTTTCTATTCTTCTTACTCCATTTTCAATTTTAACGACGCAATTTCTAGCAGCCCCAAACCCCCAAGACAGCAAAGTCATCACTTAAAAATTTTTTATTCGTGCTTCATGATCCCATCATTATTTTTTTCGTTGTGTTTTTAATAGAAATTTATAAAACCAAAAAAAAATCATCAACATCCTCTATATTTGGATGCAATATTACAATGAAAAAACGATTGAAACGAGGTTTGATTATTTCAAGAATGCAATATTAGATAAAATAAAATTATTAAAGTTCACATAATTTTGCTTTAATTAAACAAGAACTAAAAATTTTTAGGTTATGACATATTAACTGCGATGAAAACAAAAACTTGCTTCAATAATTTAAACTCTCGATTAACTATACTTTAAATATATATGAGACGTCATAACAATTTGTTATTTTCTTATAAGAATAATCTTCTTTTTTGGAGAAAGGTTGTGGAACTCTTCATACTTTAGAAATAACATCGCCTGAAGGCAAGCGAGCATGTATTAGACTATTTGGTGGAAGAAAATTTTTATTTGCTTTTCGTCATAATTTTTTAAGCAAACAACAGAAATTATAACAATATAAAGTAATATAGAAGCATAGAAGTCAGTTTTGGGAAGTTAAGAAAAATGCTTACAACAGTTAAATAATTAAATGCGCATTTCCCTTCAGGCTTTTAACTAGATCTCTTTTATATAACTTTCTTATCCATAAGACACACAAAAAAAATTCTTTTCTTTCGAAGAGCTTAATTTTTTACAAAATTTCTTTCAAATTTCATTTCTTTCAAATTTTTATTCATTTTTTTTCGGTAGGCAACTAATAGAAAGTCAATAAACCTAAATCTATATATTTATAAAAGAGAAAGTCACTCACTGACTCATCACCGAATCTCCCGAACCACTGGGCCTAGAAACTTGAAAATTGTCACTGTGGTGCTTAATAACAAAGGATTTTTTGAAATTTAATTTAAAATTTTAATTATTTAAAAATTACCTTAAATTTTAACGTTTTTCCACAATATCTTCGGAGTATATTATTGCACAAAATTCATTAATTAAATTTATATTTTAAATTTAAATTATATCAATTTCATTTCCATGTAACAATCTGTCTAATTTTAATTAATTTTTGAAAATACATTCAAGCACAATTCCCAACAATGGTTTTATTATTATCACCTGCAGCTTTTTTGGAGCATACGCGAAAGAACTTCTTCACCGATTTGAAAAAAAAGAAACGAAAACATTATTAACTGAGAAATGATGATGGCGAGTTGCGTTTTGAAAGTTATTCCTGTCGATACTTTGAGACGTAATTTGATAAATCTTTTGTAAATTATTTATAAATAGGTAATTAATTGTCTTAGTATATATTTATATTATCAAGAAAATAAAGAAAAGACGTGAAATTACTTTTATACCGAGCTACAAGGTACTGAAAATGTGTTACTACACGGGCAGAGGCGCGGACATCAGTTATATTTTATATAATCAGGATTTAGCCGTCCACCATATCTGATTGTTTTAATCTGTTTTTATAGTAGCTTGTATATCAAACACTGATAATACCCGGTTGGCCAAAATTTTGGAAATTTTTTTGGAAAAAGAATCTTTTGATGTTTTATGGCTCATAACTCTGTTTGTTTTCGTTGTGACACGCAAAAATAAATTGTGTAGTAATGGAAATAGTTTTTAATCCAAAATATAATACAGCTATGTTTATATGTGTTTTCTAAAAAATATTACAGCCAACTGCCCAGAAGAAGAAGCGCATGACATTGGTTGTCTGAAATAGTTTTCCTTTTTTTAAATATAACTAAGGATTGTAAGTGTTCAGATAGAGAATGTTGTGAATATCTGGTGGTTTTAGTAATGAGCTAAATAAAGTCGCAGTCAGACGACGAAAATCTATGAAAATAAAGATTAATTTTTATACATCCTTTACACTTATCTTCAGGGTTTTTTTGTCGATATTCATGAAATTTAGCACACGTTCTTTCAAGATGAGAGATAAATCATTGAAAAATTTTCAAAATTCAAAATTTAATTAAAATGTCAATTGATTAAATATTTAGCAAGTTTTTGATATATTTCCACTATATGTTCCGAAAATATTATCAAAAAATATTTTCTGTACCATTCTAAAAATAAAAAAAAATGTCTTTTTAATTGTATCAATATAATTGTCGTAGGATTTTTCCCAAATTTTAACAAAAATTTTAATATTTTTTTTATTTGCAATTATACTTTTCAATGCTGTAATGAAAATAGAAATAATTTCACAGCTTTGTAGTGATTTAATCTCTATATTATTCACGTCGCGCAGAGAAAATATTTTATTTTTCACCATAATTAACGTCGCATGAACCGATATATTATGTTTACATGCTTTTAATATTTTTACACTAATTTATTTTTTTGTCCTTAGTGTTTTATTTTGTAAATATTTTTCAGTATTTTTTGTTCTTTCTAAAGATTTTGAAGTTTATGTATTTCAGGAGTATTAAAGCTTTCTGTCGTCTATTTTTTTATCTCCTGTCTTTTTTAGATCCGTCTCAAGAGTTTCATCAAATATTTTAATCACACTATCTATTTCCATTACTAAATCTATGGTTAGAAAAGTTTGCTTTTTTCGAAACATTAAATTCAAAGTAGTTTTTTAATTAACCCACCGAATCTCCACTCATGCTCATTGAATTAAGTGATTTTTAATTAATTTGTAAATCGTATACAGTGAAATATTTTCTCGTAATAACATCAAATTAAATCTTTTTATAATGTGATAGCGGGCATTTGCCTTATTTGCTGATTACAGACTTTTAGTTTCGTTTTAATTTCGCAGTTATTATAATTTGCGATTTTTTTCTTTTAAAATATATTGACTGAGGAAAAAGAAACGAAAAGAAAATTTCGCTCTTCAAAAAAATTTTTTTATTCGGTAATCTCTAAAACATACCTCTTTTTAAATGATTTTTCATTTTTCTTCTTATAGTCATTTCAGTGTATACTGTTTTTGGAAATTTAGTTTCTTTTACCGATTATTTTAATTCAAATCAAAATATTATTCATTCAACCGATATGAATAATGACGTACACATTTTTCAATTTTTTCTTACCTGCTAATTTTGGCCATAAGCTGATATTTGGCTCAAAACATTTAATATTAAAGTGCATTATATCGAAAGCAATCATAAGAAAGGGTATTTAATTTCGCATAAATTTCCATTAAATTCATATTTTTAATCCCTATCAAATAAGAAGGACGAAATTTTATATAGTTATAAGCTCCGTATTAATATTTTAATGACTTTCAAACCCAATATTTCATCCTAAAAGGGTTGTAACTAGTGATATAAGCATTAAAAGACGGTTCAAAGAAAGTTATTTGAGTGTATACCATATGAAAGAAGAAACGCAATGTTAAACTGGGTACCACGTTCGTTCGCAAACAATGTTGGAATGAGGTTTAAGTGATAGTACTCAATAGAAAAAACCATTTCCGTCTATTTAAAAAAGCTTTAAAATGGGACAAAATACTGTTAGTAGAATATCGTAACAATAAATATGTATTATTTAGAATAAAGCGGCCAATGCCTCCCTGTTCGAAGTAATAACATTGCATTTTCGAGATGAAGAATCACAGATTTGCATGCTAACTGCATCAAATTTAGCGTTTAACATATAACTAGCGTTATGATATAAGGCTATATGGCATAAAAGGTATTAGCAGAATTTGCTTGATACATGAGATTGCGAATGTCCAAAAATACATGAATAACACATTTGAGTTCAAACTGAAATATTCGATATATATTCTTTTACAAGAAAACCATCGTTGATATTCAAAAAATATTCAGCTCCATATCAGATTACAAATGTGTGTAGGAAGTGGTTTGATAATAATTAGATTCTATTGCTAACGTGTTCTGGATCGAGCACGTACTTTCATCCAAACGAAAATTTCTGGAGCCGATTAAAGAAATGTGTCGGTTCGAAACACCTAATGATAAAACTTTATTAAAAGAAACAGTTATCCAATCATAGTTACACATTACAACAGCTTCAGAGAAAAAATATCAGTGTACTAAATAAGAAGTTTTAAGGTTAAGATTGCTCAATTAGATATAAATTGACATGAAGAATTTTCGATTGCTATATATATATACTTTTCCATTTCATAATTCTTGTTTTAAGAAGAAAAAATATTTAAATTATTCAAGTCTTGATGAAATTACCTTTCCACTGATATACAATTTTATGGCACTACATCTAAAATCTTCTCATTATGAGGCAACGAACATCCGTAATAATATTTCCACAAAAGCTTCCCAACTGCACAAAGTTTTATAGTCACTGGTGTAAATAGTTTTCACTAATTCTCTCTCTATATATATAAAATGTTTTCATTTTTTATTTATTTAAAGATTTTTGCAAAGCAAACTTAATAGACTAAAGTCAAATTATATTCAAATTACAACTTCTGAAGAAGGAACTTGCACTCCTAAATTACCGTGACCTGCTTACTCCTTTGCTAATTTAAAAGTGACTTAAGGATAATTACTCCACAATGAATCTAGGAGGAGCGCTGAACATGCGCCCCTAAGCCTGACTTTAAACGGTCAAAGACAAATTTCTTCACCTCTAACTCTGAAGGCGAGCTCGGAGCATGTGATTAAGGGACTTCCTCAGCAACAAAATGACTTGAAACTCGTGAAGCGACAGAAATCGGTAAGATAGTAAAGTCAGGATTTAAATAGCTCCCCGCAACATAAAATGAATGTCTCAGCTCGAGTAATTGCTAAGAAATTTTGCTACAGATGGCGTTCATAATGTCCCCAGCGCACTAACATCCGCTCGCGAATTGCACGGCGGAACGGGGCCCATTTTTCAAGGAAAGACTGCAAGACGTCGCAAATGTAAAAGTAGCGCCGGGAGTAATTTGCGCGAAATGAGGTGTTAATTCTAGGATCAAGAAAAAGATGCTTTCAAGTGCCACTTTTTGAAAGATTTTAATGCTGCATTTTTCTGAAAAAAGTAAAAAGGAAAATTTCGACGGAGTTTCAAGTACCGGATGGAGGCAAAACATTCGGCCTCATTAAGAATGTTTGTGAATCAAGCTGAGTTTCTGTCCATAATAAGGAGCTAAATGGCAATAAATACCACTTTGCTTCAACATTTTGCGAAATTAGAATTATTATGCACAGAACAAGTTATTATTACTTGTTCATGTTTTATTTCATGAAATATTATTACCTATATAAATGGATCCTGGGCATGGTATGTTGGTGGTAGAAAATGCTGATTTGTTTAATGTATTTTTATTCTTAAAGTTTTTGGCCCATTTTTGATAATGCTCTACCCTAAAGACCGGGCCGTCTGTAAATCTTCCAGCTTTGAACTAATTTAGTGCCCAGAGAAAAATGCCGCGACATTATCTGTAAAAGACATAATACCAATGGTACACTCTTAATAATGCAAATGCAATTATAAAACTTCGATTGAGAGAAAAGGGAGAAAAGCAGTGAAGAAAAGCTATCAATATGAGATCAACACAATTCAACTGGTTTAGACGATTAAAAGACATAACACACAACACTTTCAGAGCATAAAGATCAACACAGAAGGAACCAGTTCATATCGGACATGTAAATCGCTCCTCAAGTTCAGCTCAGTCTGAAACACGCTGTAAGCTGCCCTGCCATCATGAGAGCTTTACTCCATCTAAGTGAGCTTACTTTCGCTGGAGAATCCTACTCCCACAAGATTCTTAAACCATTAGCACCCAGATTGATTTAAAGCATAGATTTCAATAAATTTATATTAAATTACGTTCAAAACACTAATATTAGGTTAACTGTGAAATAAAATTAAATTCGGAGGAAAAGAAAATCTTTTTCCAATATTTTTTTTTAGAAAAAGATAAATAAAAAAATCGAAGAAATAATTTTTAATACTTTCTTTTACATAAATATTAAAGGTTTTTAAAATATAGTAAAATATCAAAAAATGAAAAAGACTTTCTAATTCTTTGCATTACCTCAAAATTAAATCAATGGAAAATACAAAAAAAAAAAAAATCAAAATGACAGCATTTTGGCTTCATAATCTGGCTAACTTGTGGTATATAACTTTTTAAATCTGTTTAAGAGTTTGGTAGTACTTATTGACTCCATAGAAAAAGCAAAAAAGAAACAACGGAATGGATTCGGTTCAGCCACTGAAGTGAAATGTACATGTCCTATAAATAGGACGCTGTGCGCTAACGGGTAACATTACCAAAAGTGCTTTTCCACGGAGACGACTCCAACAAACTATCTATGCATAAGCCTTTATCAAAAACCCAAGCCAATACACACTTCTCTAAACAAAGAGAAATTAAGGAAATTTTATTTATTACAAAAAAACTATAGTAGAATGATGCAAGTTAGGATCTCCATTTGAATTAATTTCTTTTGTAGTTTTCTACCTATCTAAAGAATTTGACAGAAAAATATGTTATAAATATTTCATCGACCTTTCTTAGCGTTTTAGACCTGCACTAAAGAAGCGAGACGCAGATAGAGAGATACTGATCTGCATATGCATTGCCCCATAAATGTTGAATCTTCTTATTGCGTAAATAGCGCGCCCTAACAAACATTTAAAACTTTTTGTTGCAAATGTCTTTAGTGCATCTGGTGTGTAGTCCATATATCAATTTTGGTATCTATTGTGAGTAGTTTCAGGTGTAGGAAGCTCTAAATATATCCACATTGTATATATGTTACGGTCAATGTCAATAATTTGTCATTATACATATTGCATTTTTTTTGTTTAATTTATTGCCACCATCATCTTGTCATCATCACCTTCCACTAGGAGAAAAAACATTAAAATTAAGGTTAAAAAATAATTTTCCTCGCAATGTAAAATGAGCTCAAAAATAAATTCCGTTAACACGAATACCCCGCAGCCCTACTTGTTGCGAAGAATAAAACATGATCTCCAGCGATCGAGGCCGATAACTGCGCCATTTGCGAAAGAAGGTCACTGAATATTCCTCCTCTATCTTGCAGGGAACAACACTCGGGCTTTGGTCCTTAATTGCGATATTTCTAAATATATCCCGGGTATCTTTATTCGAAATCTATCGCCAGCTGAGAGAGGAGGGAGGGTGGGAATGGACAGGACAATTGACATGTGGCTGGCCGGTAGCCCTAACAAATGGCCCCTCCGTCGGCGGTCAGCGAAATGGTAAAAGCCTTTATCAACGTTCCCGAAAGCGATGACAAGTTCTATTGAAGCTTCATATCGCTTGGGGAAGTGATAAGACATCGTTAATTCCTGGCGGGAAAGATAGGCCCTCGCCCGGGGTGAGCTGTGACAGAAGACCTCTTCGGGTTCCATCCGGGGAGAAGGAGGTATCTGCGCGTTTCTGGTACTTTAAATTGTTCCTTTCCCGGAGGCAAGTCTAATTTCTGAGTGGTAAGCCGAAGTGTGATTGTGAATGTCCTTATCGATGATAAGATTCTGTGGAGCCAAACGTCCAATGAGGGTGTTCGGCAGAGCTCTATTTATGGATTTTTTTTTTATTCGAATGGTCAAAATAAGCCATAGGACTAAATGCAAACAGCAAAATTTTAATTATATTTACGTCAAGTTTTGGAGCAACAACTATGGGAGACACCTAGTAATTTTGAACCGTATTCAAATGGAGACTAAATTTTTTTTAAAAGGATTTGTTTGAGTTACTTTGGAGGTTTTCTGTATGTCAGATTTCATCAGTCTGAAAATTAAAATATATATTTTTTTGTCTTAAAAAATAAAATTGCCTTTCTGTTGTATCTTAAATTTCCGGAAAACATTAAAGGTATTGCTATAGTCATTTCTTCTGATAAGTTATATGTTGTGTATATTTGTGGCTAAACTATTTTCAAGAGCGTAAATAAATACATATTGCCTTTACAAGAGTTAAGATATTTTATTAACGTTGTATTTACTACTTATTTTCAAAATTAAAATATTGGTTAATGCTTGACTACTGTCTAGTACGTGCTCCACTCGGTGCCTCGCATTTTTCTGAGAAGAACTCTAAGATTTTTTTCTTCTTTTTCCCCCTCTGCTACTTTCGCAACGTCATCCGACAACTGGACAGCTAGGTGACTGGGTCGTTGCTTATAATGCATGATAAGTAAAAGTTGAAGGAAAATACTTTTATGTCATCAAAAATGACCCATTTAATCGTATTTTGACAAACAAGAGAAAAAAACTTGAAACATATAACAGAATCCTGGACAGCTAAATAAAGAATTCTTAGAGTTAGAAGGGGTGATTTTCGAGTGTCAAGTAATTACAAATCAATGATTTGACATCGAGGCCCTCGAAATCGTAACAGCTACAATTGAACTGAAATTATTTAACATGTTTTGGCATACAACCTGGGTATAATTTACTTGAAATAATTTTAGAATGTTTTATTTTGCTTTCTACTGCTTAATGATAACTAATGTCTGTTTCCTCATAAGATGATGCTACCATTTAGAAAAATCGTGATTTTTTTCCTCAATTCATAATGCAGAGGCGTGGAGACGGCGATAGGGACGTCAATACCATACCTCGGGTGCCATTTACATTTGCTTAGCCATTGATGATGACTGGAGGCGAAAACGATCTTGTGCTCCAAGCCCCACTTATCTTCGCTACGGAATCCTCGCTACTACGCTGTTGGAATGATTTAAAATGAAATATGACAAATTTATTTTTCCCATTATCAGAGAAATTCCGCAATTAATGCATCATGATGTAGTCTATCTTCAGATTTTATTACAAAATTCTCTTACGAAATAGTAATCAAATATTATCGCAAGCTAGATGAGTAGAGCCGATAAAGCGGTAGAGGAAGTCCCGAGGGAAAGATATTTTTCAAAATAGTTAAATGCCATATAACTGTTCAATTAATCGTAATGGGAAATTGCAAATACTTTAATATATTTTTGTCGCAGGTTAATGGAAGTAGAGTAACCTATTTTTTTATTTCTCTCTTCCAGAAGAAGCGTTATTAAATTTGATAACAGTATTCATAGTTTGCGTAACTGTCTGTCTTGATATATGTGTAATAGTGCTAAATTAAAAGTGGCAATGTATTCATATTCATCTAAGCACATAAGGCGATTAAAAAGTGTTATTTACGGAGTAAAACAAAACAACAAAAAATGAGACACAGTCCAAACATATACAATTAAAAAAATGAATAATTTTTCAAAAGCAGAAATGAGGAAAATCTATAAACTGCTTGAGTGCTATTTTCCTTAGTTTCGAATTAAAACTTTGATTTTAATTCATAATTTAATTCATGCTTTGAAAAAATGAACAAAATGAAATTTGAATATCATGGAATAGTTCCACACCTAAAGACGGAAATTCCATGGTTGTTACATGTTTATTTGTTATTTTTCCAATTTTTCTTTGTTTTCTTATTAGATACCTTCATTTTCTTGATTATAATTTTTGTTAGCTTTTCTCATTTTTAACAACGGTTTATTTTGTAATTTGCTTTTAACTTTCTCTTGAAGAAGCAATGTAACCGTCAAAAAATTTCACCTCGAGATTTTGATGATTCTCCACATTCTAGGCCTTCATGAGACAGAGAAAAATAGTTTTGGAATTAGATATTTGTCTGTCTATGAACACGGTAAAAATTCAGTATGCGGTTTTACATTAAAATCGTATATCTCTATCAGAGTTTTGAAGAAATCCATCTTCAGAAAGTCTCTCTATCTGTCCTTTTGTGTGTATGAAATTACTATATACAAGTACAAAAACTTATGACCTAGGTAAAAGAAATTTTGCACATGGATTTATCACCATAATTGCTGATCTGTAAAAAATTTTGGTCTAAATCCGTCAAACGGTCTGTATATCTATCTGCCTGTTCATGTAATTGTGAACGCGATAATCCCTAAACGCACATTGATCTAAATAAATGCAATTTGTTATGTAGTATTGTCGTCAAAATGGCAAACCTGCATAAAGTTTTAGACCAAATATATCAAAGGGTTCTGAAAGTGGTCCAAAATGCACACTCGATTCTTTTCAGTTTACGACGAAACTAAACACAAGATGTGCCGTGTTGTGGAAGGATACGATTAAGTGGAGAAGAGAATACTTCCCCGTTTCTTTTGAAGTCAAGTAACGAAACTTCTGAAGGATGTGATATTTTTACTTCAGCAGTTAGTTTACATGTCCTTGAAACCTATTGCTTATTAAAATGTGTGATGAAAAGATTATCACGGTAGGATAGAATAAATTTTTTTCCAAGTGGCTGTTCATAGTATGTAAGGCAAATGAATATAACGTTTTTAAATATATTAGAAATAGACACGGATTTTTATTATTATTATTATTGGATCTCAGTTATAACAAAATAAATTATGTCACTTATGATATTCTATATTCTTAACGCAATTCTGTTTTTTGCATCAAGAACTATACATAAACAACTATTAATAAGAAAACTGAGCGATTAATTTTATTATTCAATTTATTTTTACATGAATATCGGCTTTCCTCTTCATCAAATTTAACCAAAATCAGTTTTGACTTTTAGAGGTGTTTAAATTAATAGCTGTGCGTCAACGAAATTGAAGTCAGGAAAATTGATTATCTTGAAGATTTTCCTGCTGCTCAATGTTAATGATTCGATACGATTATCTTAAAGCAAACCAACACAATCTTATTTCGATAAAAGTTATATTACCTAGAATGAAAAGAAAATTATGCAAATAAAACTGAATTGAATTGATATGCATAAGAGATAAGAAGTTATTTTAGAAGAATACTATTTCTTTTTCTAATATTTTAAATATAACAATGGAAATGAATGAAAGTTGTATTTCTTTTGTGAGTGGTTGTTCTTCATTATATATTAATACAAAATATTAAAACATTGTCGGGAAATAGTAAGGTTGATTTTTGAAAGTTAAGGCACATTTCAGGAGGAGTAAATAGATTAACTTTTGTACAATTATAAAAAAAAATTAAATGCGTTTCCTTCTATACCATTTTCAAAAGCGATGTATATATATAACTAGCTACCTTCGGCGACCAACTTGTTCTCCGGGAATATGATTTCAATTGATTCTTGCATCATTTTATATTCATGGATCCCTTAAGTTAATTTTAAACTTCAGATTTTAGTAGATATGTAACCCACATTCTTTTAGTTGACTTGCATATGATCTGCTCATTGTCTTCATAAATGTCCCTAGTGGAGTCAAATAACTGACCATGCCATCCAACATCTAATGGCATGTTTTCGGTACCATCTTGAATTTCTTATTCCTCAAATCTTCTCACAGTCTAACTTTCTCAAATCTTCTAAGATTTTTCTCTGCAAAATTTTTTTGGGTCGTCCCGGATAATCCGATCCCGGTTAGAGTCTACTGTAATCTATTTAGCATTAAAGCTTTCTGAAATAGCGAAAATATCATTAAGTGAAATCGCAAATACGGTAAAACCCCGGTGAACCGAACTCGGGTTAACCGAAACCCGGATAATCCGAAATGCTTCGGAAATCGCAAATCCAGAAAACACGTACTGTACTGCATGGAAATAATCGCGAAGGCAAGACTTTTTTTGCAACGGTATCTCCACTTCTTTTTTTCTTTTAAATATTCGCAAGAAGATCAGTAATTAATTTTAGAATGCTAAAATTAATATTAATGGGCGTTAACATTATTAATTACGAGATTGTTTACCTATGCCTATCACCTATCAGGAGAATTGCGCCCGAATTCGCCGGTGCGAATATTGCTCCAGACGGAGGGTTAACTTTGATACAGAACATAAGTGTAACCTACAAAGAGAGTTTTGAATTCGTCTTACACTCAAAACATTTCAGAATTACATATTGTAATTGGATACATGATAGTAATAGACGTTCATGGCTTAATCGAAAAACTCGTTATACGTAACGGCTTCCCTTCCTTAGTTCGGTTAACCGGATTTGTAATGTAACTATACTCTGGTGTCAATTCATGTCGCTTCAGCTAGAGAATATGACCGTAGAACGTTTTTCGGAAAGGTGTGAAATACCGTCAATATTCAAATAGAACCTCGTAAATAATTGCACTCTATTTTTATGCTTGAAAATACGAAACAATAAGTAAAGAAATTGTAAATGGTAAATCTGACAGGGCAATTCAACAAGAGGAACGCTTATGTTTGGTTGAAGAACCAGATGGACATATTTTTGACACGTAACCCGAAATAGTGGCTTTCGGAAAGATATAGTATCATCAATACTAAGATTTATGGAAGGAGACTGCATAGATGAGAAAAGTATTAAAGCTTTTAGCTTTGATGGTATTTTGAATTTTTCAAAAATGCTTTAAAACATCCATTTGAAGCAGTGGTTTGTTTGTTTCATTCATTTTTAGAAGATGATCTTAAGATTCATTCAACTCTACAGAGAAATGCTTTTATGGTACTCTTTGTAGGCTACACTTATGTTTTTTTTTTTTATCAAAGTTAATACTCCTTCGGGAGCAATATCCGTACCGGTGAGTTCTAAAGCAATGCTCCTAATAGGCATAAGTAAACAATCTCGTAATTAATATTGTTAATACCTATTAATATTAATTTTAGCATCCTAAAATTAATCACTGACCTTCTTGGAAAGGCTTAAAAGAAAAAGAGGGGATATTGTTGCAAAAAAAGTCTTGCCTTCGCGATTATTTCTGTGCAGTACAGTACGGTATTTTTGGATTTGCGATTTCCGAAACATTTCGGATAATCTGGATTTCGGTTAACCCAATTTCGGATCGCCGGGGTTTTACGGTATTTGCGATTTCACCTAATGATATTTTCGCTATTCCCTAAAGCTTTACTGCTAAATAGACTATAAATAAAAGAATTGCTATTAACTTAAAGGATGAATTGGAAATTGAAAAAAAATGCGTATTTGAAAGGGAAATTATGGTTTAGATTCCAGGTGACCTAAATTTTACATAACAGATATAATATTTTTTTATTGTTAATTAACATACAAACTTCACATTTTTGTACTTAAATGGAAAGCAAATTTTTGTTCTCATATCTTTTTAAAAAAGTGAAAATTTACGTTTTGGACAAAATATTCTAAACTTTAGGCCCATTCTGGCAGACCTAAATATTTTCAATTTGACTTAGGCTTTTGTTGCTAAGTATGTGACCATTGTGGCTTTTTATCAACTTTGAATTTTGAATTTCAAAACATAGTTTTTCGTGATACACCCTATTGTATATCATGCCAAAAAACATTTAATTTTTTTTTTAATTTGAAAAAATGGCACGTATACTTGATTTATATCATTAAAACGATATATTTTTGAACTTTCAGACGGTGTAAAAATAATTTTTGTTCTGTCATATTTTCGGAAATTAAGGGAAAACGTCAAAATTTAGCTTAATATTTAATTAATTAAATTTTTAACTAAAATTTCAAAAAAAGGCTCAGAGGTTCATATTTCATCACAAGCTTAAAATGTATTTAAAATATTTCTTTTCTATTTAAACAATGAAACTGACCGTCTTATGAAAATAGTAATGGTTTGAGAGGTCATATAGTCGTCATTATTACAAATTTAGAATTCGGCACTCATTTTTTAGGAATTAAAAATAACCAGGGGTGTAGTGGAGGTGGAACGCCGTTCCGGCACTGATTTTAGGCCGCGGTGGTCTAGTGGCAAGGTCTCGGCTTTGGGGCCGGAGGGTTCCAGGTTCGAAACCCGATTCTACCGAAGATCCGCCATGTATGGGATCGGTTGCAAGCTAAATCATACGTAGTGGCCAAATGTTCTCTCAGTTGGTGTGGCGTGGAAGTTTGGAGAGGGAATGCCAGCTCAGGTGTCGTCCTCGTCATCTGACCGTGGTTCGAAATTACGAGGTCCGTACCAAAATAGCCCTCGTGTTGCTTCAAAACAGGACGTTAATAAAACTAAACCGGTACTGCTTTTTTTCATGAGAAATAAATAAGAAAAAATCACGAAAACGTTCTTAAAACAGCAAGATTTTAATCACCCAGGTTAAAGCGTTCCGTATCTGCATTTAGAACGTCCCAGGATTTCTTATTTTGCAACTACACCACTGATAATGACACCATAAAGCACTATCAATAGTTGTTTTAATGAAATGGCTATGTTGAAGAAGTATTTTAGTGCGGCAATTATGTAAAGTGTTTTATACCATTCTAAATAACACGAAATGTAAATTACTATCTAAAGACGTTTTTTAAACGTACAATAAAAATATTTTTTGAAATTTCTTTCGATTTCTCTCAAGTGTCATAACGCTTCTAATTTTAAAATAAAATATTCATCAACAAAGAAATACAGACTTTTCTACAAAAACACAATTACTTTCCTACCTACAGATATATGGTAATTCAGGAATGCTAGAAACAAAAGATGGGGAATTTTTAACTTGAATATTTGAAACTTTCAGAAATCGTCCCAAGAGCAACGAGTTTAATTAAGCTAAAACTTCACTTCAATTTGTTTTTGATTTCAATAGATGTGGGAATACGTTAAGGAAACACAGCAGTACCCAAAGGTATTTCTTTTGGTTATTTAGTGTGTTTTGCACACTATAAATATGCAATTTAAGCTTTTTTGCTGCTACATTTTCTTTCGTTGCATTTATTTTTTTTTTTTAATTTATATTCGCATATTTCGGTTTTAAGCATTAAATGAGAGCAGAATATAAAAAAAAAATTCTTCCTTTACAAAAGTGTTAATGCTTGTGTCTCGTTTACTACTGTGATTTTGCTTGATATATGATTGGAAGAATATTTAAGTGAAACAGAATTCTTTAAAAACATAATTCTTTTTCCTTTGCAAAAGTATTAATGTTTGTCAAGTTTGCCACTGTGATTTTGTTTGGTATATGTTTGGAAGAATATTTAAGCGAAAAAAAACATAATCTTTTAAAAAACAGATTCTCTGTTTTAAAAGAAAAATAAAATATTTAGAGCATAAAATATGGATCACTTGAGCTCAACAAATACTTCCTTGGTTGATTGATTGGTTTTTGGGTTATTTAAGGGCACAAGAGCCAGATTGGGACATGCTACGTGAAACATACCATATACTTCCTTATTAAAGAGGTTGGTTTTGGAATTGATGAAAATTCAACACGAAGCCATTCTGGTTCTCTCTTATTATGATAATTTCATATAAGCAAGAATGGCAGAAATCTTTAAAATGGTGAATGAATGAGAGTTAAGGTATCCGACTGGTTTAAAATCGTCGTTCCTGATGAAATTATCAAAAAAAAAATTTATGTCTAAATTTTGTAGTCTGTTTAATAAGCTTTCTAAAACTGTCTCACTTTTTACTCTACGTGAATTACAAATGGAGTTACAGCTGTTTTCTTACCGAACTGTAAGCATTATTTTAAGTTGCATGAAAACTTTAAATGCGTTTTCTGAGAGATGACATTTTTGAGGAAAACTGTCGACCGTAATAATGATTTCTCAAAACGTTATTCAAGTATTGATATGAAATTTTCTCAGATTGTTTTTTTTATTGTGCTTGATGTTGTCCTCTAAAAACTAAGGCCAATTTTAAAATCAAGTAATATTTTTAAGTGTTTAAATATAAACAAAAAGCATTTTTTAAAAAAAAATTACCAGTTTAGTGACTATGTTCAGCTATTTCTCGAAACTATTTTGAAGTACAAGAAAGATTTTAGAGCATAACACAGATAACTGTCATAAAAATGTACTCCTACAAGGATTTATGTATATTTAGAATATGATTTTGTCTATGGGTGTTAGCGTAGGGCAAATATTTTAGTCATTTTTCTTCAAATTTCTCATTTTTTTTTAAAAAAATATTGTTTTGAAAGCTTAATTTTACAATATTTTCATAGTTTTAAAACATATGCAGTTGAAAAATAACATTAAAAAATATATATAAGTTATTTTTCAAAAAAATGTCTCCGAACACAGTCGGATACCTTAACTACGGATTGAGTTACTCACTTTACTTTATTGAAGAACCTGTCTCATCATACAGCAAAATCTTTTGTCTAATAACGAAGAAAATGGTGAAAACTCCATAACGAGCTTTAAATTTCGTGAAGTTAAAGATGTGCAATTTGCTTCGTATTTAGAGCCATGAATCTTTTAATATATACCTAAAGCTTCTTCCAGCAGTATGTAGAAGTTATTCAAAGTGTTTATAAATTTATTAGATTCCACTGATGTTGTAAGTTTTACAACAGGCTACGTAAGATTCATGTAAAAAAAAACATTTCTTAGGTTTTTTCACTTAGTTCTACCTTGTTGGCATTCAAATTATGATGAATCAATTTATAATAGGAAATCGCTATAATTTTCTAAAGAATATTGGATTACAAGCTTGACATACACATTTGATTTTCATTTGTTTTTTATGCGTGGTTTTAAAATGTTACTTAGGATAGACAGATATTTCGTGTTATTTGTGCTCGGTTTTTAGTTTAACTTAATTAATATACAACTGTAAAAACAAGATTGTTATTTTAGAACCGAATTGATAATTTTAAACAGTGGTAAGATGACTAAAGAGGTCCTATCTTCTCCAAACTTCCATGCCGCACCAGCGGAAAGATATTTGACCTTCTACATGAGAATTTAACGTTCCCAGATATATGGAGGGTCTTTGCTGAAATCGATTTTCGAATCTTGAAATTCCCGATCGAAAAGCCCAGACCTAATCAACATACCACAGCTGTCCCATTTGTGTTCGCATTAAAGGTTATGCTACTTATTTCAGCAATTAATTCCTGTGGAATCATCGTTTACCAGAGAGAAACAAAATGCCTTCGAAATTCGAATTTTTTCAACAAGTTTTGGCATTTTTTAATTTAAATAATTAAGAGTTACGCTTAATTGAACGGAGGACTTAAGATCCTTTGTTCAAATATGGCTGTACACAACACTCGTTTGTACGGAAGGCAGAAATTCCGAACGGGAAGGAAGAACATACCTCTTCCGAAATATTTGCATGAACAAATAGAAAAAAAAATGTACTGCAATTTCCGTTTATCGTCCGAAATGTCGTTCAGCCTCCCCCTCAGGGCAAAAACTCAACACGAAAGAAGTAAAAACGAGAAGAAACCGAACAAAATTAGATTTTGCCATTTTTTTTGAACAAATTTTAAGCGCTTCAAATGGGACGGAAACGTTCTTTTGGGGGAAGAAAAAAATCGCGCCGGGTTTGAAATAGTTTTTACTAAAATGGGAAAAACAAATATGCTCCATTTTATAGAAAATACAAATAGATTTTTCAGCTCCGAATCTTCTTTGTCTATTCACAACGGAATAAACTTTTCTTTCTGTGTCTAATACCGAGAAATTTCGTTTTTCCTATGCATTTATATGATGTGCACGTGCAATGCGAAATTAAATTGGTGTCACAGAGATTGGTAACAGTAGAATCAAAGTTAGTGACGTCATCATATCTCGATGACATCTCAATCGTTTCTTGAGATATCACTTTTAAAGAAAATGTCCTCTGGATGATTTAAACTTTGCAAAGTAAACTCTGATTGTACTGGCGATTTGGTAATGTGCTTGAATCTTGTGCGCTTAGTTACTGATCTATCTTTCTAAAGTATCTATCTTTCAGAAATAATCTGCGATTGCATGGATTTACTTAGATATTTACTTTTCATCCACTATCGTTGCTCAGCAATAACATGGACTAACATTAGACTACCTTCTCGGAGAAGTCATAAAGAAAATTTATTCTTCTGTTCAGGTAAAATAAATGATAGTCTTCTCAACGAACTTCCTTCTGCAATTAGCCGTTCTCACCAAGTTGAAGTGCCAAAGATTCAAAAATCTACATGGAAGAAACCATCGCATATAGAACACTGAGATCAATGAGTCAATTCAGCTTTTCATAAGGAATGGATTATAACTCCGGATGCCATTTTAAATAGTTAGTAACAAATTTATGACTCCATCCTACATGGGTCGTTTCGAATTCTGAGATTTCAGGCTTTTCAAAGGGACATAATTTTTATATAATAAATGTTCCATTAGAAGGGAAAAAAATCAGATTTGTAAGATTCTATTTTATAAGCCAGGAGCCTATCGTTTTCATGCAATGCGCTGCCTTGTTGGCTCAAAATAGTGGATGATTTCAAAACAGAAATAAAGACAAAATTATTGTCTTTGAGATGCCTTCCAAAGACACCTCAACCGCATCACCTCACAATGGCTATCAAGTGATGGATAAAGAAGATCTATATAATTTGGCGCGAATATAAAGGGGCACCACTGAGATAATATTTCTGCGTATATTTAAGGTTTTTAAAGACAGAATTCGCCAAATGAGACGGGAAAAGGCTGGAATAAATACTGTACCCGAGATGCCGTTTTCCCTTTCTACGCCACTGTATACAGGGTGTCCAGACTTCGTGGTCCAAGATCGTGGTCCAATAGTTAATTTCTAAACCGTTAGAGATAAACATATAGTTCCAATTGGAAAATGCTTTAAATGAAGGGAAGAATTATAATATATGATTTTTGAGTCACTAAATATATCTCTGAAAAAAATACGAATTCTGATTTTTTATACTGTCCCCCTATCCTATCAGTCATATTTAGTAAAATATTCTTGACATTCTAACATTTTAAACAAAAAAGTCCCACTCTTCTACGACTAAAACTGAGCGAGTTCTGGAGCTTCGAATTTCATGATTTTTAAACAATCAGCGGCCTCGTCGAGCAAGTGTTGTGCATTGATTGGTGGAAGTCTTCGAGACGGCTATTGACATGGTGTAAAGTGGTATAAGTCGGCGATATTCAAAGCTCCATAACTCGGTCAGTTTTAGTCGCAAAAGAGTAGGATTTTTTTGTTTAAAATATTAGAGTGCCCAGAATATTTTACTCGTTGTGACTGATAGGACCGGGGGACTGTATAAAAAGTTAGAATTCGCAACTTCTTCAGGAATATATTTATTCACTCAAAAAACATATATTATAGTTTTTCCCTTCATTTAAAATATTTTTCCAATTGGAACTATATGTCTATCTCTAACGGTTTAGAAATTAGCTATTGGACCACGATAAGTGTGGACACCCTGAATATACCTACTTCCTTAGCTATTTCTAGGCCACTGCATCCATACCCCCTTCCTACCTGTTGCTTCATGACAGAATGCGGATTACTCTTGAATTTTTTATTAGGTTGTTTAGTTTATAATGTTTAGGTCATAATGCCCCAACTTTTCTAGGACAACATCATGATAAAATTTGAACCTAAGGCAGCAAGAATTTTTTATTAAAATAGCAGATGTTCGGAAAATGAAAATAGGAACTATTTGAATTATATATCTTTTTAACTGGAGGAAATCGTTTATTTATGGAGCAATATATTCATCAAAAACATCAAATGATATATTAAAATGTTTTAAAGTTATTCTTTGTTTCAATGGTCCACTCTATAAAATATATCCTATTCTATAAAGTCCACTCTACGTTTGGCATAAATATTTGTAGATGATAAAATTTCAAATCACAAAAAGCTTTTAAGACAACGGAATTAAATCTTTTATCGGTCAGTAATATTTTATTGGGCTTCCGAATATAAATATCTCCGTGTAAAATACATACTTTTCGCCGGAAACTACGGAAACACCGACGCGTCATTTCTCAGCATCAAAATGTTAACAACTCGCAGCGGTATGCGTTCGTGTATCACCATCCATTTAAATTGTCTTCAAAGCTTCAGCCAGAACAAGTCAAATTCGTCGTTGAACAAGGTGGAACTAGTCTATGGGCCCCATTACTCAGCTTGCTGACAGGTAGGCCTCACGCAACTAAGCTCCTCTTCAGGTCGAAGATTAGCTCGACCAATCACAGCGAGACATCTGCGTGTTGCCAGATGTTATGTTGCTCACATCAACGCCTGGTGGCTTGCACGCTAGCTGAACATTCCGTCGTGCCAGTTGCTGCAAGTTTATGACCCGCTGGATGGTACCTAGAAAGATCCGAAGGTATCTCCCGATTTATTTCAGAATTGAGAAATACTTGGTAACATCATATAAAATAACAGTCACAAATGAAAGACATTTGGGATTTCTGCAAGATTTGCTTCTGCATTAAGCATTTTTGATTATTTCCTGCAAATACTTCAGGATTTTATAAAAGGATATTATGTTTGAGGGGAGAATATCGTATGCAAAAGAAATTCCGATCAGAAATTTGAAATTATTTCGCGAACTTACTTAAGGGTAACTACTTTAATTAAACAGAATTTCGGCCTTCTAGCGATTCTTTTTTATAGGAATAACTTATGTGTATAATTTGTGTCTATTTATCAATCGGAGTAAAACTTAAAACCATCAACCGCTTGCTAAATTTGGAACTTAATTCTGAGTATAGTAGAACTTTACGAAGCTTGTAAAACGTAATAATATGTATTATATATGTATATGCATATTATATCTGTAAGAAGAGGAGCTTTTATCGAGACATTTTACAAAATACATTGTCTGATAAAATCTTTATTTCTCAATCTCGTTGGTGCACTTTCTCCAAAATAACTTTCACGTACCAAAATTCGTTCTATACGATATTATTCATTTTTTGGTGAATCAACATTTATTTACTAGTTTTAAATGAGTGTCTGGCAATTATAAAGACTTTTTGAGTAAAATCACTAATTTATATATTCAAGACGCGAATAGCTTCAGGACTAAGGGATTTTGTCTGATCCGATCAATATATTACTCAGACAAATACATTCTAGTTTTGCTTTAAATTCTCTTTCAGAATATTTAGCTGTTGGATAATACTTGCTTTTATCCCTATTTTTTGCAAGAAAAAAAACCGTGATTATTTTGTTCCACAAATCCTACGCCAAATTCAGGAGATCTGCGTCTTCATGCTTTAAAGAAACTTATTTTTCTCTTAGTCCTGACTATTTTGTGTTTACTCTTCACCAAATGAAAATTCAGCTGTCGCTGCAAAGTAGCATAGATTAATTATGTTCTTTAAATGCAATTTATTTTAGAGCTTCCTTGAAATCTATTTAAATTATAGAAATTATACGTGATTCGATAAAACCTCAATTTGTTGTACTCTAGAAATTAAATGTGAGGCAAGGTTCACATAAGAATTGAACATAGTGAAAAAATAAGACACTTAAATTATGAACTGTCACACCTATAAGCTTGTCTGCATTTCCAAGTTTTTTTTCAAAGGTTAAAAGTGTTTTCGGCATCCTCAAAGAATTCGTTTAAATGGCTCAATTAATTATTTTTTATAATGCCAAGGCATTAACCTAATAAGTTAGATCAAGAAAATCGAATATAATTGCTATAAAAAAACTCAGATAATGCCGTTCGATTTTGCGTTATTATAATATTCGACTGAAACTTTTTATGTAATAAATTACAAGCTTCGTTTAATTTCATTTCATAAGAAAATACTTTGAAGGGCATGTATCTTATAATATCCTTATTGTCTAGGGTTTTCTCTGCACAAATAACTGAAACATGCTCTTAGAAGATGGAGTTTTCCGGGTTGCCAACAGTCAATACACCGTATCTTCCACCTCCTATTCCGTTAGGAACTAACGTCGGCGTGATGTGTCTTTGAGGGATGAGGAGATAGACGGAGGGAGCTCTTGGCTGCAGGGAAAGTGTCAAGGAGCTTCGAAACACAATCGGCAAATGCTTTCAAAGGTTACCGGCGGTGAGTGGACCCGCATTATCATGTGGCAACATCACTTTCAGCAACAGTAGTCCTCGATTAATATACTCAAATACTCGTTAATATACTCGGTGCCAAAAGACCTTCTAGCCAAATGAAACAGATGATAGCACACTGTTCCTCCTTGGTGCATACTACTAGCGGTGCAGCCGTGTTTGCTTTTAGTAGACCAAAATGCAATGACGCTATCACGATCAAATTTCGCATAAATTACGGCAATATTACAAACTCTTCACAAGCGTACTCAGTGGTCAGGCGCCTTATTATTCTTCTGGTTAAATTGCGGATAATATTTCATTTACCTTTGTAAATAGAAGATGGTCTCCACTTTCTTCAGAAATCAGATTGGCAAGCCCTCTGATGCTTTGCTAGCTTAAAGGTGTTGTGGTAATTCTTTAGAAGTCCAGGACTTTTTTGCTAACACCACAAATAGTTTTCTCGCCACAACAGCATGTTGGAAGATAGTAATAGGTCTGTAAGCGTATTTAATAATATGCCTGACAAAAGCATGACTGCAACATAATTATTGTATATCAGTGTATGATATCAGGTAAGTGGCAACAGTAAGATGTGTACTACTTTGGATTTGATTTTTAGAAATAGTCTAGAGAGAGACGATTACGAGTACGATTGAACGAAGTTACGTTGTATGCAGTTACGAAGTGTAATGGTTGAGCTTAATAAATGTTGTTTTGCTTTAAAAGAAGTCTTATGAATGTCAATCGAGAAGCCAACAGAAATCAGAAGTGGGATGAATTAGAAACCTGTGAATGAAAATCTCATCGACAGTTAAGTAAGGCGGAAGGAGTTTAAATCTCAAAGTACGTTACGAAATTTTTTTGTCGTTATTTGTAAATAAAAGTGTAGTAAAGTGTGAAAATGTCTATCTTCGCTGGAGCAAGGAAGTGCGATTTGAAGATATTGGCTGAAGAGCTTGGAGAAACGGTCAATGACAGCCATAAATTGAAGGATTTGAAAAAGATTATTTTGGCGAGCAAAGAGTACGATGAAGAAAGCGCCAAGGAATGGATGAATATGATCATCAATGAAAGGAAGGAAAGGGAAGTAATTGCTGAACAGAAAAGGCAAGAAGTAATTGTTGAACAGAAAAGGCAAGAAGAAATTGCTGAACGAAGACGCCAAGACGAAATCCAAATTGCTAAACAGAAAATGCAACTAGAATACGAGGAACGGAAGCGAAAGGATGAAATGGAATTTGAGCTGTAAAAATACGCCTTGAAACAGAAGGTAGGTCTTTAAATTCAAATTCCGTCGCCAATCAAAATGTAAACATTACGCAAATTAAGCCAAAGTTAGAAATTCATCATTTGATGCAAAAATTTTAATTCCGATGAAAACGATATAAGTTTATATTTAATTATGTTTGAACGTCTGGCCAAACAAGCTGAAATATTAGAAAACACTTGGGTAACACATTAGCTTGGCTTATTGCCATATGACGTTGCGCAGTTAATCGCCAGAGAACCAGATGAGATTGCAAACGATTATGGCGAAGTTAAAAAGATATTGTTGAAACGGTATATGTTAACGCCAGAAAAATTCGCCAAAAGATTTTATGCATGATAAGAATTTAGGAAGTACCTGGAAAAACTTTGCCTATGAATTAAGAAGTTTTCTTATGAATGGGTCAATGGAGTTAAAGCAGATTGTATTGAAAAGTTGAGCGATCTTATCATAACGGATCAGATTAAACGTAAAGTATCTCAAGAAATAAAAGATAATTTTATAGATGAATGGTCTAAGCTGAATTCGCCAGATGATTTAGTTGAAAACTGGACGATTATGATATTTTGAGGTCAACTTTCAGGAGTAAACAACCGCGTAAGGAATGGCATTACGACAAGCAGAACTCCTTTAAAGATGATTCGGCTTTTACAACCAACGAAAATAAAAAACTGTATGGTATTACACATAACGAGAGGGGCGAACCAAAATGCTTCCACTGTTCTAATGTCGGGCACATTGCAAGGAACTGTTCGATACCAAAATCAGTTTTAACATGCAGAGAAGGTAATGAAACAGGCCATAAAATTATAAACTGTGTCACCAAGAAAACGAAGCATGCAGGTGAAGAAAGCTCATCCGTTAGACTAGTTGGTGATAATTCAGACGAGAGTAATTCATTTTTGAAGAAAGCGAAAATTAATAATTGTGATAACGTGCAAGCTTTAATTGATACTGGAAGTTCGTGTTGTCTGTTAAAGATTTCAGTTGCCCAGAAACTTAAATTGAAATTTGAACGTGCTGCCAATAAAATATACGGTTTTGGAAATCAAAAGATGCCTGCATTAACGTCTATTGGAAGAATTAAAGCCGATATTGAAGTTGATAATGTAAATGCCGAAAAAAGCATATACCTTGTTCCTGTCGGTGCGCAGTCAGTTGATCTTATCATCGTACGGACATGGCTTGATCTTCCTCCTCATATTGCTTATACCAAAATAGGAAAAAGAGTTCACGTTGGATACCGGGAAGATGAACTATTCAGAAACTTTCCGATTGATGAAAAAGTAAATCCAGTCTATCTTAAACGCCTTGAAACAGCTCAGTTAGAGAGTGAAAGTTTGCAGATTAAAGACACTTCCCAGCAGAAGATGATGGGCAATTTAGCGGATGATCTTAAAATGGTAAAGAATGAACTACGACTTCTACAAGGAGATATTAAGAACTTTAAGAAAGAGCGACAATCGCTGCTTCTTCAAATAAAGAAAAAGAATAAGAATGTTGACAACTTGAAAAGCATCAACAATTCTTTAGTGAAAACGAATTCATATTACGACAAAAACATGTCAGGTAAAGTATCGCTTCTTAAAAGAGACATCGTGGCAGTTAGAAGAAAACCTAACACGACAGGTGAATCAACAAAGACGCAACCACGATACCGAGGACCCATGGTTGTCACAGAAGTACGCCCGAGTGACACATATAGAATCTCACAACTAGAACCTAGAAAAGGCTGTCCTTATGTTACAATAGTTCATGTCAGTCAGTTAAAGGCCTGGAGAAGCTGGAATGAAGATGATGATGACTCTAGTACGAATTCTCATAATGAACCTGAGATGCAAAGATCCAAATGAACTGTACGAAAGCCACTGCGTTATGGAGATTTTATGCCGGACAGATAGAACTTTTGTATTTTTTTATTTCACTTTATTTTATCTTTTGTGAATGTATATTTGTTTTGTTTTTGTAATGATATTATTGAATGTAAACAAAATGTGGTTCAATTGAGGTCAATTGAAAAGTCAGGCTGGTCGAATGTAAGCGTATTTAATATTATGCCTGACAAAAGCATGACTGCAACATAATTATTGTATATCAGTGTATGATATCAGGTAAGTGGCAACAGTAAGATGTTGCGCTACTTTGAATTTGATTTTTAGAAATAGTCTAGAGAGAGAGACGATTACGAGAAGTGATGAGTACGGTACGATTGAACGAAGTTACGTTGTATGCAGTTACGAAGTGTAATGGTTGAGCTTAATAAATGTTGTTTTGTTTGAAAAGAAGTCTTATGAATGTCAATCGAGAAGCCAACAGATCGCAATCAATATGGCAGTAGTATATATAAAAAAATCATTTGAAATTTTAAATATATTCAAAAGTATTTAATAAAATTTAATAATTTTTTAATACTAATTTAATTTATTAAAATTAGTTGTACATTCAAAAATATTTACAACTAATTTTAAAAGAACCTCATAAGTATATTTGTTTAGGTCTTTCTTTATTTGTACAAACTTAGCGATTGTGATGTTCAATGATTCTCGGCGCTACACAGATTAGAGAATTTTTCCCAATTATATGAGATTTCTCAGGCGAGGAATCTACGGTTCACCTTCGATAAAATTAAACTCACTTGACTCACTTAGAAATTGTTAGCTATTGATCATTACCGGAGTGAAGGTAAGTGGCTGCCGGGACTTTGTATCATTTTTCCCCTCATATTTTGCTTCAGAATATGACTCAAATACCCAAATGTAATGTTACCGTGCCTCCTTGGCACTGGCTCTCAGACCATGGATGCTCCACCCATCGCTACTAACTGATTCAATTCATCTTTTCCATGTAGAAATATCTATTAAATTGAGAATCCTGCACTAGTACGTTAGCGCCCAGCATCCTATTTGAAGGACAATTACTTTTCACTTCCGTGGCTTAGCCGATCGCATTCCATTAGGTTTTTTTCTGCTTTGTCGATTCAATGTATACTCCAAAATTCCTTCAGAGGTTTCATTTGGCATTTATGACCCATTAGAATTTTGAAGCCAAACGTGTCGTCATTTTGAAATTTTTTTCGATAATATATATATATATATATATATATATATATATATATATATATATATATATATATATATATATATATATATATATATATATATACTCTCTCTCCCATATATTAGCTAATACTATCTCGAAGCTTTCAGATTCGTAGATGATCTTGTTGTTTTTAATCATGGATCATTTAATATTACGTGGCAAAATATTTATCCTTCAGCCTTGCTTCTTAAACAAACAAACTGTAATCGGTTTGAAGCGGATTTCTTAGATCTGGATATTAAACTTGTTGATAATAACTTTTGTATCGATATTTTTGACAAAAGAATTGATTTTAATTTTTGTGTCAACCGACTTTCATATTGGTCTTCTAATATTTCTATTAAGATTTATAGAAACACTATTCTCTCTCAATTTTCTCGCATTAGATCTATTTGTTCGAACGAAATTTCAAAATCTAGACAATTTAAACTTTTGTATGATCAACTTTTAAATAATGGTATTCCCGAAAACTTTGTGCGACGATATCTCAAGCAGTGATTTCGGAGCTACTGACAAAGCCTCTTTCTCCTTATCTTTCTCTTTCCTCTGTTTGACAACGGCGATAACTGGTTTGGCGTTCATTCTCCTCGTGGTCGCGGTAGCGTTTTCCTGGCCATGGTAAGCATATTTCGCTTTATTTTATTATTTTTTATGTTGCGGCTGTTTTTTATTTTATTCTAGGTCTTTTGTATTCGGATTTTTTGTATTTGTATTCGGATTTTTGTATTTGATTCTTTTTAAATCTTCTTAAATGTATTTATATTTTTTATTCAAGAAATCTTCCATTTTCGTTTGTTTTGTGTTTTTAGAGGGGATGACGGCAATTTTTTAACGGATTTCGTTTGTCGTCAGCAGAAAAGAGCACAAATTAATATCATGAGCGAGCTTCTCTTCCTGACGAGCGGCTCGCTATGATATTTTTCATTTTTTGGTTTTTTCTGGTTTTTTGTCTATTTAGCCATTTTGTCTTTTTTACTGTTTTTTGAGTTTTTATCTTGTGTTTATATGTTGGTTTTGATATATATTAATTATTTTCTGCCGAAAAAACAACCAAAAATAAACAACAGGAAGGGAATTTTACTTCACAGTTAACTTAAAAGTGGAGTTTTTAACATAATTCAAAAGATTTTGACTGAAATATATACTTTAAATAAAATTGGGCGTTAACTTAAAAGCTATTATTTCATTTAGTTCTTTTTGTTCTGAGCAACATTCCATAAATTGAGATTTCTTACGTTACCTATTGTACATTGCTACACTTGTAAGATTTAGAACTTATTTTAAGCTTATTTTGCTTATACGTGGTTTTTTACTTGCCCAGCTTTATTTTGCTTCCTTCATGCTAATGGAAATTACTACAAACCGCTATTGTTTGATTTTTGTTTGTAATGAACAACATTAATCGATATAAATGAAAAAACCCTTCAGCCTAATTTCTACATTAATTTTGAACTTTTAGTCAAGATTTTCTGTCTAGTTTTGTCTTTTCCGCCATTTTGAATCAGAACATATTTAATTAATTCTTTTTTTCAAAGCACAGAAAAAATAAAATACATTTCAATAAGTACATTTATTTTCGCATTACTGAATAAGTTAGGAAAAATTATTCTATTGTTTAACTAGATCGATTTATGAAATTCATCATTTTGATTAATTATTCATTCCCCTAGACGAAAAGTTCCCCCTTTCAAGAAGACTAGTTTTTAAATTTGCATGATCGTTCGTTAATTGAAGTATTTCGCAAAGCATAAATGAATGCTAATAGATTCCAAGAAGTAGAAAATGGAGCGTTTCGGTCTTAAACTAAGCTAATTTATGAAAATACCTTTCGGGAGACGGTGACAGTCTGCTAAGCTGTGCCATTTAAATGACAGTAAGAAAAATAATTAATTTTGAGAAACACGAGATGATGAACATTTTTGACAGCAAAACTCACAACTGCATTTATGTATAGCTCCGTTATTTGGTTTAAATTAAAGAATTATTTTTAACTAAGCTTTATGTGCTCATTTCTGCAAAAATGAAGTAAAAGACTAGTTAGCTAATATGAAATTTCCATCTAATATTTTAAGTGTTCTTGATGAGATTTTCTCAGTTTCGAATGCTGTACTGCGATGCTCGGGGCTGGATGGTTGTATAATGACTTTGCTTCGAATTATTGACGAGTTTCTAAAGAGGAAACTGGTAAAAAAGAATAAATTTTGAAACAAAAACATCATACAGCATGTAGGCTTTCATGGAAGTTTCAGAAATAAACATTTGTGAAATTTCAAAATTTTACAGAGAAATATATCCTTGTAGAAAATAAATAATGCAACCACAGGAGCTAATGTCAATAATAATTTGAAAAACAGATTCCTACAAATAATTTCGAATTGTATTCAATCTTGAAACTTATGGTCAGACTTAGGTCTAGTCACCGATCAAATGAGAAAATATATAAAACTCACTTATTATAAAAATGAATACTAAACCCTTAACTACTCAACGGATTGAGTATCGAGATTGAAGATTTCTGCTTTTCTGTGAACTATTACGAGAAAAAAAAACCACATGCAACCAAATTTGCCATTCCTTTTAAACATTGGCTGGGTAATTATTTCTAAAAATTTGGTTATTCAGCAATGTGAACAAATTGAAAATGCACATTCAAGGCTCATGATGCTTTCGCCCCGCCAGCTCTGTTGGAATTTGTTTTTACAAAACATCTTTCAAATGACCTCCACAGCAGGAAACAATGTAGATTAAAATCCAGCGAATTTGGTAGCCGATCTGTATCTTTGCGGCGGCGACAGAGTGTTACGATGAAATGACGCGACAACCAAAACTTTCCTCCAGAAGAGTAACACCCAAACCAGTACGATGACGCCACCCACAAACCAGATTGTTCTGGATGAATTGTCCAATGTATTAAGGATGGCTCTAAATTTTTGCAAGATTGTTTGAATTAAATATGTACCAACAACAATGGGTTCCAATGATGCCCTGCTTTAATTTCTGTCCATTCAGTAATTTTTTGTGCAAAGAATCATTATAATGGAATTTCCAACAGTTTTCCTAATTAGCAACGGCTTTTGAAGTTCTTGCTCCACCTGTCAGTGACACCGTACTAACACAAAGAAGCATAGTTGCAAATTCCTGACCTGACTTAATAACTTTTAGTTAGAATAAATAAAGAATAATAGCTGGCATAGTTAACTAATTAATCAATTTTAAAAAACCGTCATTTCTTTACTCGACGATGAATAATAAATTATTCAAACCTCTATCTGTTTTAAACGTCGCCGTAAACGTTATACAGTTGACTTTGCACAGGTTGTCTTTAATAAGAATATCATAACAGCATATCTGACAATGTAACCCGTAATTTTTTGTAATTATTCAATAACAAAAAATAATTCTTGTAACTTAGTGGAAAATATAATATAATGATACAGATTCAGCATTGAGGAAATAACATAAAGCAAGCACCTGTATATATTTATATTTATTTCTCAACTCTGTCGTCAAGTGTTCTCGTGCAGCTCTAGAACATTTCGAATAAAATCGACCACCACTCACTTCACTTCGCCTCTTAATTCTAAAAATGAACTCGTGGTCGATTCGGTGGCATTTGCTTTTGACCTGAAAGAGATTGTAATGATTCTTTCTTTAAATTAATTGTGCTCTTTGAAGTTTCCGATCTCTCCTCGGAACTTCTTAATTTCCGACTCCTAATTTCTCGGAAAAATCTTTAATAAATCTCGAGAATTCAGCCGAACATTAGCTTTTGTTCCACACAATGGGATTCGTTAATTATGTAATATCAGCACGAAAATGGCGAAATGAGCTTAACTCTGTCTTTCGGTGATTTATTCATTAAAACTGACTTTCTAATGTTTCTTTACGCACTAATTAGCCCTAATAAATGTTTGCGTGATTCGCGAAAAATTGATGGGAGCTCTTTTCTCTTTTTATTATTCGTTCCGCGGTTAGAAAAATCTGGTTAGAAATGTAATGCAGCGCCTTTTCATGTTGTAAAGATTTATTTCCTGATTTAAACATCTATAAATGAATTATCTGTATCATTATGGTCTGGTGTTTTAACTAGTTTATGACGTGCTGTTCAGAGAGGTCCGACTGAAATCATGCAGCTGAAAAATTAGATGAATGTGATTTCCACCGTAATGTTTGATTTAGCTAGCAATATTAAGATTATATAGAATTGCTTCATTAGCATTTGACTAACCTTTATTATCTTGCGGATGATTTATCCACTTTCAGCACTTTAGGAAACATTTTTTTCAACAAAGATTTCCCTTCATCTTTCACCTATTGAGGGACGCAGAATTAAATGGCATCTTAAGAAAAGTGTTCTTAGAAATCACGTTGGTATATTGATGTGTTCAACTAAAATGCTGATGTTTTCACTAATGAAAGTTTGGAATTTGCAACGTTTTATGGCGTCAGGCATGGCGTTATAGTGATTGAAGCTGATGCGTCATACTGAAAGAAATTGTGAAAAAGTTACTACTCAGTTGTTATTTAACTTGTTATAAAAGGGAATAATCATTGCCTTGAATAGTCCGGAAACACCTGATGCACAAAAAAATCGATGTAATAATGAGATATTTTAGTCATTTAACACATTCGCTTTCACTATTCACACCTGATATTCGAACCATCAATCTAATTAGATGCTTCCTTCTCTGCCATATGTTAACTACAGTAAAGAAGGGGTCATCTAATTAAATATGGTGGCAGTGTATGTGTTAACCATAATTTATTTTCTCTTCCATCTTGACTAAGTGTATGGTTTCTTTGTGAAAAGCAATATGTTTTCTGAACGGAAAAATATTTGAAAGGTTTTTTTAATTAAAAACAATTTGCAACTAAAATTATTTCATTTTATGCTTTAGAAAGATAACAAAAAATTCATAATTTCCTTGTTCCATCCTCGCTCTTCAGTTATGTCAACTAACAGCACGCTTGCATTGGCATGTCTTAAATGAATTGAAATCAAAGGAGTAGCATCAAGGAGGCAATGGGGTAGAAGGTATAGATGCTACGGTTGCCACTCTTGGGGGCATTATGGAGACAAAGCATTACCACATTTATGTCACTTTTAATGTCAAATATGATGAGGGTCGAAAAAATATATTATGACCCTCTCGTCACTTTTCATATCTACGCCACTGACTAACATTGAACTAGATAGTTCTGATTTGAAAGGCAGCTAGCTATATATATCTGTAGCTCTGAGATTCACCAAATGCATCGGGTTTTATTATAGTTGGAAAAGTTTAAAATTTCTTCTTTTGTAATGGAATATATAATTGAAGGTTATAAATTAATGAAAACTATTTACTTATCATTCAAAATTCGCCGTGAAATTGCGTCAGAATATGTGCAACATAAAGGAATTGGTTGCGAAGTTGCATAAAGTCATGCATTAAAAGTAATGTCTTTCTATTATTGTTTAATTTTGCATGTGTTATGCTATGAATGATACCAAAAAAAAGTGCTAAAACCTGTTTTTATTTCATTTCTCAAGTCAGTAATATAGTTTGGTAAGAAAAAGATTTGCAAAATTGAAATCGGAAAGAATTGGTTAAAAGGAGTTCGTGCTTTTGATCTAACAGTTAAAAAAAGTCAAATACTTTGTTAAACTTTTGTCAAAAATCTTCTATAAAAGTACTTTTATCCTCTAGAAGGTAGTACAGAAAATAATGCATTTCTCCTTATTTGAGAGCAATCAGCTGAAGACAATTCATTTTTTGTAGTCTTCAACTAAGTTTTAAAAATGGCTCCAAGTGAATTTGGCACTCGAGATAACATTATGAAATGCATTTCAAAAGGGAGAAGAAGCATGTCAAGATAACGAATCTCACGGAGGGAAAAAATAAAGTGCTGCGAAATTTTTTTGGCAGAAAATGTAAATTCAATTCGCGGAAAGTTTCTGAGAGCTTTAAATGCATGATAAAACTTCCATTGAGTTACTCTCTAAGGGTTTTTCAATGAGGTAAGGACTAGTTTCTAAGGCGACAAATATGAATTGCTTCGCTGATTAAAAATAATGCATCTTAAAATTTTCTCGAGAAAGCAATTAAAAAAATTATTAAGTGCGTTTGAAAGTGTGAATAAAGGTCACATTAAGTCCAAAAAAATTATATTTTCTTTTATTTAATAGTAAGATTTCTTTGGGGTTTTTCATTTTCGCATTAAAATGACATATTTTTTGAGGAATAAGATAGTTTATTCGAGTGGAAGTTGACTAATTCAAAGCCTACAGGAACAAAATTCAATTCATCCAAAAATTCGAATAAAGAATTTAGGCCTAGTATTCAAACAAAATATGGCAGTAAATGTTAATTTTTAATATTTAATAGCTTTAATACGAAAAGGCATAATTAATAAATAAACAGAAAGTATTTTTTATGAAGAGATACACGGTGATAGTTATTCAAAAATCAAAATAATAATTTCACTAAATAGGTAAGTAGTTCAATAAGCAAACGGTACGCAGTTATTTAAATATAATAATTGCACAATAAAACTTTAAAATAAACAGCACAATTCACATCTACTGTATATACAGTTACTTAAAAAGAAAGAAATATTTCATTGCTTTTTTTTGTCGAATGCATTGAACAATAGTCATGTCCTCGAGTGAATTAGGGGCCTTTAAACAAATACAATTATGATCACTAGAGACACAAAGTACGTGCATATTTAAATAATGGAATGAATTCAGAAATAAAAAATAGCAATTTTCAGTGTTGGCTCTAAATGAGACAAAATAAATTATGGACGGTTCTTTAACTTTAGGTTAATATGAAATTCAAAGGACAAAAGAAAAAATTCAACTTGCCGAAGAATTCAAATGAAAAATATTCGAATTATCTAAGCTCAACCATGTAAAACATAAGTAGAAGTTTTCATTTGGAAGTTCAGACGATTTCTGAATTCGACAATCTCTTTGGCAAATGAAATGAGTCAAATAAATGACTTTACATAGTGGATGATTATTATAGATGAACCTTTATTATTAAAATCTCAGAAATGCTGATGATACCTATAATATTTCTTATCATGCAAGACACAACACACCATTACATTTTGAGAACAACCTTTGTATATATTAGCTTTCAACTTTATTATTCATCTTAAAAAAGGTGAACAACAACCGTCTTGATAAAATTTAGGATTCAAATACAGCACTTTAGGCAATGAGTTAAGGATTTATTAAGAATATTTTAGTGCTGATTTGAACTGTAGTAATATGAACTGTAGTCTTCTGATTAAAAATAATATCGAAAACGTGTAAAAAATTACTTCTAAACGCATCAAAATTCTGTTAGTAAATTTAAGGTAGCCGAAAATCCTTTTGGGTCACTTTTTATGAACAGGAGCGTAACTTTTGGATTTTTTTTTCGAATTTCGATAAAAAATTTCAAGCCTTGTAAACGGTACTCCTGGACTATTGTTCACAAATTTTCTCTCCTTATCATGCATTGTCATGTGTTCAGTGCTTTCTTTTTCATGGATAAAAAATGAAACTAATTAATTTATAACAGAACAGATAAAAAGAGAAAATGGTTGAAATATATTCAGTACGACTATTTTTAAGGATTATGCTTTAAATTTACTTTTGAATAATGATAACAAAAAATCGCAATCGATTTAATATTTAGGGTTATACAAGCTTTTCAGCAAATGAATATTTACTCCCTACCTTTTGATTCCATTGATTAATTGTGCATGAAGTGCAATTATTTCTTGCAGAATTTTTCCATCGTTCCTCGGGATAACGGTATTGTGGATCTTTAAGATGCATCAAAATTCTATACTATGCAAATGAGTGTTAATAAGTCCATTCAGATAAAATATTCTGATTTATTTTTATGTCAATGTGCCATAAGCCTTTTAGTACCAGTTTTGTAGTTAGATGAAATTTTTACTTTGAACTTTAATTTCAGCGAATTCTACCTCAAATTTAATATTTTTTTTCTTTTTCTTATAGGAGTCAAGAGATGAGATATGAAATGCTCGGTCGGCCTATTCTTTGGTCAGCTCTGGCTCTCGGTTCTAGCGGTGGCGATCGTGGTTCTCCGTACGATATCAAGCGGAAACGCCGTGCCAGACATCAAATCACTCGCTCAGTTGTCCCCGGATGCGGAGGACTGTCCAAAATATGACGAGAGCCCCTGGTGCCCTTGCTACCAGTTTGAAGATGGAGTGTTTCTGGAGTGCCCGACGACAGGCATTTCGGAAATTCGGACAACCCTGTCGCTGATCAGTGTTCCAATCAAATCTTTAGGTATTTATCATCTGGATAGAAACATCACCACGTTTCCTCCTAAAGTGTTCGTGAATGCTTCCATATCTCATCTTCTGATGTCTTACACCTCTATTGAAAATCTGGACGAACACTCTCTCGCAGGACTCGAAGACAGCCTGGACAGTTTGTCCATTGTGAACAGCAAACTCAAAGATGTCCCCCAGAAGGCACTGAGCAGTTTGAAAGTTCTCACTTCTGTAGACTTCGATTCCAACGAGATACAGAAGGTAGAAGGTTACGCGTTCTACGGCGTACCTCTCAAGACAGTTAATCTGCAAGGTAACCAGATAGAGAGTCTATCTGAGTATGCTTTTGGTGGTCTAGAAAACACACTGGAAGAACTTATTCTCATTAATAACAGACTCTCACGGTTTCCCTTAGGGGCGCTTCGTCGCTTAAGAAAATTGAAAACTCTAAAATTGGTGAAGAATTTTATAGACGATATACTTGATGACGGATTCACACGTTTCACTGATCTCCAAACCTTAGACATGAATTCGAACAGATTGAAAGAGCTTCATGACAGAAGTTTCGTTACGATGCCGAGGCTCACAGTTCTTTCTCTCCAAATGAACCAACTTTTCAGTTTAGATGACAGAGTTTTCATTCATTTACGAGAACTGGAAAATTTGGATTTAAGTCACAATCGCATAATTAAACTCAGCTCACGTGTCCTGAGCCCTTTGCACAAGCTAAGGACGATTGATTTAAGTTTCAATCACCTACACTCAATTGAAGGAGGAATATTTCACAATTTAACCCAACTAAGAGAAGTTTTCTTGTCGAATAATAATATTTTAAAGATTACGAACGATACGTTGTACAACAGTTCTCAGATTTCCGTTTTGTTTCTACACAATAACGCGATCACTTCAATTGATGTTGGCTCATTTCATTCTCTGCAAAATCTGTACCAGCTGCAACTCTCTTTTAATCAGTTGAGAGAAATTCACCCCATGCTTTTTAAAAACAACAGGGAATTGCGATCACTGTCGATGGATAACAACTTAATAACTGACATTCAGCCAGGAACTTTCCAAGAATTGATTGAATTGCGAGATCTTCGACTGCAGAACAATTTGCTCAAAAGAATAAGAAAAGGAAGTTTTTATTCTCTTCCAAATCTGCAAGAACTTCACCTTCAGTTCAACAGAATAGAACTGATAGAGAAAGACGCCCTTCAGAGTTTAGCTAACCTTCAGCACTTAAACATGCAAGGAAATAAACTGATTGAAATGGGAGACATTTTAAGCAGATATCCATCGAGTCTGAGATCGCTCCAAATCAATCACAATGAAATGACCGTTTTGCAAGAAAATAGTCTAAAAGGTCTCAATAAGATGGAAATCATTTGGATGGACAATAACAAAATTAAGAAACTTCAAAGAGATATTTTTCAAGATTTAACAGAAGTGCAAAAACTATATCTTGACCACAATGCCATCTCAGTAATTGAAGATAATACGTTTTCAAACATGAAACGGCTAAATTACTTAAATCTTGAGTTTAATAACCTGAATCATTTGAATGTTAACTTATTTTCAGGTGCTATAAATCTGGAAGAACTATATTTGTCTCATAATAAAATAATGGATATTGAACCACTTACTTTCAAAGACCTTCAAAGCCTCCGAATTCTGTATCTTTCTCAAAACCAAATTTATGTTCTTCGAAAATATATGTTCGAAGGGGCCAATATGCTGGAAGAACTCACACTCTCGAATGCAATGATCGAGAGCATAGAAGATAACACATTTAGCCACTTGACCAGTTTAACCAAATTAGATTTGAGTAACAACAGATTGATCACAGTAAAAATTACGTTCCTTAGCAACTTGAAACACCTTGATTTAAGTTACAACAATCTTACTGACAGAGATGGTATTGAACTTCAAGGTCTCAGCGGTCTGACGCATTTGAATTTAGATTATATTGGTGCCGATAAAATACACGGATATTTGTTCGAGTCTCTGACAGATTTACATTCATTACGAATATCTGGAAACATCATAAAACAACTCGAATCAGCGTTGTTGTTCAGCTTGCTGTCTCTGCGGGATCTTTATTTGGACAACAATGAGCTGCTTTCTGTTCCCAAAACAGCAATCAGGAAACTTCCTAAGCTTGAATCGTTGTCCCTCGCTAGGAACAAACTCAAATTGGTTCCAAATATGGCATTCAGTGATAACTCCATCTTGCGAAAATTGAATTTGTCCGGTAACAGCATAGCTGTCATAGAGAAGAAAGCATTCCATAACCTTTCTAGGTTGGTCGACTTAGATCTGTCGAGAAATTCTCTGATGGTTCTTCCTGCTGGAGTGTTTGATTCCTTGTCGTCAGTAGAGACAATAAAATTAGACAAAAATTTCTTCTCTTTCATACCGAATGCCGTCCTCTTCTCGCCGCTGCCAAATTTGAAAGTGCTGTCCTTCGATGAAAACTCATGCCTTCGTATCAGAGAAGACATGTCATCGTCTGAAACCTTTCACAGAATTCAGCATTTAAATATCAGTCACAGTAATATTACTGTAATTGCTTCCCATGATTTTTTAACATTCGCCGATTTGCTCACTTTGATACTTAGGGATAATCTGATTGCCAAAGTGTCTCCTGGTGCTTTTAAACCTCTGACTCGTCTAATCGAATTGGATCTCGGATATAATGAACTAGACATCCTACCGGAAGAGCGTTTCTTCGGCTTAAAGAGACTCGAGATACTGAATTTGACACACAACAATCTTGTCGAATTTCCATCTGTCAGAGAAGATCTCAAGCATCTTTCAAAATTGGATTTGTCTTATAACAAACTTGTTAAGATTGACGGTGATAATTTCGACAAGATGTACAACATGAAGTATTTGAATCTGCGATCCAACAAGATGACTTGGATTTCCCCTAGTGCTTTTGATAATCTTACCTCTTTATCTGAATTGGATATCAGCTACAATCAGATTATGCACTTAAGCAGCAACGTCCTATCACCTGCAGAAGTCAGGATGACGTCTCTGAAATTATCAGGTAACAAAGAAAAAACTTATTTTGCTAAAATATGACTAATTTTGAAAACCATTAAATATTTACCTCAGGTCTTCGCCTTGATAGCTTCTTCTTATTATTAATGCATGAATCTTAGGTAAAAATGTTTTAAATGGGTTTTCTTTCATGTTGTGCGCTATTCATTTCTAAGCGAGAGTGAACAAAATATTTAGTAATCATCGTTCAATGTTACCCTAGAGCTTAGGCATGATGGGGATTAGCAGGCAGAGATGTCTGAAAATCCTCAGAATCGGAAGGTTCAGAATTTGGGGATTTAAAAAAATCAAGTATTCTGGTCATAGCAGAAATATATATAATTTATTTTGCAAATCAGTGTAAAAATTCTCTCCGAATAGAGAAAGTTCGGTTAGAATCTCCCATTATTTTTCAAACATCGAAAAAAAGAAGTGATCTGGAATCTGGTTGTAAAATATTTAATGATCTTTGATGAAAGCTGACGCTTCATTTTAAAAGTCACAAAGTAGTAGACGACATCATGTCTTTTATAGTTTACAGTTTTTGATTGGAAAAGTGAACGGAACAAACGTCAGTTTGATTTCTCTATCTGTCAACCGTATTATGTCAAAATATTGACGTGTTAAGAAATGCGTTACGTGCATTATATCAAATTTTTGAAGGGACCATTCATAAACAAGTTTTTTAGAAGGTTATAGTGCGAAATTTATCAATATCATTTCGTATTAAAAGTGCGAGTGTGATTGAAAAATTTCATTTGTTAATGGCAACCACTTTTTCCATTTTTTAAATGCTTCAATATTTGTTTTTCGTTTATTTATCGTTTTTAATTCTCAATCTTACATCTTCAGAAAAATAAGAGTTGCATTATTAAGATCTCTATAAAACTTTGTGACTTAATTTAAAATCTGAATGATCATTTCGATATCCTTTATGTTTTATCAATTTCGGAAACAAATTCTTAAAATTCATTCTACATTCGAATCATGATATCTGTTTACTTGCAGGGTAACAAAAGTGACATTAGAGCTGAATATTTCAACTTGATAAGAAACATAAGACATTTCATTAAGAAATCGTTTTATCTCATGCTACTATTTTATTTTTAAATAGGTAACCCCTTCCAATGTGATTGCTTGATGCTAAGTCTGTGGGAGTGGCTGCAAGAGCACGGGAGGCTTATCCAACAAGAGGAAAGTCCACTGGTATGCGTGCACCCGGAAAAACTTCGTGACCATTCCATCCTCACTTTGCATCCATCTGATATTTGTCCATCGCCTTTGTTGTCGGATCTAGAAGTTCAGAGACTGGACTCCAATCACCTGACCATTACATGGGAAGTGCAGAACGGGACTCTCATTGGAGGATTCACGGTGACCCATCACATCACAGCTTCCAGAACTCCGGTGGTTTTAGCCAACCTCCAAGCTACTGCAAGACGTCACGATCTGGAAGACTTGGTGCCAGAGACGTGGTACACTGTCTGTGTGACAGCCACCGGCAAATACCTTAGAATGTACGGAAACAAGCCCACCCCTTACGTTACAGAAAACGAAAGGACTACTGAAATGACTGCAAACAACAGAAAGTGCCTCCAGATAAGGACACTTGCAAAAACGGATAAGACTAAAATCACCTTATCCACTTTAGGCATCATTTTAGGCAGTAGCATCAGTGCTGCCTTGGTTCTAACTCTTTCCATCCTTCTCACAGCCTTAAAGTTTCGGCGCAGGAGGCGCAGGCCAGTAAAGAACGATGTACCACAAGAGTACATATCGTACCGTCATTTCTCAATACAGTCCTCTGAAGGAGTGTATTCGTGATCTATTCGTTTTGGTTTCAGCTTGTTTTGGAACACATCTCATTTCCTTGTCTTTCAAAGGAAAGCTCAGTGATTGATACAGACGGTCTTTCTGAAAACATTATGAAAGCAAATTCAACTTGGAAATTCGCCATGCTTCTTTTCTTGCCAAAGAAACCCTACGAGGAATATTTAATTTCGATATTTAACTATCAGAACAATAATTATTGAAGAATTTTCACTTTATTTCTGAGGATTCCAAAGCCAAGAGAAATATAATCGAAATCTACAGCTTCAGAATCACTTCAAGTAATTTCCATCAACTCTGCTTTAACCTTCTTTCGCAAATTTAAAGATTTCTTGCCTTAAAGGCATAAATAGTTATATTTTTTTATAGAAATATCCTTCTTTTATATACTTAGTTGCTCATTTTTTTTATACAAAAGTTATTATTTATCAACCTATGTTGATTAAATAAACTTTCACACTTTGTTTCAAGTTAAGATAAAAATAATTACTTGATATTTTACTTAAAGCTTTTAATTAGATCCTAATTATTTATTATTTACTATTAAACTGGCTTGAAACGTATTCTTCCACCAAATATCATTGAATCTTCGGGAACAGATGAATTTGATTCTTCTGAATTATTCAATTCCCATAAAAACTTTTCTGAACATTCCACCTATATTTAAGATAAAGCTTTTGATGCACTTCTTCAACGTGAAAACCATTTTCTTTAAAAGGCAGTTCCACATTTAGTCTTAGATTCTTTTTTGAGGAAAAAAACATTTTTCTAATTCTGTTAAATGATTTGTACTTTTATATAACGGCCCCAGTGGACAAACTATTCTCATTTTAAGTGATACTTTTACAATAATGCGAAAGTGCTTCCCGTTTCTAGCCGAGACAAACCATTCATCCTGTAAATACTCGTGTCATCGAAGCGAGCACTGATTCGCTTCAGCGCTCCGCACACAATTATCGCCAGAGAGGAACTCTTCTGACAGGCTAATCTTCTAAAACTGGTGAAATTCGTGCAAGACGAGCAGCAGTCTGCCATAATGAACGGTGGCCCCCTGCTCTTTTCAGGGCCCAGACTAATGAGGGCCGCAGATAATCTGCAGAGGGCAACAATCAGACAGTTACATTTGTCAAGAAGCTCTACAAACCTCTCGAGAGAGCTTTCAAGAGGCTCGACTGTACATATTTCCTGCTTCGGGAGCTCGGATTTCTGTGTCACTCTGTTGCAGGTGAATCGGTGAATTTATAATGGCGCAGGATCTCTGGCCTCAGACACTTAATCAAGCTCGCACTCTCTGTAAATATGTGGATGTGTATATTTCACTTTTTTAAATGAAAGGTTCAGTATCCTTGCAGGCCACAAGTTCTTGGATGAGGTCATTGCAGATTGAAGGATCTTCGAGAAGAAGCCTGAAATAGGTTAGTAATACAAATTTTTTGCATTTCATGAAAATGGAATTCATTAAATACACTTCATCCCTTTCCGAACTTCGAGAACAAAAATACGTTAACTTGAATATTGTTGATTAATATTATTTATATTACATATGAGAAAATGTTATTCATATACATGAGCATAATTCGTTAACTAAAATATTTTGATGGTTTTATGAGTATTTTTGAAAATTATGGCTTTCTTTCAAACTTCTCATATAAAACAATTATTTCTTATATTAAATTTCTAAATATAAAATAATTAACTTTTAATGTGTCTTTTTTCTTTATTAATATGTCTAAATAGTTTCATTCCTGTTTTTCCTTCTTCTGTTTTGTCTTTTCGAATATAGATGGCGCCATGGTTCTAGTCTTTATCTTTAAAAAAAAAAGAATGATTACTTATTCTGGAGGATAGTTCACGTGGGTTTCTGATAACGTGAGGACAATTTTTTCTCTATTCTAAGCGTGGGGTAAGTTTATTTTTACGAATGCGATTTTTCAGCCGGAACGCTAAAGAAATATTAAATCAATGTTTTAGCGCGTTTTTATGTTTGGTTTAGTTTTCCTTTTTCTTTTAAAATAATGCTTTTTAGATGGTACTGATCTCCCTTGTCTTTTGTTGGGAAATTTCGGGTTTTGAGAAGTTATATTTGGCGTAATGCAAGCTCCTTACAGAATAATTTCACAAATATTTTGAATCCATTTCGAATAAAGTCCTTAGCCTTGATAAAATGGACTAGAGTGGATTCCTTGTTTGTTTTATTCGATTCTCTCATATTTTATCTTAGTTTTCCTCATTTTAAACTTCAAAGGTGTTTTGCAGAGATATGGGAAAATTGTTTCAGCATTCTTTATGTAAAAATATAAAGAAATAAATAAAAATACTCTTCACATTTTCATCGAATAAAAAAATATAAATTTTTAATATTTAATTAAATTTCCTAGACTGTTCTTGAGCTCAGAATAGCAAAATTTGTATAATTATTCTTAAATAAATATAAAATATATGGAATATAAATAGTGCTGTATAAATCATTTCCTGATCAAATATAAATACAGATACTTTTATTTTAATTTCTATAGAAATTGTTTTCAATACATGCAGGGACGTGGCGAGCGTCTCACATCTGGGGGGGTGTGAGATCCAAAAAATGCCGACTCTCATGATGAACTTTGCAGACTTAAAAGACAAATATTTTTATAGTGCCTAATATACATACATGTTCCTGCTATGATCCATAATATCATTTTCGATGATGAGGACACGAAATATCTAAGGGCTCAAACAAAGACAAAAGACCTGCCTTCAAATATCGCATTAAAAAAATAAAGACAAAATTTAGCTTAGCAAAGGCACGAATTTATTCCCTCCTCGGTAGGAAGTCCTAACTCTCGATGGAAAATAAACTCGTCCTCTATAAATCACTTTTGCGACCATTGATTAGCTGTGCTTTCCCAATGTATGTGTGTGGGTTCAACCCATCAGAAAAACTGTGAGCACTACAAGAAAGATATCACAAATGTCCTCGGAAACTAAAGTTATTCGTAAAGATCTGAAACTCAAAACCATTTGGGATTTATTTAAAATATAGAACTAATAAAAAATATTTGAACAAAATGGATAATAGATATTAACGAAGCCGCAAGAGAGATTCCAGTGCATCACCCTAGTATAAAAACAGTCTCAGAGCAAAGTTCTATTTAGAAGCAACCTCACATTAAGACTTTCGGAATCGACATATAGCCTGATTTCTCCAATATAATCAAAAGAACATATCAACAATGCAGTACAATTTTATCAATATAAATAATTTCATTATCACTATAATTACTTTAAACTGAATTTTATTTCTTACTATCATTAAATTCAATTAATCATAAATAATACATTCTGATACATAAATAATATACATACATATAATATTTAAATAATACGAATAATAATCAATCCTTGGGCGCTTAACATATCATGCCACTAACATTTATTCATAGATGTGGACAATAAAAAAAATCACAGTCTGAAAGATCCCTCCTTTGGTCATTTCTTATTACTGAAATAATTATTGTAATTCAGGTATTTAAAATATTATGAAAAAAACACATCAAGGTGTAAATTTTTTTAAATATGCAAACAATAAAAATATCAATTTTATTAATCTTTAATTTTTTACATTTAAAATTTGAGAATTATTTTATTTAGAATCAAAAGCGAAATGTTTTTACAGAGTAGATATTTGACCAAATAATTATTCTTTATATCCCTAATCTCGATGTTAAAAAAAACACTGCTTCGAAATTCAACTCATTTTGAATTTCCGTTTATTACTATTATATACACGGCATTCGAACGGAAAAAGGTTCTTTTATTCCTCATCCGAGTACTTGAAAAATCGCAAACATCCGCTGGTAATATATATGCATAAATTTGCAGAATTTTTTTAGATCTATTAAAACAAATCATGTTAAATAAACAAATAATTAATGCAACAAAAAGCAATGTAAAATAATGAAAAGCAGTGCAACTTGACTAATTCGAATTTAATTTAGAAAATCTTTGTGTAAAAGTGAATACAGCATGAGAAAACGGCAATTTCAACTAAAAAAGGCAAAAAAAAATCTATTTTTAAAATTTACCACCTTTAATAAAGAATACATAATGAATAAATAAACAGTGTGAAATTTTAATTAACAAAGTAATAATATTTATTGATTTTTTAAAAAATAATGTTAATAAACTTACTTAAAGCTTAAATTTAAAATAACTCAAAAAGTGAGAAATATTTAATTGCTGTTTTGATTGGATTCTAGAGTCAATAAAGAACCTTAAAAAGTTATTTATTCACGATCGATGAGCATACAAAGTAAGCACGAAAGCAATTTAGAAATATAAAAGAATTTAAAATTTTCATTCTTGACATTTAAGTAAGCAAAATAAATTCGAATTACAGATTATATTTAGGCATTATACGTATAGAAATTTTAAGAATAGAGAAAAAATCGAATTACTTACGAATTCGGATAAAAAATGTTTGAATTAACCAAGTTCCACAATAATAATAATGATTTAATTCACCTATAGTAAAGCAGGTTTGGTGTATAAAAGTCGCACTGTACTTTATCAGCTACACTCCGCTTTCTGGATTGAGATTTCTTTATGTTGTCTTTAACTTTACTACTATTCAGGATAATGTCCATTCGAGTTTCCCGCCCAATAAGAAGTTAGGAGGTTTTGTGATGTAAAAACAACTGCATTCCCCCGATCATAAATCTGTCAGTCTACTTCCACCCCTTTTTTCTCACGAATGGTGCAATCCGAGGACACCATGAAATTACAGGATTCTTAAACTGTCCTGCTCGCAAAAGCTTCTAGGGTTGGAAAAGAGATTATTTTGTGTATTTGTTTCCTTATGTGGTATATTTCAATGTTTCTGGGCATAATTATCAAGATTTTGGAAGAGAAATGCTGACATTTTACATAAGAGAAAGAACGCCCCCAAAATGAGAGCTAGATATATTTTTCCAGCATTAAACACACCGACGCACAAAAAATAAATAAATAAAGATGTTACAGAAAGATTAAAAATATATGGGATTTTTTTTTTAAATCAAAAGTGAACATATCCATTTTACAAAGTTGGTTTTAGAAGTGGATATTTTTAGCTTTGCTAGAGAATTAAGAACTTTGGGTAATTTTACAAAGGGGAAAAAATAAGTTATGAGACAAAATTGAACGATACTGCACCCTCGTATAATTGGGTACTCAGATGAGAAAATTGTAACAAAACGTTTTTTAGAAAAAAGCGTATATGTTCACTTTTGTCAGAAAGCTGCTCATATGTATTTCTTCAAAAATATTTAACCTTTCATTTTTAAAGAAGCTTTTTTTATGACCCTTTTTTCTTTTGAAATCTAGGGAATGCACATTTTTAATAGAAAAAGGAATATAAAAAGTTCCCAAACTTTAATTTTAAGCAATAGTTTGTTGCTGAGGTCAGCGGCATATGATTGCGACATTTCTTAAAATTCCTGAAACAGTTTAGCATTTGAATAATGTAATTATTATTAGCAACCAACAAATTTGCGTATTTTAAGAGGCTAAATTTTACACTCTCAGGATTGAAGATGTATCAATGCAATCACTGAATGTTACTGCCAGTCAAGTTTCTTTCTGTATAAAAAAATCGATAATAGAAAAAAAATTTATAGTAAAGTTGGAGAGAAAAGAAATCCATTCATTCATATAAGCTTAGCAAGGAAAGGTTAAAATATACACACCGAGTTAATATTTGTCTCCTGTTGTATAATAAATCGCATCATTATGGCTTGTATATCAAATTAACAGAATTTTTTTATAAATATATGATGAAAGCTAACATACTAAATGAATGCTATTAAAAAATTGTTAGCATCTCTCAAAGTTTCTTAAATCAATATTATAAAAAATTTAAATAATTATTTATTCCTTTTTTATGTCGTGGAAAAAATTTCATAAATGTTTTCTTATACTTAAATATATAACAATAATTATGCAAAATAAGCCCGCAGTAAACATTAAAATTCAAACTGTTTTTTTTTTTTTGATTATTGTTACTCAATTCTTCTATCGAATTAATGTTATTTTTTAAATTCTAAGATATTAAGAAAACGTAGTATTGATATTTTCTCTTTTAACTCATCTGAAAGAAAAAAGTAATAAAGACTTAAGATAGATGAGGATATTTGCATCAAAAACTCTTTACTTTCTGACATGCGAAGTAAAAAAAAAAAAAATTATAAACGCCAAAAAAATTCGACATCGAGAGTTTGATGATTTTCTACATTAGAGTACCCAAATACGAAAAAAACATTTTCTGCAATTATATATGTCTGTCCCTTCGTCCGTCTGTAAACACATACCGATTTCGCTGTGTCGTCATTTTCTCGGCAATATCGACTTGCCGTGGTCCCCGATTCAGCGTAATAAAACTCGGCAGTTTCGGCCTTGTGTCCAAGGACTTGACCGGGGGACCAAAAACAGGGGATGACACTTTTATTAGGGAGTACACTAGAAAATCTAGAGAAGAACACTGCCGCGCAGATGGGTAACGGAAAATTTCGGGATCTACAAAACAGTGGCAGCTCATTTCTTTCGTTGCTCTGAGAATTTATCTTTATTTATTTTACTACAGAAGGGAAAGTTTGCCCGAACCCCGGTCAGTTAACAATAGTCACGCCACGCATACCCCTGAACTCGGAGTCGGAACGGCTCCCTATCGGTGACATCAATGGTCTGCAAGAGAATTTAAAAACCAACTTAGTAAATAAAAGTTCACTTTGTTTTGTTTTTTTCGCGTTTCAATAAATAATTCTGCAAATGTTGTGGATGCGCAGAATAAAATAATACGTTCGATTACTTTTTCAAAATTTGCCGACTCATTTAGTCAATTTGCCGACTTCAGAAAAATCCGGGGGGGTGAGACACCCCCCCTACCCCCCCTTCGCCACGTCCCTGAATACATGTGTTTGAAGTTTGCAGCATTTCTAAAATGAAATTAAAAATGAAAAAAAAATATATAAGGCGAATCCAAAAAAAAAAAAAAAATGCGATTCAGACTTTTAGAACTCACATTTTCGATGAATTCTAATCGTCTTAACTATTTAATTAAGTATATTTTGAATTATCCACAAAAATACTTTCTAGAAAAAGAATTAAAATGTTTTAGTGAAACAGAAATAAGAATCATGGCCAAATAGTTATAAATACTTGTTTCATCGAAAGCAATTTGTGCTTGCATGTTTAAAACTGTACAGATGATTGAATGAGTTTAAAAGTTTACAGTTTAAAAGTATATAGTTTGTTGAAATTTCTAAAAAATAGTATTCGTGAGTATGGAAAAGGGGAAAAAATGCATCATATCAGTATGTATTTCGTGAGTTCAAACTGAAATATTATACTTTATCTCAAAAAGGAAGCACTATTTATGCATACATACATGCTTGCTGTGTTACCTAGAATATTTTGATAGTTTTGTGAATATCTGTGAAAATTCTGGCTTTGTTTCAATTCTATACATGTTTGAAATAAAAGACATAAAAATATTGAAGCGACAGTAGCGGAAAAAGGAAATGGGAAATAAAATTTTTGCTCTATTTCTAAATGTAAATTTGTTTCAATATTTTTAGAGCGATGTAATAAATTTTAGTGCATTCTACAATATTTTTGCTGCAATAACATTAAGACTATTTATACTTTCTATGTATTTTTTATCCTGAAAAATTACAAACAAGGCAGGAAAAATACAGAGCTAAAACTAGCTACCACTGCGTCTTATATTTTACGAATAATTAGTTTTACCAAATAAATCTATATCATGGTAGAATTCATGCAGCATACAAGAATGAAAACAAATTCACATTAAAAATAAACTCTGACACGCTAAAAAATTTAATTATTCATGATGCAACGTAGGCCATTTTTTTCTTTTGATTAAATGTCTGGAAAATTACAAATCTTAGAAATCCTGAACTATTACATCGAATATTAACAGCAAGAAAAGCCCCTCTGAATATTAAATGAATTAATGTTTTACAATTCAAAATATTCGGTTCAGGTATTCTGGATGTCTCTTATTACATCTGTTTCACTAGTAAAAGTAAAATGCGTTCTACCACTTATTGTTTTTATCAATACTTGAAGAAGTATATGTTTCTGCGAAATTTGCACATAGTTATTATATCAAGTTTTCACGACGAGAAATGTGTTATTTTTATAACGAATCTTGTGGCAATTAAAAATCATAACTGTGCAACTTGTCTTCGATCCTTTCAGCACTCTCACAAACTAGCCTCTTTTTATTGATTCTTCATGAAATCAAGTTAAAATAAGTCTATATTATTTAAATAAAATAATATAATAAATAGATATTCTAATCATCAAATTTTTTTCGAGTAAATTCAAAAATTTCTTGCTTTTGATGCAAGTCAAGACATGATACTAATTTCGATTTTTGAAAAGCGTTAATAATTTTTCGGTGGAAACGATATGATGGACCAGTCGTTGGAGTTGAGATCACAGATTTTTCAGATTCTTTTAGTAATATATAGGCATATTTTGGATAAAGATTATCGTCTAGACGATCATTTTCATCCTATAAAAATACAGTTCGATCAAACTTTTTCTTCCTGCTACCTATAGAAAGAGGAAACAAGTATTTTGTACTATATTTCGCATGCGATTGGTTTTTGGTATTCTCGGGCAAAATTATTCATTTATCTCGCTGGTTTTACATTTCATGCAAATAATTATGTAACTAAGGGAAATTGTCATAAAATCACAATAAATTGCAGAAGGGATGCAAAATGCTTACCTTTATGCAACTTTCACATTTCTGTTTGTAGTTAGCTATTACCCACCATTGACCACCTATTGAATTAAGATGGCGTTGCTGAGAAACATGAATGGGAGAAAGAAATTTATGGGTTCTCTCCCTTGGCAGTGCTTTCAACCAGCATTATTCAAAAACTGACAATCCGATGTGTATTTAACCCTTTGAAGCGCACTACACTAAAAAAATTTTTTTACTTAGAAAGAGATATATTTTTGAATTTCTATCACCTGAAAATAAAATATTTTCCAAATAAAAATATTTTTTTGCCTTTAGATTTTTCACGAGAGGGTGGGAAGACGTATGTCCCACCGCCCCTGAAGGGACTGTAGCATTCCCCGACTCCCTTCCGTCATTCGCGCCAATGTTCGCTTCTTATCAGTTGCACTTGGAGCATATAATTGGTTTTTTTAGCACATTTTCTTTTAACAGCTCTAGAAAATGTATACTGTGATTGAAGTGGAGATCTTTTACCACATTCTGCATACAAATGGAGGAGCTCTTCAATAGTATTTTTATGGATGTCGCTCTGTTTGAAAGCTTCAGAAGAAAGCAGACCACCCTGATTCTATAAGTAAAATGTTACTCTCCTCCCCGGTTTATTGTATAGGAAGGAACAGAAATTCGTTATCAGTTCATGCGATTACTCACTTCAGTCAAAGAAGTGAGACACTAATGACCGCGACTGGACAAGACCTGTAATGAAAACCACTGCTGTAAGAAGACCACCGATTGTAAATTATCGCGCAAGAAACCCGCTGCTGGAAGCTGTCAAGAGTTCAAACAGCTTTTCTTTGAGTATCTCTGCTAACAGAGCTATTTACAATAGCTGTGCCTTAGGAAATACGGCGTTTTCTCAAAAGCAGCAAGAACGTAAACAAGTAGGGGGTGGGGTGGGCAGATTCAACGGAACTATTTCTTTTTCGTTTAGAGATACAGAAAGACTTGAATATTCTATTTAATTTTCGTTCTTTTTAGAAAAGTGTATTTTTATCCGTTTATAAAAAAATTCCTCAGAAGATCGCTTCTTGCTTTCAAATTTCCACTCAAAATAAATTTAGATATGCCAGTGTTTTTTTTAAAAAATGCTTGTTTGCATTTACAGATTATTTTTGATTAATATTATTTATCTATCTTCTGAAATATATAAATTTTTTTTCGGTATAAGTATTAAATTTGAAAGAGTGATTATAATTATACCGTATATAAATCCAAGTTTATCATTCAAAAAAGAAAGAAATAGGACCGAGTCGCGAACTTTTGTGCTGCCATCTACAGGCTGACAACCTTAGATGCGCGGTGGGACAAAATTGTCCCACCTTTTTTTATCTATAATAATTGATAAAAAAAATTACTTTTGAAATACAGATAATGTTTGGAATATATTTATTGAACAATGAAGATTTCCTTTGAATCTCATATTTGTTTCGAAATTCCTTTTCTTTCTCTAGAAATTTAAAGAAAATCATTGCCAAAAAAGGGCATGATTTTAAAAATTATTTTCAATAAATTTGAGCAAATTCTCAATGGTACTGCAATTTTTTACAAAAGTAAGAGGTCTTGAAATATCCAATAAAACAATTTTTATAATAAAATACCTTATATAAGTTTATGAAAAAAAATCTTGAAGTAGGTGGGACAGACGGTGTCCCACTGCCCCTCAAAGGGTTAACACCGAATTGCTCGCTGCGGTCGGTCTGGCTGCTGGAGGTTTTCCTGAAATTCCTTCAGGAGGAACACAAATGGGAACCCGTTTCTTCTGAAATTCCAGCAGGAGGGCAAGCTGCACGTATATATTACATCTCGGTCAGACATCCGCGTTACATGCCTCCAAGGTTGCAGTCACCAACAGAAGACGCCACATTTCATCTTTTATCACGAGTTCTTGACTCATGGACTTGGTTAGATATACTGTTCAGCAACGGATTCCACTTTCGGACGATTTTACACCGGAAAGGGATGTCAGGCAATGAGTCATATGAGCACATTTCTGGGATTCTTTGTTAGATCACGCTCAGTAAAATGCAAACATCACCCTTCCATTCTTCACTTTCCCCCTATTTTGTTGAAAATAACTCCTCTCGGCGAAAGCGCAAAAGCGCGGAGGGTTTCCGAATCCGTTGATAAACAATACTAAACTAAGGAGGATTAGAACCATCACTACCTAGTAAATATAAAAATTTAAATTAAATTTTAAAAAAATACTTATAACAGTCTCTTACATAAGGCATATATTTGATATGTCTCATTCCATAACATTCAAACACATTTTTGACGTAGTTTGACCAACAGATTCTAATGTAATTATGAAAATTCTCTTTTTCTTCCGAGTTCAGATCACCTGAATTACGAAAACGAGACACTGCAGTATAAGTCGGCAATTTCTCGATCTCTTTGGCGGAATAATTATGGCATTGCGATTTGTTAACACTCTGCTTATCCCGCGATTTCTAAGGGTTGAAAGCAAGTTTATTTTCTGCAGCATCCTGCGAGTTTTGCAAGCTAATGGGTTTACTTAGCACCTTTAAAACTTTGAATCATATTATACTAATAAACCCTTTTGCATGTAAATAACAATTTACTTGATTCAACGGTATTTGAACATGTTTTCAAACGTTGCATCAAAACAGTAATTTTAAAAAATTCGGCAGTCAGAGGGTTAGGTTATCCATCTCCAATAATGAGGCATCATCCTTGTCAGGAGCTACATTTATGAGACACGCGTCATTGGAACAATTTTGAATGGTTCTCATCTGCTATTGTCTGTGGTGGTCTCCGTCCCACTAACTGGATTAGGCAAGATGTTATCTTCTTCTCTCAACATGGCCCTTTCTCTGACTATCTCAAAAGGTTTCATCTGTCTGAAAGCGATTATTGCAGTTGTGGTGGAAATGGCACGGCACTTCACTATGCCACGGAGTGCATTTTCACAGTGTCTTGGCATATGAGGAAGCCAGTGCCAAACCTTGAATAAGAATGGCTGAAAAGAGTCTCCAGGCATAAAATTCGTATTATTGTCAAATTCATAAGCGAAAACAGAAATCTTTTCCGGCCTTCCTGGCCTTCAAGCTCCAAATTACCGGGCATTCCACCCTTCAAAAAGAAAGTTAAAACAACATCTAATTTAAAAAAGACTATAACGAACTAATATTGTAAAAGTGAAAATGCCTATGCTGTACATCGTGCAAATATTTCTTTCTTTCTGTTTGTTTTGTTTTTCTTTTTTTCATAAATAAAATTCCCGCGTCTTACCCATCAAACCGTTCAGTGACCGGTCTGGTCACGGGTACGGGGTAAGAGATGACATTCTGTTCTATCTGTGGTGGTCCAGTCACCAGTATTCACCACACACCCAACAGGGCGGGAAGAATCTTTGTTTTTGTTCATTTTTAATTGAGATGAAGTTTGCATTACAGAAAAAGTGATGAAAAATTTGAATAAACTTTTCAGCTTCTTTTCACATAGAATAAAAACTAAGATAGAATGACTAAAATTAAGAGAAGCTCAATTGTTAGTGAATTCAAAATTTAATAAATTGAGATTATACACTACAGTTTCTTAAAGAAAATATGAAGAAGTTAGGTGGAATTTATATTATTCTTTCTTATTCTTAACGTAATACCTTTTGATAAAATACAACATTCTCTTATATGCTAAAATAATACCAAGCATTATTTTATATATTCTTTGAAACGCCACATACGAAAATGAAAAAAAATTATTTATCTTATTATATTACGAATTCAGACGAAAACACAATATTGTCAGACAAAAGTGATCTTGATACTGGAATGAATGAGAGAACATTACTTAATATTGTATAATATTTTAAGTTATGTAACTTTTGGAGCATGCTAAATATAAGACAGGAATGCAAGGATTTCTCTGAGATAGAAATGAAAAGCAAAAGTTTGGCCAAGATAAGAGCATTAAGTAAAGAGTCCAGAAACCACAGACGCATTATTTCAGATATCTTATTTTTCTAAGGCTTTCGCGTCTTCTGGAAATTTCAAGTTGAAAAGAAAAGCATTTGAATAACAAAGGAGAGTGCTGAAACTTAACTTTCCTAAACTTTTAATGTCATTATTCGAGCTTCTCAAAAACTATGCTCGCACTTCTGCAGTGCCCAAAGAGAAAGAAATAAAACTGAAACCAAGCAAAAATTTCGTTTTTCAAGTGGAAATAAAAACATTTTCTCCAAAACTAGTTCAGTCATCCTTCCTCATTTTTTTCTTTTCAAGTTAAGACGCCAACAAATATTAATGGTTGTTTTTTTGGGAAGATTCCAACCGAAAGCAGGATAACCTCGAGGAAAGAAAACTTTATTTTACTCTTTCTACATATCCCTCGCGCCATCTTTTTCTCATTCATGATATTTTACACCGACGGGAATTCACGTGATTTGAATGAAAGGTTCGGGAAAGAAGAAACATTTAGCAGTGGTTAATAATGACAAATCGAGAAATGCAGAAGATAACATTTAAGTCTCTTAAAAATGGAGAAAATAACTTTTATACCGAGTTTTATTAATGCTCTAAATTCTATTACAAGATCATTTAAATCCAAGTTTGAATGGAAATAAATGATATTATAGGAAATGGTGCTCACTTACAAAAAAATTTACTTTTGGCTGTTTTAACTTCTGCCTTTTTTCCGAAAGTTGAACGAAAAATATCTTAATGAATTTGTCAGTGGAGAAAGTTCTTATCTTCTTTACATTGAATGGATTAGAAAGAAATTATTTTAGAGAAATTCAAATAGTTTCTAACAATATACACGTAACTAAGCGGAATTTTCCAGTTTTCTGTGTAAGAATAAAATTCTTAACATGTGGAACTACAATAAAACCTCGTTAGTACGTCTTTTTAACTTTGTTCGATTAATTTCTATCCTTTTGAAAATTTAAAAATATATTTATTGCCTAGAAAACATTCGAAGATATATCGCTGAATTTCCAACAAGCCGACCTTTCCTTTCTGAGCTCAGATCAAAATGTATGTATTCGTATCAATTTAAAATTTTTTATTGTATTAATTAAAAAATATATTTATTACGTAGAGAACATTCAAAGATATATCGCTGAATTTCCAACAAGCCGACCGTTCCTTTCTGAGCTCATATCAAAATGTATGTATTCGTTCAATAGAACTAAGCAAAGAGTTTGATTTTTCCATTAGATTAGTATGAGGATTCTCGGTGTCCTATAGAGAAATTAAAAGTTTATTAACAGTCTGGCCGCTCCCTGTCTGGGGCCGGCCGGCCATTCCATGGAATAAATAGATTTCAAGTTACTTTTTGAAAAAAATCTTATGTAATTCTTAAAAAGGACAAATACATATTATTAACCCTTTAAAGAGCCATTTTTTTCTACAAGTGTTAAAGTAAAATGAATATGAGATTGAGATTCGTTTAAGAAATGAAATTGAATGAGCATATTCGGTAACATTATTTTTTGTTAATTTAGCTAATTAATAATCAATTATCAAGTCCAGACACTTCGTTATGGTATGAGAAAAGAAATTGGAACATCTAGGTTTTTGTTTCTTTGAAACATTTGACAAGAACTTATGCCAACCTTAAAAAATGCATTTAAAAATTGATGAAGCTGGTGGTAAGTATACTTATAAAGAGTTAAGAAAATACTTTCATATAAACCTTATTCATTCATCAGGGTCATATCTCCCATAGGGACAACCTAGGCATGATCTAGGGCGCAACAAGTGAGAAAAAGGACTTATTTATAATAGAAGTAACAAAATATAATTGAAATTTTCAATATTTTTTTTGAAAAGTGCAATAAAATGCTGCTTTTTAAATTTACATCCATATATATTAAATAATTTAAGCTGTACATTTATACTGCCCATCTTTACAGCTTATTTGTCTAACTAAGTTACGGTATGAAGTATGTTCTGTTTATCACTCACACATTTAGTGTAAACCACGTGTTATCGAAATTTTGAGCATGGGAGGGGGACGCAAAATTATCGTTTAGGGCGTAAAAACGTGTAAATCAGCTCCTAGCATACATTATAAAATATTTACACATATAATGAAATTTGCACATTCATTATAAAGGATGTAAATTCATTATAGCTTATATATTCATTGTAAAGGATATACTATCAGCTCACAACGATAGCATTATAATCCAAAATCAAATGGCATGGCAATCAACACAGAAATCTTTTCCATTTAATGTGAAATTGATTTGAAAATTTTTCATATTGAGCTTATCAAACCTCTCTAAATTGAAAAATAAAGCAAAGAAAAGCAATTTTAATTGCAGGAATCAGTTCCATTTCTATCTATTGTAATCAATTGGTCTACAACAACGCAATATATCCAATAGATTTACAGTTTAATGCCATGTGTTCTACGATTAAAACTGCAGAAAGAAGAAATGTATATATATGGTCACTCTCTCAAGAATGATTGTCGCAACAAAAATGCTGTATTTATCATTAAGTGTTATTCAGTTATTTAAAATTTTGAAATTCAACACTTTCAAATTTTTTAAAACAATACATAAATATTGTACAACATATTAAGAATAATTACATACTAGTATGGTAATAGAATCCTATTAAAAATGAGATATATGCCATTGCATTAAAGTTAAGTATGGCATTTTTCGTATTTTGAGCCAAGTATCAGTAATATGTAGTTCTCGTAGGCACCTTTAAACGACGTAATAAAAAGGTTTTAAATGTATTTATTACGAAAAAATTCTTATTATGCTGTATATTTTCTAAAACCCATGAATCATTAGTGCAGATCTAGATCACCCGAAAAGCACCACTCTTTGGAAATGAAATTCAAAAGTATTTTAAAGAAGAGTAGCTAAAAAATATGCAGACATGTTTCAAGAATTCAGTTACTTTCCTTTAATAATCCATGCTTTTGACGATTATGAGCAAACTGAAGGTTTCCGGCAATGTAACGTCAATTAAGATATCCTTTCTCCGACCCCCTATCGTTTCATTGATAACTGAATGACAACCCAATATGTACTTTAAAAAACATCTTCTCAGTATCAGGTTTTCTAATATTCTATAAAAACAAGAGATTTGCAGATCGCTCGTTGGGCTCAACAGAAAGATCTCTGCTGACAGCATCTAATAGGTCTAGCCCATTTCACGGACCTTTAGCGGCGATTATTCCATTGTAATTAAACTGCCTTTTAATTTAGATCTGTTTTCATACGTATTTTTATTTATTATGCTACATTGTTTTCTGCTGTAATAAACTGTTGTATTTAATTTTGCTTTATTTCCTTCTTTTTGTAGGATAATCCATGAACAACTTGTTCCAGATGGAAAACCAAGTTCACTTGTATGGACTGCGCAAATGAAACAAAATTGTAAAGAATCCCTTCCAGTGGAAGAAGCTCGTCTATATTTTCTTCCACACAGTGTATTTTCAAGGAGAGAACAGTTTTTCTTCATAGCAGTTGCATAAAGGAGCGTGTGCCAAAAACTTTAAAGTAGGAAAATCTCTAGGATGATTGCAACAGAACATTTTTTCACGAAAGAACTTGTTATCTCAAACAACCGTGAAGATTCTAGAGAATCAGAAATGCACCTGTCTAGATACTGTATGTTTGAGGCTGGAATTTCAAGGACGGAGTCTCATATAGTGTAACGTGAAACTCTAATAAGTATTGAATTTTTATTCGTATGTCTGCTTCTTTTCTTAAAAAAATCTTGAATCCCACAAAATACATTTTTTTACCAAATATACATCTCACAGATATTCTAAGAATAGAGCAGAAATATTACTAAAAGACTAGGGACAGAATGCAGAGCCAGCCAGTATCTTACCCAGACAACTTTAAATTGACAAATAAATTTAATAAAAAAAGTATTTACAAATATTAATACAATTACAATAAATTTATTAAAAATTTATTTAAAAATTAAGAATAATTTTTTATTAGTGAACTTCTTGTTGAAAAAGTATATATTTAAATATTATTTCCCACGTTTTATCCTTTAATTTATAATTCATTAAATTATGGAAATGAATATTATGAAAATACTTCTTTTCACAATTTCGCTATCGGATGGCACCACAAATACGGAATTAAAATATAATTATACTAGCCGCCTTCTTCGACCAGCTGTTTCGCAAATTTAAATTCGTTTTTATTTTTGTATTTTATATTAATTATAGCATTACCCGTCGCAGTTTCAGCCGCGATAACTCAGAGAAGATGAACAAAAAAAACTGAATATTTTATTGTATTTGACAGATAGTAAAATATTTAAAGATGTAAATTTTAAAATGCCAGCGATACAATTCTGTTTGATGCATCGCAGCTAATGAAACTTACAAACTGAGTTTCAAATAACTTTCACTCAATTCATCTATCACTCATCGGTGGAATGATTAACGCTGAATATGGTTGCGAAAGCCGAACATGCTGGACGCCCGTGTGAACCAGTGGGTATAAAAAGTGAGGCGACAAAAAAATCATAAACATCTAAAAGACCCTGGAGTATAGGAGCTAGACAATAAAATTTAAAAATTAGTTAGTTTCCCAAAACATTATTGCCTTTTTGTAATTCCTAGTTTCAGGCTATAATTTCTAGTTTCTAATATCAAATTTGATGAGTTATCACTCGAGAAAATTCAAGTTAGGTGGCAAGCCTAACCGAAATTTTAATTAAAAAAAATCACCTATAATGCAATATAAAAAAATTTGATAAAGTTTTCATGCCAAATAATTTCAAAATGGCATCAAAGTATGAGATTAAATGCTTAAAGAAAGGACGAAAATCATTTCAGTCTACCTCACACACAATAAAAACAAGCAAATCTGAAATCTGTTGCCACGCTTCATAAAAATATTACTTTGAAGCAGGTGCGATAAAATATTTCAGAAATGCAATGAATACTAAAGTGAAAATTCTGCTTTGAAGTTAATTTCCCAAGAAAACAATTTATAATATCACAGCCGTAACAATGGAAAAAGCGCGTGAATAAAAGATTTGCTGAAATAATGAGATGGTTTGAATTTTATTTACGACAATAAAAACATCGTTACAATTCATGTTTTAAAACATTTTGAAACATTAATTAAAATTGAACAAAATATTGTTTGTAAATAAGATCAGTGTCATTGAGAAACTAATTTTTTATCTTTAAGATTATGTAAAAATGGGGTTTTTTTGAGATAATAGGATCCGAAGTTATTCCGGAAAAATTTTAAGTTATTTTTAAGTAATTTAAATTCTAGTTAAAATTTCGAAAAATCCTTTCTTAGTGAGCACCTACTTCCCAAGAAGCAACCTCCTGCCAAATTTCAAGTCTCTAGTCCAGTGATTTGGGAGATTTTGTGATGAGAGAGTCAGTGAGTCAGTCATGGTATTTGCCTTTTATGTATAAAGATTAATCGATTAATTGATAATAAAGTTTTAAAATATTAAAATCATGTATTGTCATCGAAAATATACAAGTAAACCCGATTTCCTAACTCTAGACACATCAAGAAGTGAGTGAAAAATCGATTACAAAATTCCATCTTTACAAACATGAAACAAGTCAAGTTGAATAAAAATGTTTAAAAATAAAGGTTTCTTTTACACAAAAATAAAAAAACTGCCAAGTGTTTACAAATTTTATTGAATGTGAAACATTCATTGTCTTGGTTTTTTTTATTAAAAAATCAAAATAATTAACTTATATTATAAAAAAGTATTAAGAGTTCTTAAGATTTGAGGCATGATCTGAGATCAGATAATTTCGTTACTGAATAACACATCCACTTCAGTATACATTTCCAAAAATAAAGTTAAGCTTAACTACATTCATTGATACTACACGAAGACTATTTTGGACGTATCTTGCAATTTTGGACCGTTCTCAAATGACGAAGACAACAACTAAGTCTCAAATGACGAAGACAACACTGCCAAGTGTTTACAAATTTTATTGAATGTGAAACATTCATTGTCTTGGTTTCTTTTATTAAAAAATCAACATAATTAACTTATATTATAAAAAAGTATTAAGAGTTCTTAAGATTTGAGGCATAATCTGAGATCAGATAATTTCGTTACTGAATAACACATCCACTTCAGTATACATTTCCAAAAATAAAGTTAAGCTTAACTACATTCATTGATACTACACGAAGACTATTTTGGACGTATCTTGCAATTTTGGGCCGTTCTCAAATGACGAAGACAACAACTAAGAACCTCCTTCACCAGACTTCTACACTGAACCAAAGAGAGGATGTAAAACCTTCAATATATTTTATGTAAACCAAGGCCATACACCGAATCTCCGTATAATTGGACCTGCAACCCTTCAATCTCGAAGCTGACATAACAAGGATCCTACCACAAAATCATTTCAAACGTTAAAGCTATTTGGTAAATCTTTTATTCTTCTACAAAAAATACTTCCCAAAAAATTATACAAATTTAATAGAATTGTTAATTTTAGAAAAAAGGCAAAGGTATCATATATGACTACGGTTTCTTTACATTCAATTTAATATCATAGTGATAGGTTATAAAGGTAAACATATAATGAAATGCCATCAAGAATAGTCTGTAAGATTTAAAAAAATTCTGCTACAAAAAATGTAAAAGAAGAAATTTTTAATTGGTTTCAAAATCATTTTTTATCAAAAGTAAGAATTGCTGAATAAATGACATACACTAAAAGATAATGTTGATCCTCTAATGAAATTAAGCAATACAACTTATTAATGACAACTGTAAAAATAACCTTCATTTAGCCAGGAGCATATAAAATGCTTAATCTGGGAAGACTCTGAGATGGAAAATACTTAAAATTATGCAGTAAATCACCGTTTATACGTCTTTCAAGGAAATGATGTAAAACGACGTAAAAATGAAAAGAAGTATAAACGAAATTTTGCTAAACAACTTTAATAAATAATGCTACTAACGTAATAAATTTAATGCTACTAACGTAATAAATTTAATGCTACTAACGCAAATTCGTTTGAAATTTTTAATTTTTTAATTTTTTTTCAGATTGTACTAGTGTATTACGAAATAGTATGGAATCAATAATGTAATTTTAAAATAAAATATTTATCATAAAAGTGAGAAAAATCATACATTTCTTGCATATCTTGGGTACTAATAATATATATCTTGGTACTTTTCCGTTAGCCGGGCGCAAGCGAAAAATCGCCAAATAATGCAGAATTCCGCCAAATTTTGGCGAAATTTGCGCAGGCCGACTTGGCTTGCAATTGGCGACATTTGCGCCAGGCGACTTGGCTCGGGTTTGGTTCACAATTGGCGACTTGGCTCGCGTTTGGTTCACAATTGGCGACATTTGCGCCCGGCTAACGGAAAAGTACCCATATCTTATATGATTTATGTAATTTCAGGTAGGGAAAATAAAAAATTATCAAAAGTAAAATCTTTAATCATCATCTGAAGGGCTATGGTCAGTGAATATTAAATACATCATTATGAGTCAGATTATGCTCATTGAAAGTTTTTTAACTATTCGCTTGACAAAAGAAATTAGTTCGAAGATTTTCTAGCAATCCTTCGGGACGGACGCCCGCTGAAGGAAGCGTGCCCACAGGACGAGAGCTGGCAAGAGCAGTCTGTGCCCACCGGACGAAGCATTTTCTCCCGCTAAGCCTAACACGCATTAAATTGCGTCAAAAATACGCGTTACATAATAATGCCTAAAAAGTGTCCTTTACATAGAAATGAAACCATTTTTAAATATGCGGTAAACGATATCATATTCTAGATCATAAAAAAATTTAATTAAAATACTTGATTTTTAATAATAAAAAATAAAAAATAGTGTATTTCCCTATAATTGAAAGTACCTAAATAAACACTAGATTATTGGTGCAAAATTCGAAAATATAGGAAAAAATAAATATTTACATTCAATATTATAAAATACTTCAAGAAAATTGTAATAATTAACTCTTCGAAGCCTTCTGAAAAATCTTCTATTTTAGGACTCCACTGAAATGACGGAATTGGAGTCGATATATTAGTACTATCCTCTTCTAATTCAGAATTTGAAGATTCGTAACTATCTAAAGAACTCTAATAATTTATTGCTTTATCCCTATCGTCGGAAAAATCCATAGATTTGTCATTTAAAAATTTACATATTTCCTCCTCGGAAAGTTAACGCGTTCTTTTAGCAATAACTGCAAAAATAAAACAGAGAGGCATAAAAACCCGAGACAGAATATCTCCCATAAAATCCCAAGCCAAGCGAGAGGAGAAACTACAAACAATCACTCCAAAATGAGTTAAAGAGTTCTTTAACACAAGCTTCTATTTGCACTCGCCAGCACGTGTTTCTGTTTATGCTCTCAAAAATCAAATAATTCTAATAGAATGATTCACAGACACTTGGCCGACTACAATATGACCCCGGAGAGAGAAATACTAATGTACGGGACCAATATTTTGAAAGAAACATGGAATAGTAACGCCATCTGATAGAAAGCATTTTGTTCCAAAAGCCAAACACATATGTGTGGCTCTCGGCCCACAGCAGCAATTTCGGCGTAACGCAAGCATGCGACGCTCGGCCCTGAGATGAGTCAAGCTTAAACTCATATATGCGGCGCTCGTGCCGAAGGGGATAAAGCTCGTTGCATCCTTAAAGACAGGTGGAATAACTTCATAATTGCTTAAGTGTGTACCAGATAGTTTGTATTTTATTAATTCATCAATTGTGAATGAGTTCGAAGTCATGATATCTTTATCACTGTTCAAGTACTAGAAAAGACGAAACTTTCACATTTTAAAACGTGGAAAACGACTTGTAACAGACGCTTTGCGTCGTATAAACGAAGTACTTTGTCATTACAAAGAATACGAATGAATCGGGATTTCGATGAAAGAACATGAATGAAAGTAAACGACTTATAAATGAGAAATTGCTTTACTCTATATATTTCTGGCATATTTATTTCAAAGAAATTTAAATGACCTTTAAATTCTTCAGCACTGCTTTCATAACTATTCTATGAACTTTTATTTTTATGAATAAAATTCTTAGTATTGATAAGAGAAATTTAGTGAAGTCTCAATGAGGCAAATTAACGTGGACAAGGTCATTCAGTTTCGAAACATTCAATCAATCCAAATACCTAGTAGAGCAGTAGGCACGAGATATAAATGAATGACCATGTTTTGACACCAAGCAGTCTAGGCTACTTGTAATTATGCTTCGAAGAAAGAGAAAACCGTTAGAACTGACTTAGAAAATTTTTATTTGCTCAATTATTCATTTTTGTTTCTTTATTAAGCAGGTGAAACCGCTTCTTAGCTATCCGGTACAATTATTTTTTTCTGTCCAAAATTCTAATTGATCTAACCTACAAATATACACAACTTAATTGCGTTCCTGACAGATAATGAATCCATATTTTGCAAAAGTGTGAATGCAATCATAGCGTAGCTAATAGAATCACCGTCATTGAAGACAGTGCTACGATAGAAAGCTCTGTATACCTAGGATTACTGTAATTTTTTTAGTTGAAATACAGACATGCCGGGGAGGGGGTGTGAAGAGTTTTTGGGAGGTGAAAGTATATATAACTTAAAATTCGAAAAGCTGCCTACCACTGAATCTCTTCATAGCACTAGTACAGAGCTTGAAGATGTGAAAACACATTTAAGGTGTCAGAATTCAAAGAAGATGTAATTTTTATTAATGTTTGCTAATTCCAAATTATAATAATGAAAAACAGAATTAAATAAAGCTGTCAAAACTTTTAATTTCCAGTTTGAACTGGGGGTCTGGTAAAGGAGGCTCATCCACTTTCTCGTCAACAATGAATGTAAACGGTGAATTTTCTTTGATTGGCGGAATGGTGTCAGCTTTATCGAATACGTCAGATTTTCTCAATTATAAACAAATGTTTATCTCACCGCATTCAGTGGCGTAACTCCGGACATGTTGAAGATCCGGACACCAGTCCGAACATATGGTAACCCTAGGTATACAGTTTATAATCCATTTTTGAAAGGTCCAGTAAATCGAAGATGTTTTAGTACAAAGGCTACATTTCTTTTCAGAGAGAATCCTTCTTAAATTTCTCTCTCTCTCTGTGCCCTTCTCAAAGCATCCTACAGTTCGTAAGTTTAATAAATATAAAAGATGCTAATATTTGACCACTAGTCGTTTATTTTTAACTATATGATATGCACTTCAAAGATAGATTATAATTCAATAAAAATACAGCTTACTCCCGTCTAATTTAAAGAATCCAAATTGAGATTAGGCCGCTGCAATTCCACCAAATTCAAGTTATGCATGAGTTCAGCTTTCGCTTTTGCTGTTCTAAATTGAATTATGTTCAAAGTATTAATTAAATTGTACATGTATCGAAAAAGTTGCCATACGAAAAACTTTGTACATGAAACGCATACTTTAGGTTGTATTTCTAATCGGAGATGAATCTGCAATTCATGTCTGTTTTCTACTTTTTTTCTTTTGTATATGTTGAAATGAGAGTCGATTTCTCGAACATTTGAACACAACAATAATTTTCATCCTTAAAGCTGATAAAGGTGAACAAACTTAAATTCAAATGCTCCATTGTTACTTTCGCATCTCAGCGAAAGTTACAATGTAAAAATAAAACAAGATATCTAACTAGACGAAGGTTTTATTTAAAAGAACGACTGGAAGCTATCAGACATTGAACGGAACTTTACTTGTGGGATATAGTCTCTTATATTTACGAAAATAGATCTTCCTGGAAATTTTGAGAAAGAAAAACATAAATTGATAAACAACACTGATTAACAGGTTAAGAAAATTAAGGTTGAATGAAAATATATAAACTTGAGTCAAGAGCTCGAATACCTGACTTTCAAAATGGTGTACAGGAAAAAATAATTCCTTTTAATACCAAAATAGAAGAGTCACAGTTTATCGAATCCTCTTATATGTCCTATATCGCCACGTGCAGTTCATGGTTACCATTAAGGAAAAATACATTCAAGAAGGATTTTATAAAGGATGATTTTTATATTATTAATGTTAATAAAAACCTCTAATCATAAAGAACGCAATCATCAACCAACCGTCATAAAGTGATGCTTATAGTTGCTTATCAAAGCTGATGTATTAGCCTTTGGCAAAACATAAAATGTCAAAGGCTAATACATAATATTTCAATAGATTCAAAATGTTAAGTTACGTTTCGTAATAAAAGAGTTAACTCAAATATTTTATTTTCCCTTCATCCTTTTGTTCAATTCACAAGATAAGAAATCAGCAAATATAAGATTCAAATCATTTGCACGATTTCTACTCCCAATTCCCCACCTTTTCTAATACCGCATTTTTAAAAATGGCATTTTTCAAAGCATGGTATTAGAATTGCAAGCAGAAATAACGAAGCGTAAAAAATGAAAAAGCCTCAAGAATCTGGTTCCGTTTCTACGAAGTTTTCGCATAGTTTTAAAGACATTCTTCACAAATTACAAATTAGGATCGTGTATGAAATATTAAACAATCTATAAACAACGGAAAAAACCTCGGATCGCGTGTCCAAAATCTACTCCTAAAACTTTAATAAGGATTCGACGCTTTAAAAATATCTCGTTCGTCCCAGAATTAATTCGACACAAAGGCACTTTTGAATATTAGTTTCGGCAAAGCGCGGGAAGTGAATTCTTTCGTGAGCAGAACCGGAGATGCTTTCAAGAAAAATCCTTTTCCCTTGTTTCTTTCTTTCTTTCGATCTTTTCAATATGATTTTCCGAAGACAGGAAAAGAATCGCGATTCTCTACCGACGGGAGTTGATTTTCGCATGGATTACTGTAGTAGCGGTATGTCTCATTGATGGCGATAATGAAGAAAGGACAGCTTAAAGGATGTTTATTCATAAATATAAGCGCTTACGTTAATGAAAACGGGATGAAAGTAAGTTGGGGAAAGGAGAGAAAAATTAATTTTCCTGCGAGTCAAAGTTTGTTTTGAAAATTCTCAGAAGCTGATAAAATCAAATAAGAAACTTTAATAATTTAAAGAAATTAGCCAGAAGTAAAAAACGTGGTAAAATTATTCTTATTCTGTATTCACTATCAATGAATGCACTTTGAAAACTTTCTGATGAATTCATTTCGTTTTCCATTTTGCATTAATTATAGTTGCAAAAATAGTGTTGTGTATCTCGAGAAATCGGTTGGTTCTTTATTTAATAGGCCATTAATTTAAATTATTGAAAATTATATCCGTGATAAATGCAATAAAGAAAACTAGCATACTTTAAAGCAAATCTTTTCAAAAAAACTTTTAACTTGCTATAGTTGAATCTATTTCAGAGGGTGTTTCGAAGGAAAATATACAATTGCTCATTGCATGAATAGCTTGTTTATTTGACAGAATATCTGTTCAGTAATATTAGCTGATCAGTAATTCCTCTCTACACAGTTGCCGCCATTGTTCAAGCATCTGCTTTGATGGTGTACAGTTCTCTGTATCACAAAATTTTACCACCTGTTCCCGTAAATACATTTTATTTTACTTTGATAGTTTGTCTCAGATACTTCCAGTAATCTTTTAAGGAATTTTCTCATTATCAGACACTGACCTACTTGAATCGTTTCGTGAATTCTTAGAAGTAAATCGGAGAATGTAGAATGTCTACCGCTCCTGTTTTCTTCAGGAACATCGGCCCCACCTGCATAGAATTCTCGAAACCATGTTGTTACATTTTGTCGTTTCATAACGTTGCATATATTGAAAAGAACTTTTGCAAACATACACTGGGCGCTTTCCTATTGACAGAGAGCGCTTCACAATTGGTGGAATTCGGAATCTGCACCAGGACCTTATTTGATCCTTATCGGCACAGCCATTATTACTAGGTTTTACCCGAACTAGACTTAGTGCAGGGATGGCAAAGAGAAGAGGTCAATATCAAAGGCAGCGTTATCAGCGAGCACACCCAAATTTTATCTTTCAGCATATGCTCATTGATTCTTTACTTTTGAAATATGTTTCATAAATTGTAATTATTGAATATACGAAAATGCATTGAGAAAAATTCTAAGAGTACTCTTTAATTTTGAAGAGAGATTTAGTTGAAAACAATGCCAAAATCTTGCGTGTTGTTCTTTACAAATTTATTCTTCATTTGATTGATATAGCATTTGATTTTATATCTGTCTGTAATTTAACGTAAGCGATATTAAACTATTTAATATATTATCAAACAGATTTACGAAGCATGAAATGCTTCGTTTCGCTTGTTTCTGTTCGTTCTAAATTTATAAGGACCTGGGATGACAAAAAACCATAACTTTTCTTTGTTTATATCTCCAGAGAAGGCTTGGAAAGCGGAGGAAATCAATAATCAAGTCGGAAATCTCCAATTCAGTGTAACGTGTACATCGATTTACTTTAAATATCGATAGTCCAGCTACCCACAGTATAATCGATAGCTAGTAACCAAATCAAGGGACAATCGAATATATCGGAAGACGCAATAGTTCTGATAGTTATTCGACGGAAATGTTATTGATAAACTAATTTACAGTCATGCATGGGATTGGAAATTTGAATACTTAAGACGAAGCTGATCCAGAATAAGAGATGAAATAATTTGTACCGTGAACTGTATATGCAAATGGATTTCAGATATTTTAAATAGCCTCAAACCATTAGATTTCTTTTTGAGAAGAAGGATGGTTACAGTTTGCTCCCTTTGTTTTCATACTTGTAGCACTGTAAACGTGAAAATTGTTATTATGAACGTCAATAGGGTTTTCAGATTTTCGTATATATTCGATATAATCGTGAAATAAATAGGTTCAGACTGGGCCATAGTGTATTTCTGGGATCTCATAAGTATTTTTTTGATAAGTACATGAAACAGAGTTTCAGTAAGCAATGAAAGGAAAAATAATTCCCTTTTGAAATATAATGAAGTTCTCTTTCAACTGGACGTGCTTTTATATATCATTTTCAAATTGTACCACTATGTTAGTGTTCCTTAAACATTGATAGGCTATCGATACTATCGAAGCCAAGTTGATAGTATCAGGTTTACGGAACTATCAACTGAAGCAATCGATAGTATCCATAGATTCAAAACTAACGATACTATCGATAGTTTTCTCCCTTGCAATACTATCGATAGACACATTTTCAGTCGATAGTTTCAAAACTATCGACTGAAACAATCGATTGGAGCTATGGATAGTTTCAAAACTATCGATTGGAACTCTTGACAGTTTCAAAACTATCGACTGTAACTATCGATAGTTGCTAAAGTGTCGACTGGAAAAACACCTATCGACAGTATCGCCAGGGAGAAAACTATCGATAGTTCAGTCGATAGTTTGGGAAAATTATCGACTGCACTATTGATAGTTGAACTATAGATATTTAAGAAACACTACATTATGTATTAAACATATTTTACATAAGGGAAAACAGAGTCCTCGTGAAGTGTGTTATTGTGGTTTAAGCAGCAGTTGAGACTAGTGTTCCTTAAACATCGATAGACTATCGATACTATCGAAGCCAAGTTGATAGTAACGGGTTTTCGGAACTATCGACTTTCTCCAAAGTATCGATAGTTTACTCTCAAGCAATGCTATCGATAGGCGAGTTTTCAGTCGATAGTTTTAAAACTATCGAGTGGAACTATCGATATTTTCTAAACTATTGACTTGAACTATCGACTTGAAAAACACCTATCGATAGTATCGCCGGAGGGAAAACTATCGATACTATCGATAGTTTCAGTCGATAGTTGGGAAAACTATCGACTGCACTGTCGATAGCTGAACTGTCGATGTTTAAGGAACACTAGTTGCGACTGAGCAGAAGTGCCTAGCGTTGGTACTCACGTACACAAACCAATCTTGATGATGAAGTGTGCTAAATTTGACTACATATTTGTCCCTTCCAATCGAACCCCTGTAATAAAACTGTACCACAATGCCATACGGACTTCCTTCCATGTCTGTTAAAATTTTAGCAAAATCCATGTCACTGACAACAATTGAATTTCTATAAGATTTCTCATCTTACTTTGTCTGATGTTTTTTCCTTTATTTATCTTATCTTTATTTATCAATCTTGGTGTTTCCGATATACTTATCTGTTATGCTTCAAGTAGCAATTGAAACTGAGCAGAATTGCCTAGCATTGGTACTCATACACAAACCAATCTTTGTCATAAAGTGGGTTACTTTAGATAATGTTGTTTGTATCTTAATGCTATTTTGTAAAGGATGTTAAAAAAATGCTAGCTTTTTCAGTTGAATGTTTTATCTTCGTTTTACATATACATATCTGTTACCTATTGTCACAGCCGAAATTGTCACGAATAAAAAGGTGTGTCAAATATAGGATGTTCTAAATTAACAGGAAGAGTTTGGATCTGATGTATGTGAATAAAAAGTGAAGGAGATTCGAACCTTTACTCAGAAGTAGAGGCGTAACATTATAATATTTTAGGCTCGATTCTACTGTATTGTCTTCATCTGATATAATTGCATCAGCCTTTGCATTTTATGGGTCATTTTTGCCGAAAGAATCTCAGCTTAAGAAAATTATCATGTTAATTAAAACGAAAGCAAAAATTCTGCTTTGAAATCAATGCAGAAAGAAAATCCTTTCATCATAGCGGAAGCTTGGCAAAAACAGGTGTGCGAAAGATTTGATGAAGAAATAAAATGCGTTAACATTTATTACAACAGTAATAAAGAAAAAATAGTGTGGTAATGAAATTGGTATCACTGAAAAACCCACGTTTCTTAATTTTAGAATGGCGTAAAAATGGATTTTGTGTAATAATATGCTTTTGAGTTAATGAGGTAAAAAGTTAAAATTTCATTAATTTTTAGTTAATTAAAAAAGCTAATAAAAAATTTGAAACACTCTTAGAGAAAACCTACAACCCAAGTTATAAATACTTGCTAATTTCGGTAGCTCTTGATACAGATCTCTGTCCTCTGGGAAATTTTGAATGATTTTTGCATCACGTGCCAGGCAATTCATAGAAAGTAAGCCAGCCTGAAAACATTATTATGTTAAAAGAAAGAAACTACATACTGGCTTTTCTCATAATGAAGATAGTAATTATTTCGTTCGTATTCACATTTTCTGAAATTTATATTACGTGTTATTGAATTTATCTGTATTTATTTCGTAATAACTTCAATTCTTATCGGAAATAAAGCTAGCAATACTTCCTCATTTCAATTCACTACAAGAATGTTTTTGTCCGTTTCAAGTCGATTAATTTTGGTGAAGAATTCGTCTCACTCTCATGGTCTTGTGAGATGCTGGTGTAAAAGGACAATGGGGTTCTAAAAGTTCGCATGTGCATCATAAAGGACCAGTACTTGAATTTGAACGTTTGAAACTTTTTCTTTCTCTTCTCTATCATTTTATTTGGAAGAGAATTTGCTATAAATTATTATAGTGAATAATTAAATGTAAAGTTAATGTGAAAATCGCTTGGAAGCAATATATATGATAAAAAATTTCTGCTACAAAAGGGATAAGTTGCCGAATTTGGACGACTTGAACATTTTTTAATGTAAAGCCATGGAGAAGTAATTTTAATTTCAAGAATCAGTTGAATACCTTTGCAGTTTATTTATCATCAGAACACTGCGATTAACTTCCTAAGAAATACACTTTATTATGTCTTCGATCCAATTAAGGAAACTGGTTCCCAGATTGAACTACTGGTTTTCCAAACTGGACCATCAATTTCTGTAAGTGCAATTAGAACAAAGGTAATTTTAGATTCTAAAATTCACACAGGAACCTAATGCATGAACGGGAGAATGACATTTTATTCAATGTATCATTTCTTTTTCTTCTTTCGTTTCTTCAGATATGATACAAAACTATGCAGCCTTAGTCTCTGATATATTTCTTTAATATTCTTTCATTTTTTAAAATTTTTGCTTTGGCTTGTTCCACTTCCAATTTATGAGGACCTCTAGTGGTGATAACTGCTTTCTGAGATATTCCAGTAGTTAAAGATAATAATCCCATTGATTTAAACAGTCCGATTTCGGCAATCTCTCCTGGCGTTTCCAAACTGCAACACTGCGAAAACAACTACAATGGTTTGATAGATTAGATTTCTTTAATGTCCTTTCATTGTTTTAAATTTATGCTTTGGCTTGTTCCACTTCCAATAAATGAGGACCTCTAGTGGTGATAACTGCTTTTTGAGATATTCCAGAAGTTCAAGATAATAATCCCATTGATTTAAACAGTCCGATTTCGGCAACCTCTTCTGGCATTTCCAAGCTCCAACACTGAGAAAAAAACTGCAGTGGTTAGAAAACATTCTCACAAATAACTTGTCAAGAACCCGACTCCATCTCTTAATGCACTTCATGTGTGACCAGAACGATCTCATTGTAGAGGAACATCATTGAGCACGTATCCCGTTGGACTGACCTACAAATCCAGCAACTTTTACTTTAATCTTTATCTCTTTTATTTCGTTGGGTTTTTTTTCATATTGTTTCGTTTTCAGTGTTGTTTTTGTGTTTGTTCTCGTCCAGAGTATGTTTCTTTCTTTATTTTTTCTTATTGTTGTTTCTGTCGTTGTTATATGTATTTCCCTTTTAAAAAATAAAATTCACCTCCATCCAACAAAGCCGGAAAGGAGCCAAATGGTTATAAAAACAAGGATGCAGGTGGTGTAATGTAATGTAAACTATTTGTGACTCAATCTTAGCAACTTTCGGACAGCAACGAAAAAATTCTAACTTTAGTTTTAATCTATTTAAGAAAAAAAATTATTGTAGTAAACTGTAGCGAAACTCATTTCCTCGCTGAGGATATAATAACACATTTTACTACTTGGATTAAAACAACGAAAGAACTACCAGTCTTTTTCCAAAATATTTAATTTAAGATATGTAAATGTAACCTCCTTTCCTCTAACTGCAACCATGTAGAGCCTTTTCTAAAAACTTATTCCAACAGCAATATTTGCATCGTTGAAAAATAAGGTGCATATTTTAAGGCCAAGATCTATATATATAAAATTCAATGTTGTGTGTTTGAACAAAGTACAATTCCTTACCTATTGACAGATTAGAACGAAATTTGGCACACATGTTCCTTAGCACAGAAGGATTGACTAGGCAATTAAAAAGTTGATAGCTCCACCTAAAGAGGGTGAAAAGGTGGTTAAAAGGTTTAAATTTTTTCTGCCATAACTTTGAAACATATCACCGCACCAGAAACTATTTTTACACCTTTTTAAAATTTAAAAAAATGGCTTTTCAGTGACATCTGTTCCATTTCTGTATGAATTTTTTCTCATTTATAACCTATTTTGAAAATGAATTTAAACACAATTTTTAACAATGCTTTCGTTTGTTGCAATCTTAAACCTAATCACATCTGCCATTCGCGTGCTTTTGTCAATGTTGAATTGCTTTCTTTAGCATTTCCACTTTCGCACGCAGAAATTCGCAACTTTTAATATGCGCGCGTGATAAATTACCTTTAAACACTGCTTTTTAAAATCGTTGCAAATTCTTCTATAGTTTGCCTTAATTTTGTCTCAGATTTTAGCAGTTTTAAACTTTTAATGCTTATATGTCTTTTAAATGACTGGTTTTGTTAAAATTTATCTCATTGAATAAGATAATAGTTTATTTATAAGTTTATAAATTTTTATTGTTGTTTTTCTCGCACCACATTCAAAATCATACTTTAAAAAAATATCAACGGAGAAAAAAGGACACCTTTGCATTTTTTTAATGCAGATTTATGGCCTCTTTTTTTACTATCTTAATATCTATGTTCCAGGCATTATTTTCCCTATTAGCAATTACTGTCATAATCATTAAAGCTCAAAATCCAAATATTATGTTATGAATCTATATCTAAAACATGCAATATCTGTTTAGAAAGAAATCTGGCACACATGTTTCTTCGTACCTGGAAGGATTAACTACGGTGTTAAAAAGCTTCTAAAGGGAATAAAAAGGGTAATTTTTAACGTTTTTCCGCAGAAACTTCAGAACATATCCTCATACAAAAATTACTTTTGAAACACCTTAAAAGTAAAAAAGTTAGCTTCTCCGCGACACCTGTTCAACTTCCATACCACTATTTCTTTGATTTTTAATCAATTTTTAAAATTATTTTAAAATCAATTTATAACGTTTTTTCTTGTTGTCATTTTAAACCTATTTAATCTTTCACTTGCTTTTGTTGATGTTAAAATTAATTTACTTTCTTTGAACAATTCCTCTTCCATTTCCTTTTAACTTTACATTTTCTAACTATAAATTTTTGGGCTCTTTTTACCTTCGTAGTATCTAGAATTCAGGAATATTTTTCCCTGTTACCCACTACTGTCATATCATCTGGAGCTCAACGCTTTTAATATTGTAAGGTATGAATGCGGATCACAAAATTTGAACCAAACGCACAATTTATATATTTTCACATTTTATATAAACTAAACCGAAAGTATTTTCCAAAATTATTCACGTTGGCAATCCATCGTGAGCGAGTTGCATTTTGTGCAGTGAATATTTATTTGAGCGTTGATGTATTTTGTAATTGTCGGTTTTGAATCGCAGTTGATATCAAGATATTTATCAATTAGTGGGAAAACGTTGCTATTGCGTGTATTAACCATGTCTGCAAGTCAACACATGATGCTTTGAACAGAGATTTGTAACATACTACAACCTATAATGTGAAAATCCTACAAGATGTGGTGGGAACAAATAAACCTTGACTAACAAAAGATCATCCAACAGCGCATGAAGTAATGGGGAATTTGATTGCTAAAGAGAACGATGAACCTCGGTCTCATATGGTGATGAAACAACATTTTTTTTAATTAATTTGATTCTTACTGAAATTCAAACTAAATGTCATATAGGTCTTGCCCTTGCTCCATCAGGAATAGCTATCAGACTTTAGGATGGTGACCGCGCAGCACATTCTCCGTTACAGTCACCTCTAGTTTTAGCTCAGATTGAGAATTATATATGCAATGCAAGTAAGAGGTCTGATAAAAAACGATTGACCAACAAATTGCAAACTTATCATTTGGGATGAGTGTACGATGTCAAACAAATCTGCCGTTATCAAGTTTGTTTCTCCCATGGCATGTTCTGGACTACAGCAATCTTTACAAATATACTCCAAACGGTGTGACAAAAAATGTCGTTTATTCATGCTATTAAACTAGTAATTAATTAGGTATTATTATTTAGGATTGAGAGCACTAACAGCTCTTAAGGATTTGTATATTAAAACTCGAAAATTATGCGATATAAAAGTATATGTGTTTTGCTTTTTCTTTCTTATGTATAGAACAGATAAACGCGAGTGGAGCCACGGGTACAAAGGCTAATACTTCATAGAATTAATGCTTAGATACCGCTTCAATCTAGACGATAATCAAAATTTGGCAACTCTTCCCTAAAGAGGAATTTTTTAATGAAAACATGCGCATAGTTGTATGACAGCAAATATAGCGTACTACAGTATTATATTGATGCAAAAATCGTCTGGTGGGTGTACTTGAATACAGCTCCACAAGCAGGATAATAAAAAAATAAATGAAGCTTTATTCCACGAAGATTTCAGCAAAGAGACTAACGTGGCATAGGTAACGAAACTGAACATCATTTGTATAAATTAATAGCAGAGATCACCTATAAATTTCAGTCGCAGCACTTTCAATAGCGCGAAGAAGAAGTGATGTAATCTCTAGAAGATTTTTGCCATTTCTAGCTCCCAGTAGAGATAGGACCGCAGTTCAGGATTTTCTAGAAGATTCCTTTTGCCACCAAAGTCGCCAAATTTTTTGTCAAGTTTACCCCAAAATTAGCATGTCAGTGAAACAACTTTACGACTTCGTAACAATATTATAACCGAGGAAAAATTTATAACATAATTTAAAGCGGAATGTTTTGTTGGTTATAATACTGATTGCTCTAAATATTTAGTTGATATTTACGATTTGGATAAATTAGCAAAATAAACATCACTGCATTATTGGGCATCCACTCTTAAGATACTCATTCATACTCCTAATATGTACCTCCAAACGGAAGAGACGAAAGTTTTCCCCTGAAACACATCCTTCTCAGTTGAATCTCATTAATAATCCAGAAAGACATAATTGATTGAATAATCCAGCAATTAAATTCCCGGCCAGTCAAGACGACAAATTAGGACTGCATATAGAGTTTATTAATTAATAATTGTCAGCCGAGAAGATGAGGAAGTGGAAGAGACACCACGCTGAGGAGCTCTCGAAACCGATGATAAATAGGACAAAATATGAAACAGAGCAGTGCAATGCCGCTGCACTGAGCTTAATTAAGATGTCGTTGTCAGATACACCTAATACTAATGATAAGAAATATTACTCTAATTAATTAGGTTCGAATAAAATTATTCGTTTTTTAATATGCGAGAAAACGTAATAAAGGATTGATAAAAAGTACAGTTACCTACAACGGGTTTGATGGAACTTTTAATATACATGTAGTGAATTAAGAGTATATTTTTAATTTAAATAATGCAAAAAATCGATAACCATACATAAAATTTAAATTAAAAAAACAATCAGAAGTATTCCACTTTCAATTTTGTCGTGTTGACCAATTTTTGGATATAATTTATATTGTCTAGTCAAACATGATTACGAAAACAAACTCTTAGCGAACATGTGTTCCTGTTTAAGAATTATTATATTTTATCTCCTGATGAAGGATGAATAGAAACGTACATTATTCTAGAAATTCTCCTTTATTGAATATAGAGAGAATTGAAACGTTATTTTTTAAAATTTTAAAGTTGAATTTTTTGAAGATTGCAACACTATTTTTCTGAATTGTGCTGATATGAAAAGATAAAATGAAGAATAGAAAGAATTTTACTTCCTTCGAAAGAATTTGAAACTTTTCATAAAATATCTTCTAGTACACTCTTCTCTAGAAATACAGAAGTTTCTCATCACACACAAAAGGAATATTGTCTATTTATAGACGCAAAGTATAAAATAAAAAGATTTTATGTATTAAAATGTGAAATATCAATTATATTGAATGAATGAGATAGCAATTCTTTCCATTTTTGTAAAGTACAGTAAGTTGAATTCTGAAATGAAATAGATATATAAATATTTTGAAATATATTCTTACGACGTAGCATAACGAAAATTTTGTCGCCATCAAGAAAGAAGAAATGGCACCGGAATTGTATGAAAACTTTGAAGAAATTTAATTGGAAAATTTCAAGCAAAATGACAGACAATTAAAGAAAAATTTGACAAAAGGTGAAATGTCCGCTATAAAATTGCCTGGAGCGTAATAATTTACAGGAAAGATTGTAAATACAGAATGCAGAATCTAAGAAAAAAAATGACGGCTGACTGAGGATCCTAACCAATTGACTGAGAAAGCTAGGATCCTAGCCACCCTGTATCCAGATGATTTGAGACGAGAGCCTTCCAGATGAGCAGGAACTTGTTATCTGAATCACTTTTGTTTGCTGAATATTTTTTATTTCTATGCATCTGTTATATAACTATTTATGCCATTACTTATTCCAAAATAAAAATTGATAATTTTTTTGTAGATTATTGGCACAATGGCACTTTTGTGTCATTCAAAATATGAATGTTGTCCATTTAATTCGTTAATAGAATATAACTCTGTTTGAAAAATAGTTTTAAGAAAAGATTGGTTAGTCGAACGAAACAAGAAAGGGATGATAGCTAAAAATATGGACATAATCCAATCGCCCTGAAACTATTCCAAAGAATATATTATCTCCTCTCCTTAGATTTAATTGCGGATATTCGATCCCTTTAAATCATTTAATTTTCAGTTGATTGTTGTAATTAGTTTCTTTCCTTCGCTTTTTAAGTCCTGCTTCAGATTGGAAACCAACCACAAACTGCACACGCCTGCTCTCATTCATATTACCCTAATGCCCGTATTTCAATGTTAGCTCGTTCAAGCAACAGATATTTTCTCTCTTTCACTGCTTTATATTGCAGCATGACACAAATTGAGTAACACAAATATTCAATTCTTCGGCTATTTCATTTCCTTTCTTAACAAACTAAGCATCGCCAAACGGTCTGTGGGGAATTGGGCAGTCGTCATCCAATCAGGTAACGAATCGATGCAAAGTCGGAGAGTGCAGCCCCTAATAACCGGCATGCTGTGGGAAGGCCGAGTCGCAGGCAAATGAGGACCGGACAGATGGTCTTAGCAGTAATCCGCATATTATTCTAGCAAAAAGGCCCCCTCCTAATGAGGGTGGTCCGCATGATGGAGGGGAGATCAGGCTAATTACCGGTGAAGGGGCTGAAAAGGAATTCACCTCTTCCGAACAAGGCTGAAGGATCGATTGCCTTCAGCAGAATTGCCTCAGAACTCGCCAAGGAATTCCATCGTTCAGTGTGGAGCACATTAGTATGCAATAAATAGACGGCTGGTTTTGAATTTTAAAATGCTTTCTTATGTTTAAAAGGACATGTAATGCACTATTGTCACATGATGTGAAACACGAGGTCTATTCTCATATAGCCTTTTACAAAGGATAATGAATTCTTGGTAATGTGTGTAACCGATGTTCTGATGTGTTAAGTCACTAGAGCTGTCTTGTAAGGAAGAACATTTATTAACTAAAAATTTAACACTAAACAAAGTCTAATAAGCATCAAATGAACACTAATAAACCACAGCAAATAACGTTTTCAGAAAACTCTAAAAGTAGAAGAAGGACCTCTATTTAACGAACCTCTATTTTGCGAATTTCTCCTTGGAACCAAGAACATTTTGCGAATTTCTTCGTAAAATAACCTCCAAATAGCGAAGTGCATTCTCTATTTAACGAACTTTTGCTTGTGATCCAATATTTTTTTCTCCCCATTTCTCAAAATATTTCTGAACATTTTAAACTTATTCTTTCTTTTAACACATTTTGTGTCGATCAATGACCTTGAACTGGGTTTACCAGTCTCCTAGCCTCATTGAGAGCAATAAAATCGCAGTCATTCTTTTCATTTCATCCAGGACGTGCACCTCCCCCCCACTTCACTAGAAAAACTTTTAATATCCCCCTTTCACCCTCAATGGAGTTGTCTCGTGTCCTCGAACTTTATCAGCAATTAAATTTAAGGACGCATGTGGTAATGTATGCTTAAAATTACTTATTGAAATAAATGCGATAATGTCATTAAAATTCATTAATTTTAATATAAAATCATTTTTTTAAATTGAAAATACTGTGTATTCCCGGACAACGTTTTGTTTTATTCTGGTTTTCCTTGCAGATTTCTTTTTGATGGGTAAAATATATAAAACAAATAGATGTTAATTTACAAAATAAGGGAGTGATTAATTATTTTTTTAATAATAATATTTAGTGTTTATGAATTTAAAATCTATTTTGTGTAGTTTAAAGTATTTTAAAAGGTGAATCTCTATTTAACGAATTTTCCATATAACGAATTTTTTTTCCGGGATTTAGCGACTTCGTTAAATAGAGGTCCGACTATACTTGCAAATCAGTTGTAGCTCTGCTTAACTGGTGAAGCCGGCAAGCTCGCACGGTAGTTAGTGATTCAAACAGCCGCACGTGTAGAACAACTTAAGACAAATATGTCAAGATGAAAGGCTAATAGGAATTTGATTAAAAAATATTCATGTGTTTAAATGGCACACGCACACCCTAAAAGAAGAACTTTCTTGATTTATGTAAAATCGTAGGTTTATTTCGGAAATCTCTGTAAGAGAAAGAAGTATAAAGTTAAAATTAATGTTTCTCTACTATTAACTGGTGTCTATTCTCTACTACTACCCAATCCATTTCGGTAAAGCTCTTGTTCGCAATCTCGGCTTTCCAAACTGAATTTAAGTTCTCAGTCTTACACATTTACTTCCTTTATAAACGTAAACAGTTGCTTGAACGGATAAATATCCCAAATGTGAATATAACTTTTCGCAAAATTTTCAAAAGTTTTAAAATAGTTTCAAAAGTCAAAGATTTCATTTGTTTTTAAAATTCAGCCATTCAAGAAAGGGTTGAGTGGATAGTTATGGGAAAAAATTCGATGAATTAAGAACAAAGAAAACCAGAGAGTTTGACACCACACAACAATGCTAAAATCAATTTGGGCATTGTTCAAAGCTGTGATTCTTTATTAATAACTATCTGTCATTAGATTTTTTAAACTAGCCTTAAACCACGAAACAAGTTTTATTATATTTATGAAAAGTATTATTATGTATTGAAAACTTAATTGGCCAGAAAGAGTATTCATTACTGACCACACATAGCTGGGCGAACATGGCATATAGTGGCGGTTAAATGAATATTTTTTCCATTTTATAGACCTCCATCGTTTGCTAGATTGATGAAAAGATTAGTCACTTATTTCTATTGAATTACATGATTAAGTTACTTTAAAAAATTACATTAAAAATCTCCTTTTTTTATTTTCTGTCGGGTAAAACAAGTTTATCAAACACTTTTTATTAAACCAAAAAAAAACATTGATTTAATTTTGATATATTTTCCCCTTGCCTAATGCATGCCGTCAGACTGAACCCGACACTGGTTTCAATGATAAAAAAATCTTGCGTATCAGAAATATAGTGCAAAAACGTTTAACGTATTTCATTGCCAAGGAGTTCCCAAGTACCTTATTATATTTCTCAAGACCTGTAAAATGGCGTCCAAGCGAAATTATTCGGCAGTTCAGGCAACAAACCTAAAATCTAGAAGAGTTTACACATTTCTGCCGAAGCATAACAGCACCTTTTTATTGTCTACGACCCTTTTGGTCAGGGACGGAAAGGTAGCAAATAAACCATTACTCTGAAAAATATGTCTTTTATTAAGTTAAAAGATAAATCCTTCCGGTGACAAATTAAGATTTTAATCTCCCTGGGAATTCTTTTAAAGATTGTAAAACATTTTTGAGATGAGTGATTCATCATTAATTATAAAAGTTATAAAAAATGATGTCTAATCATAATTTTTTAAAAAAGCTTACATTAAGTTTTCGTTGAATTTAATGTTTAACTTACGTTGCTATAAACCAGACGTTAAAATCTAATATTTCTTTTTATTAAATAAATATAATAACTATAAAAAGTTACGATGCTTATCATTTTCCAAACTCCAGCCACTTGCTTCTAGACAGGATATCAGTTCAGTCAATCATCCAATCTGAAGTCTAAATACCATCGCAAATTAACACAAAATGTGTCCGTTTTTATGCGAGATTTTGCAATTTTTGACATCAAAAGAGACAAATTGCAATTAACAAATGTGTGGAAACGAACGCAAATAACGTATATCACTTAAAAGATGCGCGTTTTATACATTTTTTGTGAAAAGTGTAGGTAATTCAGAAGACTGCTTTGTTTTTCATTTGTTAGTGTTCCCGAAAAAGCATTTTTCTGTATTTATTTTATCTCTAAACTTCCTAACACCAAATATGCTCTTAAAGCATAAAATCAGTCTCTTAGGAAAAGAGTGACGCTTCTTAGAAATTCAATCAAGTTTGCTAGCCGCTTCAAAAATCTCTTGTGAGAACATCTGAAATAAATTCTCTTAGTCATTAAAGATATATGTAAAGAATTTCGCCTCCAAATATTTGTACAACAAATGCAAATGATGTTTGAACGGAATGTTAAGCAAAGCTCTTAAAACAGTGAGAACAAGTGTATCCATGAAAGTTAGCGCTGTTTATATTTTCTGGCCTACGACGCGAGGAAACGGTTAAAGATTCAGCAGTAATTGAATTTCGGTGTTTGCCTTCGTCTTAATTTTTAGCAAAACGCTTTACATGTGAATTAACTGAAGTTTCCAACTAATTTCGAGTACGTTATTATAGCTTTTTACTAAGTTTTCGTAGTAATAGATATTATTTTCTCATTACTAGAGACGATTTAATTTCCTCCCAGCTGAATTCAGATTCGCACCATTGACTTTACTATGTCTCAAATATTTGTGTAAATACTAGAGGCTATGAACGTTCACATTTTTGGACATTCTTCAATTAAAAATAATGCAAGCTATTCTTTATAAGAAAAGACAGCATAACTGATCATAATAATTTATAGATGATCTAAAATTTTTTCAGACTCTTATACGAATATGGATATTTATTACTAATAAACTAATTTGCTCATTAAATGGTGTCAGAACCCTTAAAAACTCAAAATTTTATTTTTTTACAATTTTTTTGTGTCAAAATAGGGTAAAATTTCACTTTGTCTAATTCAACATTTTGTAAATTTATAAAAAAAAATTAACCGAAAGCTCATTTTAGTATAATTAGAAAAGTGTACTTTACATGTGTAACAAATTTCAAGCATGTAATTATAATAGATTTTGAGAAAAGGTACATCGAAATGACCAACTTAACATTGTTGGTTTTGATACAAAAAAATTTGTAAAAAAATAAATTCTTGAGGATTTTTTAAAAACTCATTTCATTATAATGAGAAAATGGCACTTTATTTGTATAAAAAATTTCAAACCTGCATCTATAATATATTTTGAGAAAAGATACATCGAAATGGCCAATTTAGCATTGTCAGTATGAGGGTTCCGACTCCCCTTAACAGAAGAACCTTTTTAAGGCTTTTCTTGCAATTAAGGTACCTTAGTAAAATCAGCAAACTTCGAAAAAAAAATCTACCAGTAATAATCATTACTCGTACATAATTTATCATATTTGGTATTTGAAACCAATCCTACCTAATATTTTGGTTTTCTGTACAAGGATTAATTCAACGTTTAAAATTTATTTAATATATAGTTTTTTTTTCTTTTAAACTATTGATGGCAGAGAGAATAAAAAGATGCTGAATAAAACAGAGTTTTTGGATCGGAAATTTATACCTGTATTTCACCTTGTATAACAATTCACAACCATGCCAGAACCCTCTTCTATTAAAATGTTGCACAGCTATTTGCCTTCAATCACTCCGGTGTATTTCTCGATTTCTCTTCAATTTAGAGGTTGAACATCAAACCATTTATTCTCATAAATATTCAAGATGCATTTCCAAAATTGATGATGAATCAAGTCCAACATAAATCTTAGTTTAGAGGGTAATCAACTAATCAGAATTCTTTACTGTGATTTCAACCCTCTCAATTCGTTCCTTGGTGGTTACTTCCGCAACGTATTAACCTTTATATGCCCAGAGTTGCCTTTAAGCAACATTCCCAATTTTGTGTTCTAAAATCCTGAGAATAAGACTGGAACTCTAATACCCGTTTCTGCCAATAGGATATGTACTGAAGTTATTATTAAATAAATTTTCAACATATAGATGGCAGCCTGAGTGCTGATAAAAAAATAAAAATAAATTGATGTTGCTCACTTGAGGCTACATCTTTACTGCTTTGTTTGAACACATGAGAATATCATATTTTATTCTACAATTTTGAAGAAAACTCGTTATCCATATTATTATTTAATAAAATTCATCCGTGTTTGATATTATAGAATTTTATCAAGAATTTTTTTTTTCTGAAATAAAGCCCAGTGTTTTCAGTTGGTAACAAACTGTTTGTTAGCCATAAACCATACTTAAAGCAAGATAGGATTTTTAAAGTATTTTTCCCATCTTTTATTAAGGAAATGAAAGTCAAAGTCATTTTTAAATCAATTTTTTTTAAAAATCGTGCTTTTAAGTTTAAGGGCAATCTTGTTATTTCTAGCATTTGCATTCATTCAACATCAAACAAATAGATTACATAATAAGGAAATGTCTATGGAAAAAATTTTATGTCTTATTTTCATTTTTATTACAACAATTAGTCCGAATAAATTTATCAGTGTGGGGAATCAATTTTAACATAAAACAAGTAATATAAAATAATATTATGGCAAAATGAGATCACAAATAGTTGGTCTAACATTTAAAAACAAATTTTGTTTTGTCAGTTTGCATGCAAAGCAAATATTCTTTCTCAGATATCATTTTGTACCTGGTTAAACTTCAAAATGATCAAAGCAAATTATTTCATCAGACAATGCAACAACTCGTGGAGATGTTACGAAATAATTAAGAAGCATCCACCAAAAACTATGGACTTAGAAGTTAGTACAAATGGTGCGATTAAAAATCTAAAATAGCATCTAAAATTGAAGCATCTGATTTTATTCTAACAATTGAAACCAACTTCATTGACCTTCTTTATCGCATTAATTGAACAGAATATATTGTGTAACTAAAATCTCTCGAAACAGCTAAGATTTATTATATATTTAAGAAGCTTTCTTTAAAATTAGCTCTCCTGCAATAAGAATACACTCCAAAATCATCGACCTCAGTTAAATCAATAATTCAGACAGAAAAGTCGATTAAATATTGATTATACAATAATAGCTTTTCCAAAATTCATTTTGAATCACAGTTGTGACATCACGTGTAAGCTGCAGAGCTTTGCATATGAAATCCACCAAATTACTGTTATTATTCGGTTTCAAGATCCATATAAAATTCGTCTTTCGAGCTGCACCTATTTTGCAGCATTAAATTTCAGTTAAACATATTTGAGCAATACAGAAAAAGCAAAATGTTTTCAATTCTATCGTAAATGTATCCTAAATGTCTAATTCACTAAAAGCGTCCTCTGGCGACAAAATGCTGAACTAATTTCTTTTTCTTAAATATCCCTTCATTGTGTCCACCACAAAATTTCACAACTTTCTGAAAAATAGTTTCTACTGTAGACAACTTTAAAATAGGTTTAGGTAAAATTGGAGTTTAGAGTGCGTTACTATTTTCTCGATAATTTTCTTTGGCGTAATATTATTTTCCGCCAAACAATTTTCGGATGCGCAGTGAGTTTTTTATAGGTCTTCTGCGCATTCGATGCCTACGTCATCTCACAACGAGAGATTGAGCACGCAATGCCTTCGACATTGCAAGTTTGTAGCGAGCAAATTTTTTTTAACTTAGAAAAACATCGGCGACTTTGCTTTCAGCAGAGCGGGCCTCTCGTAGCTTCGCTTTTTTATTGAGAAACGAAACACTGAGGGAAAGCACAAACGCAGGAAAAACACGACGTCTGAAGAAGATGAAACGTAGCAAGGTAACCACTGTTTCCAGAAAAAATATTCCTTGTTCGCTATTTAGAAGCCATAATCAGCAACACAGAGAAAGAGAATCAGCAAATTCGATGAACGAAAATCTTTTAGAATAGAAGCGAACGGTTATTGAAAAAATCGTTTGGTAAATAATCAAAAATTCCAAATGAAGTATTATTCAAATTCGTACGCCGACCAATCAAACCGAAGACAGCAGATAGTGGACCAATGGAAATGAGGCGAAATTAAGGGCATGCGCCGTAGACAGGTAAACAAATCACTGTCGGCGCATGCGCAAACGACGCAGAAAAAATTTTCATCTCGCATCCAAAACAAATGTTCTGGCACTCTCTCACTTGGCGACAAACAATTGGCGAGCTTAAGGGAAACGAAATAAATACGCACCCTAAACTGCGGGTTAACCTAGGTTTAATTATGGACCCCCTGCATGTCTGATTTGAAAGACCTGTTTCTTAAGATTCCAAAAAAGTTTTATTAACATTCCTGCAGCGAATTTATGAATGAAGTGAATTTAGAATTATTTAAGCGTTGCTGCTTTTTCATTGAATGGGAAACTAAAAATCGATTTTCCCAATGCTCATTTGAATGAATAATTTTTAATTGTCCTCTGGACAAAAAAAATGTAAAGCTTTTAATCAACTATTACTAAATCTTATCTAATAGAAAAGCTCAAATGAAATATCGTATTAATAATAACTACTTCACAAATATAGTTGATTGATAATAAAATATTTTTAGAAAAATTTTGTGTCTTTCAACAGCTTTTAAGTATTATCGTTTAGATGATATCGTGAACTTTTTTGTGATGCGAAGGAGTGGATTAAATATCGAATTAAAAACATTCAGTGAAATACATTTTCTGCTTGAATATTAGAACTGGATTTCATAAATATTTTTCACAAATTTATCATGAGATCTTTGTGAAATTTCCATTAATTTCCAAGCTTTTGCTTCGTATGATTATTAAAATTATGATTTACGTTTATCTTTAACTGATTTTAAATATAGATAGATTTCTTCAAATCACAATAAAAGTCTAGATGTTTCTAAGTAATCCATGAAATGGATATTAGTAATAGTACTTTAAAATATATTTGAGATTGAGATTAATTTCAGAAAAGAAATTCACTTATTTAATGGATAAAATTAATTTTATTTGTTACCTAAATCCTTTCCTTTGTTACCTAAATCCTTTCCTACCTTTGTTACCTAAATTTGTTAATAAATCTACAAATAATACGAAATTTCGTTATAGTTTGAAATAAGAAATTGAACATCTAGATTTTTCACCATACTATAACATGTCAAAATAGTAATTATTATTATTATACTTGTGTAAAAAATTAAAGAAAATTTCGTAAAATTCGAGAAATTTGCAATTAATACGAAAACTATGCTTCGAAATCAGTTCTGGAGAATTGTGTGACATTCAATCGAATATCATATACATTTTTCAGTGAAGATTCGGTCACGAGGGCAATTAGGGGGGCCACCAGAAAGGGATGAAGGCGAAAATGGAGTTTGACCCATCCTGTTTCACAGAAAGCTGATAACGAGATGTAACTTTTATTGAAGGTTATGGTTTAATGTGCATAATATTTACATGCATTTCCGAAAGCATAGCACAAATATTCGGGAAGATATAAATGTTTCTTTAAAAAATCCCAAATTTTTCCGCATGTGTTTTGCTTATAACATACTGAGTTTTCATTCAAATTATACGAAATTTGCAGTACACTCGACAATATGTTTCAGAAGTATTGTATTAAAATCTCAAGTAAATAAATTGAATATTAGAGGAAATATAAATGTTTGTACTAAATACTTTTTTTACTGCGCAAGTGCGAGACGCAGCGGAATTTTTCTTTCATAACTTCAAAGCCAGATATATAGAGCAACTTCAAAAAAAATTTCAATTGAATCCCGCTAAAATTCAGAAACCTGTAGGCATTTCAGTGAGGTGAATTTAAATTTCTCTTTGAGAGAAGCTAAGTGATGAGGGTTCTTGTACAAACTAATATTTTTTTAAATTTGAATCTTCGAACAGTAACATTGATTTTAAGAAAATTGAACATCGTGAATACCACCATCCTGTACACTTATAAATTAAATACATTATTTAAATTGCATTTCTTCGAATACCATTCGAATATTCAAGTTTAGAAAATATCAGTTTGTGCAAGAACCGTCATCATTTAGCTTCTCTTCAAGAGAAATTTAAACTCACCTCTCTGAAATGCCGACAGGTTTCTGAATTTTAGTGGGATTCAACTAGAATTTTTTTTAAAGTTGCTCTATATATCTGGATTTGAATTTATGAAAGAAAAATTCCGCTGCGTCTCGCACATGCGCAGTAAAAAAGTATTTAGTACAAACATTCATATTTACTCTAATATTCAACGTATTTACTTGAGATTTTAATACAATACTTCTGAAACATATTGTCGAGTGTTCTGCAAATTTCGTATAATTTGAATGTGTCGTGTTAATTTATCTTTAATTAGCTTAATTACTTTTAATTTAGATTTCAGCAAAGAGCTTATGCAATCAGGATCCAAATAAAAGATCTTATATAAGGTACATTCAAGTAAATTAAGCAATCCGCGTTGTGTTAAAAATATTTTACCAGGAAGTAACATACACAGACATAATTTTAAAAGGTAGCACCAGACCTGGATGATCCGTTAGGATATAGTGAGGAGTAAAATATAAACATGAACAAATGACAGAGACTGTTATGATAAACTAACTTCAGTTTATTTAAGAATTTTAAAATAAAATTATTTAGTGGAGCATGACATGATATAAGGGTGCACATTTACTAAAAATCTGGATTAATACACGATTTTTGATGGATCAAGAAAAAAAAACATTACAGGCTGTATTTGAGTAGTGACCCCCTAACAAATATAAAACGTGACATAAGCATTTTGTTGAACAAAAACAAAGTCACTAATATATATGTTGACACATGAGCGAGTTAATGGAATACAGAAAATACAATGAAGAATGTGGATCATTCGTAGTAGCAACAAATGTTATCAATTAAATTGATACTCAATTTCTACTCGCATTTTTAAATTCCTACTTCTTATACTAATAACAACTCCTAACTTTATCATTTAAATTGGATACTGAGACCTGTAATAATAAAACCTAATCTCCTCAATTATCATTACATTATCTTTCTAATTACACATTAATCCACATTAATGTTTAAGCAAGTTTCTTACAAAAACAAATATTTAATCTGCTCTCCCAATAAGTCAGTATTTTTCATATTCAAGATATCTGCACATCACTTTACATTCTATTATTTAGGCCGAAAACAATTTTACATATACCTCAAACAATGATTGATAATACCTAAACATTTACAAGAAAAGAAAACACTACTTAGCTTTATATCAAATGTTGGTTGTTTTGGCTTGACCCAGGGACACGCACAAGGAAAGTTGGCAGCAAGGGTGGAAGTTTCGGTTGGCATTAGATCTCGAGTTCGGACCACAGACGTGTCTATCCTCTCACGTGCATTCTTCCAGTCCAAGGCATACTGATGAATCAGCACTGAGAGGCTCTAAGTAGACTGTCGGGTAGCTCTCCACTAGTGTTGCACGGAGTTTACAGGCTCTTCGGATTTGGCATGGTCTTGCAGCTGGGGGCAAGCTCCTCATGTCGGTCCGACATCATGATGGCTGTCCTGCAAACGGCTCAAAGTCGTCGCTGGTGCTTTGTCATCAGGCTCTCCAAATTCAGCAGGCGAGGCACTTGTTCGCTCTCAGTCGCCGCCGATGATTATGTGCTCCAACCCATTCGGTGATCCACGCTCGCAGGCTTGACGTCTGTATTCGCCTTCAGCCATTGGTAACCACGACTCGTCCCAATAGGTAACAGCTTTACCTTGCTTAGCGCATCATCTCCTTCAAGCACGCACTTTCCAAGTTTCTCCCTTGCTCGTAATCACCTCGTCAGCTATGGCCGCCTTACCATATCAAAAGCCCGCTTCTCTTCATTTAGATGTTGCCATTTCCTCCCTCTAAAAAATGTTGCTTCGAAAAGAATGTCTCATCCTCTCCACTTGTCATCCTCTCTTCTTATACCAAAATAAGATGCCGTACCAAGCCATTCCTTCCTCGCTCTTTCTGGGCCAAAGGTCAAACTTTTTCCATTGGCATAGAAACCAAAATTAATTTAGTTGCGCCAAGACGCCAAACAGTCCTCAGAAACTCGCCAACCAGACCAGCAACCCCTTGTGCACGCCCCGGAGACTTGCAGATAGCCAATTGGAAAGCTAGGACTCTATCCTGATTGGAGGTCGAGGATTCTAAGAAAAAGGGTAAGTATTGCCATGACCCGTCCAAAGGGTAATTAATCACTATCAGGGTTCGAAAAAGGGTCTTTGTGTGAAAACAGACAATTTGTCGCGTCAGGACAGTAAAATTTGGGTGGTCCATTACAAGCTTATTGTCAAGGAGTCAAAATGGCAGGAAGTGAAATTGACCTCAGTAGTAAAGGGGGAGATTCGGATCCTTTTCTACAAAGGAGCGGAGGACTCAAGAAACAATTTTTAATTTCAAGCTGAACGGGGGTTCAAAAAGCAATTACAGCGATTCAACATGCACGTGCGTTTCTCAAGGGAAAGGGGGAGTATATACGGTAAAAGAGGAAAGAAAAGGTCGTATTCTAAAGGGGATTGTATAAAGTTAAAAAGGAAGCTAGCTGTCCAGAGTTCAACAAGTGCATAAGAAAGAAAAAACATTTCGCGTAAATTTAGACAAAGAATTACAACAAAGAAATTTTTAAGTATCTTAACAAAAAAAATAAGGGAATTATTTGCCGAAAATAAACATTAATTAAAATAAACTACACCACAAAAGAAAACTCTGCATGTTATAAGCAAAACACATGTGGAAAAATTTGGGGTTTTTTAAAGAAACATTTATATCTTCCCGAATATTTGTGCTGTGCTTACGAAAATGCATGTAAATATTATGCACATTAAACCATAACCTTCGATAAAAATTACATCTCGTTATCAGCTTTCTGTGAAACAGGATGGGTCAAACTCAATTTTCGCCTTCATCCCTTTCTGGGGCCCCCCCCCCCTAATTGCCCTCGTGACGGAATCTTCACTGCAAAATGTATATGATACTCGAATGAATGTCACACAATTCTCCAGAATTGATTTCGAAGCATAGTTTTCGTATTAATTGCAAATTTCTCGCATTTTACGAAATTGTCCTTAATTTTTTACACCAGTGTATTAAACGATAATTAATTTGATTGTGTAAACCGCATTATATCCACACAATTTTTATTAATATTTTTTTCGATGTGTCTGAAATTATTAAAAGATAGCAGCTCAAATCGAAGGGGATAAAATAACTTAGCATGAACATTTGAAAATTTGCGAACTCAGTGGTATCATCCAATTATCAATTCCGAAGTCCTTATAAAGGTATATGGAAAAAAGAATGCGTACTTCTACAACACACTTAGAAAAGCAAATGCAAGTTATGTCCGCATTCCTATTTGGATAAAAGGATTCTCGCAGCGATATCTTGTGCCATTTTAACAATGAACGTGAAAAGCAAAATGGTTTCAACAAAACACCGCAGTTTAATTTATCTAAAAGTCTTCATCTGCAGACCTTCTTCACTAGCGAACTGATAGCTCTCTGAACAGTTAAGTGCATGACGGTGTGCTGAATTCATCTTGGGGGAATCGAAGGCGTGAGGAGGTTCTCATTCGTGTGATTATCACGTGACTAGTAAATATTAGATCGTTGTGATGGGTACGACTTATTCATCCGGCCAACAGTCAACTTCCCACCGCGGCCTGCCGCTGTGGAAGAAAGATCACGTGTTAACTGAGGCCACTCTACTTTGCACGAAACAGTTTATTTTTGTGCATCGAACTGTTGTAGACCCTTGATGATTACTTAATTTGTGGCGTCTTGGGAACGCGAGGCTGAAAATTTCTTATGCCACTTATTTCGGAATATTTCACAGATGATGTAGACTGTCACATGACGTTTTCTTTTCATTTTACAAAACCAAGTGTAGAAAATACTCAACTTTGGTGGAAAAGCTTACTTTCAAATAAACTATCACGGATAAAAATAGCTAAGCTCATATCTTTCCTGACTAAAAATGAGAACCTCATAAAACAGCCACCCGACGCAACCAGTTCATCCGTCTCAGACCCAAATTTCTTTCCCTCACGAAGACCTCAGACTTATGGACTAAGACCCTCCAGAGGACCCTAATCAGTCCTCTTACAAGTATATAGATGCAGTCAACTTTTGGGACCTGTCTTAAAATTGTTTTTGCTCACGAGTCTTTTTTTCCATATGCAAATACCCATTTTTCATCGTTTTTATAATTTTCACATGTTTTTGACGATGTTAAAACACTGTATGTGACGTTTTTTTTTGTTCAATAAAGTTTCTACGCACACTCATCCAAACAACAAATCGGAGATTTTTTATCTCTGGAGTCAGGGGTGTGTCATAGTGTAAAGATGATGCAGTCTTATTTAGTTGCTTCAAAATACGGCATAGTATGCAAATACAATCGTGGCCAATTCTCTCATAGGTTGGACTTCAGTTTAAACACTGTGGTGCATGGCGGCTATAGACGTGTAATTTTCTATAGAAAAGCATGTGCAAGAACTTAAAGCGTAAGGCAATTGGTTAAATGTATGTAAAATAAAATTCTTATAATGAGATCACGATCAAGGACATAAGTAATTTCAGAAAATTAAGCAATGCTTCAAAAATTTAATATTTATAGACTTCTATCTAAAAGAGAAATCCATTCAAATGCCCAAATTTTACTTTAGTTGAATTTGATGGCATGTTTTAACATGCTATTTCTAGATTTATATGCAAAATAGTTGAGTAATTTCCAAAGATAATTATAAGTTTCTCGCGAATGAAAAACTGAATTCCTATACAGTAATACATTCAGTTACTCAATATGGCGCTAATCTCAGAAAAACTTTCGCTCATTTCTAATGATAAATTTGATGATATATGTCAAAATATGCTATTAAATTACATTTTTAGTGAATAAAGCAATACCAGAAATATAAATTATTTGTTAGGCTTAAATACACATTCTTTATAATTGCTTCCCGATCTTCAGACAAAAATTTAATTAAACTTTAACAACTTATTAAGACTACCAGCTATGATCTACATCTATTTTCTAGAAAATCACTAATTTTAGAACTCAGTTCTTTTAATCTCAATGAGAGCGCCATAATTTTCATTAGCATATGATTCTCGATAATAATTTATTATGGAAATCGTTTGCAATCTCTCAAACATTTCATTTCAGATACTTTCTTAAAATTATTTACTTTTAATTAATCGAGGCTTATCTCAAAAATTTACAAACTAATTGCAAAACTTTTCAGCAAAATAATTGTAATATAAAATACGATTCGTTTATACTCAAAACAAAGCAAGAATTTGCATTCAAATTTCACATTATTATGATATAATTTATTTTTCTGTTGAGGAATTAATTTTTCTGCGATCATTCATGAAAGTTCCGTTGTCCCCCTACTTCTTTCTAGAAATTTATTTTTAGAGGATTGAGTCGAATAATATGAATCTTAATTAAAAAGATTTCTGGGAGAAATACCAGTGAAAAGCAATTTTAATGCTTTCCATAAGCGAGAAAAGACCAGCAATCTCTATTTGTTTTAGTTTTATATTTATCAAAAAATTCACGCAAACTCGTAACGTTTCTTAATGTTAAAGTAAATTCAACAGCCGTGGACCGAAGCAAGAGAAAGAATAATGATTAACCAATAAGAGAAGAGCGCGCCATAAAAATAGAATATGGCATCATACACCAAGTGAAACAGGAAGATGAGCAATTGATGCGATGCGTGATTACAGATTGAATATGAAATCATAACAATTAATAAATAAGACTGATTCGATATTCCAATGCACTTCCACTTATTAATTGCAAAACAATCAAATTTTTTGTAAGCAATGTGTGTCCGAATCGAAAACTAACAACACCCTAACACTAATGTTTTAATTAGGAAATATAGTATACTCTGTGAAGTTTTTCAAAATATCGTGCCAATTTCTATTAGTTGATTCACAATTTTGAAATAATTGTTTATTTTTAAGAAATTTCTGAAAGAGAGAAAAAAAGTTTGAAAATATTACTTTTCATGTAGTTTTTTGTTAATCAGTTTTGTTTTTTTTATATATTTTTGTAGAAAATTTAATCAGATTGGCTATTTTTTTTCTCCAGAATGGAAAAGATTTTGCTCATATTCAACTATTGAAAATAACATCATTTCAGTATTTTTTCTCAGCTTTCATATTATTATTACGAGCCTTCAGAGACGATTTCACAATCAAAAGAAATATTCACAAACCAGCATGATAAATGGAAACATAATTGAAACATAAACACAATTTATATATAAAATAAACTAAAACAATTCCGACACTATCTCACAAGAATGTACGCAATTGATTCAAAATGTCTCATGTTTCCTTAATATGCCCTTTATACAAAATTATCACAAATGATGCAACTAAATTACGCTTTAGTTAAATCAACAACCCGATGTCTCAATCAATTAGCAGAAGGTTTGTTAACTTCCCAGTTTATTGTGACAAATGATATCTTGAGAGAATGTCATTTGTCATTGGATGCACTGAAGATTCTCTGACTGTCAAGGGACACTATCAAGGTCATGGTCTAATCTAGATTGTGAAAGGCTTTTAAATATCTCTGGAATTTCATTATTAGATTATATATCACAGTCACATAAATTTCTGCTCTCATATTTTCACTCAAATAAAATTGGAATTTGATAGCTAACTGCAGAAACTGTTTCAGCCCTGAATCACCTATGGCATCTCACATACGTCGTTTATTTCGAGCCCCAAGAAACCCTTTTCAAGAAATGGAGTTGTGGCGTTTCAATTTACATGAAAATCCCGGCCACATATTTGTAGTCGGTCCTCAATTCATCGCCGCTCTCCTGGGAGAGCGTTCGTTGCCGGACTGGAGTATTAACAAGATTATCCGGGGCCCGACGTTGGTGGCGCGTGCTGAGATCTCAAGTCGGCTGGACCTTAATTGTGACTTTCATCCATTTCCCGTTGACATATCATTCAGTCATTCCCTTAACTATTTCACGGAGGAGCGCCCGTAAACCCTCGTTAATGACTGAGCCTTAAGCTTGCCAATCCCGATCAGGGGGCGAGCGATAGGTTATTGCGGCGGGTAATGAGGGGTGCGCCCGGAGCGTGGGAGGGCCGCCCGGACATTTAATAATTTAGTAAGGTTGTTCCTCAAATGCGGAACATAATAACTTTTAAATAGGATTTCAGGGATGGCTTGTTACGGAAGAGTAGAGAAACGAGTTTGCTATTTAGAGATGTCGCTGAAAGTGGCGATTACTGAAGTAAAGTAAAATGTTAATCTTTTATGATACAAGAGCGTTTGTAAATATTGTATGTTACGTCCCTCTGATTTGTTGGGTTTTAAGTTTGTCACGAATTCACTTATTCTGTGCATGCACCCGCAGACAGTAAAAGCAGTTTTGATAATCAGTTTATCACTGTGATAATAATTTAAAGACATTAGAATCAACTGCAATACTGAACAGTATTAATAGTCCTCTTCTAAGAATTTATGATATGCTTAATATTTTTGGAGGGTTTTATTACTGACAATAACGTATTCTTTTAAACATATTATGATGAACCGATGAAATGTAACACAGCTGATATTTCGCACTTCTCACGGGTTCATCTCGAGTGCGAGGATCGGAATTCGTCATATAAGTAAGCCTGTTTTCCTGGAGGCATATTGAGTAATAGTACGTGCCGATGAAATTTCACTACCGGTAATGAGACGTATCTCTTAGTGAGAACTCCACGCATTAGAAACTCGCAATGTGTTCTATTTTGAATAGTTCTTAGCTTTCATGTTATTATCGGAAGTTCTGTGGTCCGGTCAGTCAGCTTTATTTGTATGTCCTAGTGTCAAGTCTGAGTTTATTTTATGGTAATCGTAACACTCGAATAAGGTAGCAAATATGATCAGACATAAAGTGTAGAAACAATGTAATTTCGATAATTAAACTTTGCATTTAATTTTTGTAACTTTTTGGAAAAGTTCTTAATACTTTATCAGAAAACAAATTTTGGATAAAGCGCCATTTGTATTTTTAAAATCATTTTAACCTTTCTAAGGCCGTGGCAAGTATACTTGCCATCAAATTCATGGATTTTTAAATGCAATTTTTAAGGTCGATTTTATTTATCGATGAAGCAAAGGCCTAAATGTTCCAGCTTCTTAACTCAAATCATTAGGAAGTGTCTTGACTCGGTAATTAATTATTAATTAATTAACAAAAAATTAATGCCATCCAATAATCTAAATGAATTCCTTTTCTTAAATTAATCTCACTCCCAAAGTTATTATATTATACCACTACTAGAAAAAATGGCCCTTTAATGGGTTAATACGCGCTGAAATTGTATGCATTTATCAGAATTTCAGATTCCATAAAAATGACTGACTTATCACTAAGAATAGCGGGTAGTAAATGATCACCAAGAATGGGCTAGACCATCTCGTATCCCATCCTGTGTTAATGAGGCTTTTAGATTAACCTTTCGTCAAAGCTAAAGAGTTAAAGATAGAGCGCCATTTTAAAGTTTTCACCCTTTTAACAAGCTCTGTAATTGTAAACATCTTTGCTTTGAATTTGAGATATGAGAATAATTCCAAGCAGGATGTCTTTTCAAATCTTGCTAGTTATTATTCTTTCAAACGCTTCCTGCAACACATTTCTATGAAAAATGAATCCCATAAAAAATCGCTACATTAGATGGGAATGGATGAGTAGAATTTGTTTGAGTATTTTGACATGTTAAGAGATCAGTCTTTATTTAGAAACAAACTAATGCATTATGCAATTATTTTCTCGACTATATCTTTTGCGTTTCCTAAACTGCATTGTATGCTTTGATTAGCTTTTCTTATTGATTTATTTGTTTCAACTTCTTCTGATCTCCTAGATTTAGTACTGATTCTATAGCCTGAAGAGTAATGGGAATTTGATAGAAATAATTGAATGACTCTGGAGGGAATGCGGGATTTTCCGAATTTAGACCTGTTCGTTGTTTGCTTTCAAGAATGTAACCACACCATGATTGGGCTGTCTCAATCCAGAAATTTTTCTTTGCTCATTTCCCTCAATTTCGTCTGAATCTTTTTCTCATCTGAAGTTCTGCAAGAAAGCATTGGTCTAATAGTAATTTAACATAGCTTTGCAACTTAAGATATTTCTACACGTCTCACAAATTTAGTTTAACTCAAAGCAGTTTCCACTTCACGCTCGTTCCTATTAATAAACTAGCTGGCTTAATGAAATAATAAGACATGCTCCATTTATACATAAAAGGTTTTAAAACACTTTCATTTAACTTGACTTGTTTTATGCATTGAAAGAAGGAATTTTTTAGCCGATTTTATACTCACTTCTTGATGCGCTAGAGCAGCGGTTCCCAACCTTTTTGGTTCTGCGGACCAACTGTTATGCAAAAATATATTTTGAGGCCCAGTAACTAAATATACAAGTAAACAAACACATATAATACGTATATTTATAAATACGTATAATACATATAATATCGAGTGACGATTCTTGAAGCTCTTCTGACTTCGACTTTTGACTAGCGTTCCGCGACCCACATGTGGGCCTCGGATATCGTATCAGTGGCATTAGTGGGCATTAGCGTATTAATGTGTAGTGGGCCCGTTATTCCTCGGCCCACTAATACGCTACCCTAGGACCACATGTGGGCCGCGGCCCATAGGTTGAGAACCGCTGTGCTGGAGGATGGAAATTTTGTGCACTTATTTATTCTTAGTTAACACTTAATTATCAATTAATCGGCAAATTTGATGGAATTTTGATTCAGAACTAGTGGCGCCACTTGGTTGTGATTTTGAGAAAAAATGGTTTCAAGATTCCTCAATATTTATAGTGATGAATTATAAATTGAAGATTAGGAAGAAGAAAAGAATTAAAATAAAATTTCTACATTTTACCACAATAAAAAAATTGTGTTTTTATCAAATTGTTTTTATTCAACCTAATCTATACCACATAATATTAGCTTTGAATACATAAAACATGAAAAGCAAAATACTATTTATAAAAAAAAGACAGCACCTAATAATACATTGTCTTCCAAAATGTCTCCCATTTTGTCTAATTAATGAGTTTTTGAATCCCACTGCCATAAATACAGATTAAGACAAAAGATGTTTTATAGTGAATTAGAAATGGCATTCACAAGGAAACAATTTCAAATTAATTTCACGTTAAGACAAAAATACTTCTGAAATGCCTGTAACGAGATCCCTGGAGTATATTACATGTTATAGAGTTTCTAATAGAAAAGGCAGCAAACGGAAGAAAAAGGATAAGTGTAGAAAGTACGGAAAAGGATTTTCTTTTTGTATTTTCTATTTCAAAAAATATTTGAAGGTAAGTGATAGTTCAATTCAGACTACTTTTTATTAATTTACTGTAAGCCGTAAGTATTTTTAGACAGACTTTTATTGTGATATATCTAGAAGAATGAAAATCTAATCTGAGTGCAACAACAGTAAAGTTTTTAGACACATGCCTGTGTGTTGAGGAAATTTAAATTGGCTGTCTGGCCAGACTTAAAATCTAATTAGATTTTTCCACAGGCAGTAAGTTCCAGACTATCTCATAAGTTTTGAGACTTCGTATTTTATTGATTTATTTAATCCAATAAAGCCTTTGTGTGAAGACATAAGAAAGATACTTGAGGATGTTTAGTGATAGTCGCTTACTTTTAAGTAGAAAATCACCCGTCATGGTATAACGGGTGCAAATTGCCTCTTCCTTCGAGAGATTAACTATCAAATTTGAAGTGTTTAAATTGATACATATGCGAGAGAAATGTTTAAAATTGATTGAAAATAAATAAAAGAAACATATGTTTTATGACAGGAAATACATTTTTTTTTATGTTTACATATTATTTATATATTTCTTTATTCAAAAAGCCTCTTGGCAAACAACATTCCGTGTGAAGTATTTTCGTTGTTTAACAATTTTCCTTCAACTTCAGATGTCTTTCTGTAAATTTTAACGTTGCCAAAAAATATTTTCAAATTACATCATTACGATTGCAATAAATAATCAGATGCATCGTGGCGTCCAAACTATATCACGCGCGTGATATACCACTGACGTAATTTACTACTTTCTATTGAAAAACGGAAATTAATTTGAAATATATGATTAATATAATTTAAAATTCCTCGGGAACTATTTGTCATAGCGAGATAAATTTTATATCAATCTATAGCAAATTTTATTTCACTATTTTAGAGGTATTAAATATGAAATTAGAACGACAATTACTTTTTTAAATTTAAAATTACTGAAATTTAGGTGCTCTAACAGTTAAATGATGCTTTTGACGTCTCGTAGTGCTATGGCTCGAATTTTATCGTTGGTGACGTCTGAGCGTTACCGGAACAGTGATAGACAGATATGGGCTATTATATTAGTAATTCTCGATAACTATACCTACGTAAAATTTCTTCGGCCGTTACATAATACCAAATATTAAGGAATTTTTTTAAAGATTAACTTTTTAAGGTGTTTCAAACTTAATCATGGCTGAAATATTTTGAATATTTTACAGATAGACCTGAGACAGTTTAAACTGAATGTAAATATAATTTTACAAGAATTATTTCAGTTTTGTCTAAAATGTTTGCTTTATGGAAAACCAATATGCGACTAATACTGCATTTTTAAACGAGACTAATATTGACAATACACATGGTGCCCGCACTCAAGTCTTAAGAAACCCTCTCATCGTAACGTCAGGGATTCTAATGAACTCCTCCGTTTTTGAATGCCATGAGGCCGAAAATTATGTTTAGAATTTTGTCTGAAATCTGTTATGTCAATTATGACCTTATGCTTTCCAGGAAGTATTAGAAGACTATAAATAAAGAATGAAAACAACGAGATATTTAGAGGAATCAAATTTGGCATGTCGGTTTAATCCTTTGCGGCGAAGGTATTAAATATTTTGAAATATGATGAGAAATCATCAGAAATGGGTTTAGTTTATTGTCTAGACATAAAATCTACAATTTTTTTAAAACTTACTTCATCCTGAGGGGGGTCGCCCCCTTTGGGGTCACCCCCTCATATGAGGACACCCTTAGATACAGCCACCTTTATACACTCAAAACATATTGTTGGATCTTACAGAAAATCATAAATTAAAACTTCAAGAATATTGGAGGAAAATTTTGGAGTTAATTTGCTAAAATTGTAAACGTCCAGACATGAAAAAAATTCTTATCTCTGAGTTAAGGAATTTTCTCAAATTTTATCTTTAAAAATCCCTATTCCGAAACGAAATTTCATAAGGCTGCTATACACATTCTAAAAGCAGTACTATTAGCCTTATCCTAAACCTATTATTTCCCATTTATAGTTGAATTTAACGATTGAGAAGCGAGTAAAATTCATCAGCTGGCACATTGCACCGCAAAGGGTTAACACTAGATTTGTATCGTATTAGGGCTTGTTTCGTCTGGAGGAGGACTGTCCAGCTGTGAGTGTGTGTATTTTAACAAGATAACTCAGAAACGTATGGGCCGGGGAACGAAATTTGATATGTGATTTTAAAATTGTAGATATGTATCAAATTTCGAACCAAATTTGTCAAAGGACACATTATCTAGTAGTCTATTGTGTGTATATGAGCAAAATAACTAAAATTTAGTCGCGGCGGCTTAGTGGTAAGGTCTCGGCTTCGGGGTCGAAGGTTTCCTGGTTCGAAACCCGATTCCACTGAAGATCCGCCTTATATGGGACCTGTTGTATGCCAAACCATAAATAGTGTCTGAACTTCCTCCTACTGGTGTGGTTTGGAGAGAGGGTGCCAGCTCAGGTGTCGTCCTCGTCATTTGACCGCGGTTCAAAATTACGAGATCCGTCCCAAAAATTGCTCTCGTGTTGCTTCAAAACGGAACGTTAATATAATTAAACTAATAACTGAAAATTGCAAAGAAAAATTTGGTCTGTTTTCTTCACAAAAATTGTAGACCTGTTTCGAATTTTGGACCTTATTCGTTAAAGGCAAGAAATACTCTCTTAAAATATATACTCAATTCCCTTCACTACACGATGAGGCTAAACTCAGTTGAGTAAGTATACAGGCAAGTAGAAGAAAGAATGCTCCCGCGCTTATTTCCTACAGATTGGCAATCTCCTTGAATAAACTTAAAAATGAGAGTTAATTAAATTCCGATACATATAGAATGCATAATATATTTTTTAAAAGTTTACCTGAAATCCTCAGAACAGAAAATTTATTCCCTCGCAGACAAATCAAATTACACTTCTATAAAGACTTCAAAGTAATAAAATAGAGGAAAATAAAATGTATAAGAAATTTACATCATTCATTTAATACAGAAAATATGTTTTAAAAGTTGAACTGAAAGCCAAAAAGACTATTACATAATTTAATCAATAAATCCTTTCAAACTGGAATTAAAGAACGATCTTTATTATATTGCGTCTTTTACAAACAGACCTAAAAAATAAAACAATTACGAGTAACTTACATGATTTTCATTATAAAACTCTTAACCAGCGTTTAAAAGAAAGCAATTTAGAAGAGCATAATTCCAAGGAAAGAAAATAAGTTCTTTAGAAAAAGCATTAAACTCATTTCTTTATTTTATCAAGAAGAAGCGTTTACTTAATTATCTTTAAAGATAATACAAAAATATTTCTGGAAAAACATTATTCAAATAACATCGTGATTGCCTAACAATTCTGCTTTCTAATCCTTATATCAAATAAAATAATCTTTCCAAAGCTCATGTTTTCCTGCAATTGAAAGCAAAACAACAATTAATTTGTACTGAAACCCACAAATGATTTATTGCCATGGATAGTTTTATTCTCTTTTTTACTAAAAATATTTAATATGCAGTCCGAAAAAATATTTATTTTAATATCTAGTGAAAATGGAGATTGAATATTCTTGTACTTCAGAGTAAAACTTAATTTTATGTTCTTGAAACGTTATTCTTGAACGAACGCGCGTGTATTTTATTTATTTTTTTAAACTTCAAAAAAAAATTATTACTTGCAGTAAAACTCATTATAAAAAATAAATTTTCGGTTAAATTAGTCTTTTGCGTTCAATATATAAGCAAAAGTATTAATTTTCTTTCTCGTATACCAAGTATAGGAAGATTAACTATTACAATCTTCAGAAAACTCCACCTCCAGGTCTTGAGGAATATCCAAATTTTAATCTCACTGAGTTCGGAATTTGGTGTCTGTGTCTGAGCATGATGAATGAAATTTAGTATGTGATCTTGACACATCAATTATAGATTTCTATCAAATTTCAGTCACAGCAATTGATACAATTCTTGAATAACAATAATTGAACAATTTTTGACACAGCAACTGTAGCTTTCTATCAAATTTTGGACACAACAATTGTAGATTTCTATCACAGTTTGGACACACAATTGATATAATTCTTGAACAACAACAATTGTAGATTTCTATCACAGTTTGGACACACAATTGATATAATTCTTGAACAACAACAATTTAACAATTCTTGACACAGCAAATGTAGATTTCTTTGAAATTTTGGACACAACAATTGATACAATTCTTGAACAACAACAATTAAACAGTTCTTGACATAACAATTGTAGATTTCTATCATATAAGGGAAGTCTAACTGTCCGTCTGGCTGTATGCATGTAAATATGATAACTGAAAAAAGCATTAAGCTAGTTGAATGATTTTTTGTTAATGGTCTCTACATTAAAATTGTAAATATGTGTCGTATTTTGGACTAAATCCATCAAAGGATAAACTGCCTGTTTGTTCGTCACGATATTTTTAGTTGTTTGTTACGGCCGTGGTGGCCTAGTGATAAGGGTCGAAATCCGATATCACTGAAGATCCGCAGTGTATATGGACTTATCACATGTTAAATCATACGTAGTAACCAAACGTCCTGTCGTTGGTGGTGGTGCAGAAGTTTGGAGAGGTTGATATTAGCTCAGGTGTCGTCCTCGTCATATGGCCGTGGCTCAAAATTACGTGGTCCATCCCAAAATAGCTCTCGTTTTGCTTCTAAACGGGACTTTAATAGAACTAAACTTGGTTGTTTGTTTGTGAATATGATAACTTAAAATTGGAAAAAGCTGGATGAATGAATTTCAACGTACCAACTTCCGTTAAAATATATTTCTACATAAAACTTTGTACCCAACAGGGCAAAATGAATATTATATTGTAGCGAAAATCATCCTGTGTGTGAAAAAGTGAATTAGTCCAACAAGCTGAAAAATTGAACATCACGCTTTATTTTACGAATACACTAGTAATTCGAAGCACAGGCATCACAAAAAAGAACAGCTCTTATACAAAGCAGGCCGCAAATCATTAACAATAGCAGTAATAACAGCAACAATAGCGCTCAGCGTCTCACAGATGACCGTCTCGCAATGCGAACAAAACTCCAAAGAGATCCTCTTTCGATGTTTATAGCCTTCCGACAGGGCATGGCGTAACATAGATTTCATTAGAAAAATCTAAATCTCGGTTCCTGTGAGAGATAGAGCCATAACTCTTGAATTTTCTAGAACCTTTAATTTTTCGCCAATGTCTCCCAGTTTGTCGCTAGGTCGAGGATATTGACTAGGTCATCCCCCAGCAACCAATAAGATTCCCTTTTAATGTCACTTTTCAACCATAAAACTTACATAGTAGGGAAACGACATTGCAGTTTCGCAACAATATTATCTATACCAGATAAAGAAGATAAGCGGAAAATGCTCCGTATTATGCAAGTAGGAGAAAGGTAAGAGGAAAACACTCCAGCTGGTTATGTGCATTAGTGAAAATCTATCTCTAAAATAGGAGAGGAAAATGGAGACTTAAGATTGTGAAGTTTATGAAGCAAGCCGATTTTCTTCTTATTTATCTCAGAAAATTAAATGACGATGTACACATAATGGATATTAAGGAATTATTTGCATTTAGAAAAAAACTGAAGACAAACTGCAGATAGAATAATTATTTTCTCAATTATGCAGAAGAAGTAACATTTTAGAACGGAAAAAACGAAAAAATACATTTTAAAGATGAATAATCCAATAATACAATTTCATAATTTTTTAAAGTTCGTTGAAAGACACCTACCTACACATAATTTTTCAATACATGAATTTCGTGCTCAGAAATAAAGAAAAATGGATTTGTTTTCTCGTATATTAATGGAAATAAAATAATCCGACTGATATTTTAATGTCAATAAAATTCCATTATTTCTATGTAATTTGCTTTATTCTATTTAATCACAATTTCAATTTCACGAATTTCGAAATAAAATTAATTTTCTCGCATTATCACTTAAAATGTTTTTCTAACAGCATGTAAATGAAGTTTCAAATAAAAAAAGCAAAACAAGCAAAGAAGATATTGTGTTTTTTGAACGCCATAACAATTCCTATTCATACACTGTGTAGCTGCAAATAGCTGCAAATAACAGTTAGAGTTATGAATGCATATTAACACCAGTTCTCATATTTTAAAAGTATGAAGGCAATAAAGATAAGAAATGAAAACAGAGTGTAAACATGTCGATGATTCGAGGCGTATTATTTTACATAATATGATAACCAAAGTGAAATTTCAAGCAACAGAATTCAGTCATACATACAACCAAAATTTAAATGAACCCAGATGAAAGACTTGCTTTTTTTATTTGTCTCATTGGAAATTTCAGTTAAAACTTAACAGGATATTACTTTTAAAATACGTTGTCGGGAGTCAAAAAAGTTTATTTAATCCTTATATACTGCAAAAAGAAATCGATTTCCTTTTCTTATTTTTTTTAAAGAATTTTGCATGCTTGTATTGAAATTTTCAGTTTTCAACATTTCTCAAAAATATCTTTTTGCCAGTATCTTTTCGTTCAATATTTCTTTCTGGATTTTATGAAAAACATATACATATATATATATATATATATATATATATATATATATATATTATTTCCCTTTCTTTTCTAAACAATTTAAAACAATCTGCGTTAAAATATTCCCATAATTCTGAAAGTTACGAAGGAAAATGTATCAGATCTTCAACGTAAACATTGAATATGGCCATATCTTTAAAGCGCCATATCTCAAAATGTATTTTTTTGACATTGCGCCCATAATATCTCAAGAACTATTTAATATTTTTACATAAAATTTTTACCGAATACGTATTTTGATACGTTCTACAAATTGAACCACATTTTTGTACATATTTCTCCAAAGAAGTTTTCTTCGGAGGGTAGAAAAGTTGAAATTTTAACTATTTTTACCCTTTTTTATTTTAAATTGGTATATACAATGGAAATTAAATTTAAATGCTAATAAATTGTGGTTCAGTTTCTTAAACAGACTGCTTGTATTACTTAGATACCCAGAATATTGTGTTTAGTTAAAAATTTTATCCGTAAACATACGCGCAAGGTTGACCATCTCATTTTTCTCCAAAAATTATACCCAAATTTATTACTCTCTCAAATAAATACATACCAATATGAAGAGTTGAAAATGTGTGTATTATAAGAGAACAAATATTTTCCTAGAAAAAAAGTGAGTTTGTGAATTGCATTAGTTCAGAGATATAATGTATCGAATTTGACAGTTTTCCACCAATTTTTCGAGGTCTAAGAGTCGTATGTACCTTAATTCTTACATCAAATACAAAATTAAAATATGCACATCTATACGTACAAACGTCGGCCAAAATTGTGCATATTCTTTCCTGTTCTCGAAACAGGGAATATTCATTGATCCACTATCATATATCACATTTGCAATAAATTTACCATTCTACACTCCAGTTTATAATGATGGCATATTTCACGAATAGAAATTGTTTTGAGGAATAGTGTTAAACTTATAGCTCATAAAGAATAAGTTGAGATTTAGTTTTGTTTTGTTAGGTCTAAACTAAACCCAACAACGTTCCGTTTAAAAGCCACGCTAACTCGCTTAAATCCCGTGTATGGGATATATATCTAATTTTGATGCATGGTCAAACAACGAGAACAACACTTGACGAAGCAACCCATTCTCCAACTCTCCTCACCACACGAACGAGAGGAAAATTGCCCTTTGGATATAGAGACCAATTTACAAGGTTAACTTTCAGATAAGTCGGGCCTCCAACCCGCCATCTCCAACCTCGAAGTCGATACATTATCATTATGCTACTACGACTCGAACTTTCGCTGAGAAATAACAATTTTTGCTAGAAGAAGCTTCTGAAACAAAATTCCAACCATTGCCTATTTTGGGGTTTTCTTGGAAAATTAGGAAAAAAAATGTTTAGACTAAGTTACACTTTCCGAACATATAGAATGAATTTTGAAACTTATTTTAAAGAAGTTTAATACTAAGATAAATATGGCGCCTAATTAACGAATTTGAAACAGAAATAGCATTTATAAGTTTCTTTCATTTAAAAGAAAAGTTACATGAGATAAAACCAGAAGAGGCTATAAAATTAAAATTTTAGAAATAAGAAGAACCAATTAGCATCCCATGTTTATAAGACAAAATAAAAATATATCAGCTTGTTAAAATTGGAAATTTTCCCCTCTTTTCCCACATATACCCAGTGTAAATTATAAATCTTTTATTGCAATACAAAATAGTTTAAAGTAAAACCCCGGTTAACTGAACTCGGGTAAACCAAAACCCGGGTTATTCGAAATGCCACTAAAATTGCAAATCCAAGAAATACGTATCATTTTGCACAGAAATAATCGCGAGGGCGACACTTTATTGCACAATATTCCCACAGTTTTTTTTTTAAAGTCTCTCCAAGGTCAGTGATTAATGTTAGAATGCTAAAATTAAAATTAATGGGTATTATCAATATTAATTACGATATTGTTTACGTGTGCCTGCCAGGCACATTGTCTCTGCCGGAGGGTTATCTTTAAAGAAGAATATGAGATTGAATTCATTCCTACAAAGAGAGTTTGAATTCATTTTACACTCACAAAATTTCAGGATTACATACTGTAATTGGATACAAAATAGTAACATATATCCATGGCTTAGCAAACCGAAAAATTCGTTATCCGAAATTGCTTCCTACCCTTTTAGTTCTGTTATCCGGGGTTGGAACTCAGTAACAGGTTACATCCTTAAAATATTAAGCTGGCATGTTATTAGAGGAAACGGACAACAACAAAGTACCATTTCAGACTATCAAAATGGTACAAAATTATTTAAATACCAGACGAATAGCAGACACAAACGATTTTTTATTGCCATATTTCTAAGAATAAAGCAGCATTTCTAAGAAATAAAGTCTTTAATCGTTTAAAATAAACACAATACAGTTTATAGGAGATTTTTTCCTTCCGTTTTCTTCCAAAAACAACGTTCCATGAAATGGGAAAAAGAGCAATGGTTTTAGAAAGAAAACTAAAATCGTTTTCCTCTTTTCCAAACTGCAACAGGATAAAAGTGACTCAAATGTTACTTTACAGTATGATATTGAAAGTGCAAATCGTAATATCCGAACAGTAATCAAATCCATTGCATTTCTGACGATTTGTAGAGAACGTTGGATTTAAAAAAGAATGGATTGAATTCATCAATATTGAAAAGGTAAAATCATCACATGACCCTAAAATCCTGAAATAAACTATTCGGTATTTTTTCTTTTGATTTGCTTGCAACAGAATCATTTTTTCTAACAAAATCATTTACATATTTTAACATTAATGCCACTTTTCAATTTTAGTAATAGAACTGGTAAAGATAAACCCCATTTTTGGGGGAAAGACAACTTGACTAAATAATTGACTAATAATTCTCTTTATTCCTTAAAAATAGATCAATACTCCCATTTTTCTGGCTATATCTTTTTACATTACAAATATTACAAACTGTATTCTCCAACTGTATTCTGTACAACTCCTGTTCAAGAATGCATTTGTCTCATTGCTTTAAAAATACTCGTTGCTACTCTGTTGGCGTTAAGGTTGCAACTACAGTGTTGGCATAACTAAAAGTCGCCTATCTAGAAGGCTCTAGAGGCGTTTCTATGGCTCCAAACGAAAAAAATATCACTTACACTTAGTACAAGTGATGCGTTCTCTGAAAACACGAAAACGTAATGTGAGATGATGCACTATCGTACATAAAAAGGGTATTTTGTACGAGAAAAGACTTTATATTCAGAAATGAAGCGTTTTACAGTTAAACCAATAAAAAGCTCGAAAGTACTATTTATTTTTTCTTTAATAATAATAATATATATATATATACTAGATAAATGAAATATGAAGTGCACCAAAATTATTCATATGTGTTAAAGTTTGAGTCTGGACTGTTAAAGTGAAAGGATCCAAAATACTCTATTATCTTAACTGAACGACGAAGTAAAACGAGGCAGGAACGCCGTCTTTTTAGCAAATATTTCAAAAACTAGCCGCTCTCGACGCCCTCCAGGCGGGTTCACGTCCAGCACGTTCAGTTTTAAGCATGAATATCAATTAAACAGACTATAAAACCATAGTAGATTTCATATTCTTTGAAGACAACAACTTCCTATAAAATTGTAAATCTTTGAATAAACCCCATCGAGTTATAGGGGTCTATTCTGGTAATCCCGGTTGGGGTGGGGGGCGTCACTTTTTCCGCACGTTAACAACGGGAAAAGTGACGCCCCCCCCCCCAACCGGGGGTAGCAGAATAGACCCGGTAATGTTTTGTATAACTTTCTCACGAATTTCGGCATGAAAGTCTACATATCCACATATAAAAAATGTGCCATCGCCCTAAATAAACAGTTTCCATCACATACAATAGGTATTTTATAAACATTTCACACGCCATTTTGATGGAACAGCTGGGATTATTGATGGAAACAAAATGCCATCGCAAAATTAAAATGTTTATTCCAGAAACAACTTCATTCTCATTTCTCTTCATTTAACAAAGCTGCATTCCGTAAAAGTTTTTTTAACAACAAATAATTTTCTTGTTGCCAATCTAATAAAAATGAATTTAGAATAGAAACAAATCGTGTGCCATTGATTTTAAATTAGATATTAACTAAAACAAAGATAATGTCTTTACAAAATCGTCTGTCATTAAAACTATATTAAATTGCATTGAAATGCAACACAATTGTATGCAAATGAAAAATACTATTTTAAACTTGCGAAAATAAAGCGGAGCATTCTTATTGATTAGTTATTTCAAAGAAGTGACGTAATAAATTCCAAAAATTTGTCCAGATTTTGAGGTTCAGTAACTCCGTAGTACTTTGCAATAACTCTCGATTATTTCTGTTAATATATTCCGTTTATTTTAAAAGTAAGGCTGCTGGGGGCAGACGACCCTTGAAGACATATCTAGACGTCATAAGCTTTCATATGAAATAAAAATTGTCGAAATAGGTCTAGTGGTTGGGGCTCGGGGATTTCTACAAGGTTTTTGACCATAAAAAATGTACAGTGGAGAAGTGTTTTTTCAATTTCGTTCGAAAATGGAGGGTGGTGTGGGGAAGGAGACCCTTTAAGACATATCTAGACGTCATAAGATTCCATATGAAGATATGTAAAAAACACATCAGATAATTTCGCAGCTCCACGTATAGACGGAATTTCTTATTTTTTCCGATTTTCACAGATCGCATTATTTGTACAACAAACTTGCTATTTTTTTGTTTGGAGCCATAGAACCGGCTCTAGGGCCTTCTCAAAAAGCATATTTAATTATAACGTCCCTGTATGTCATACTTTAAATGGTGTCTTCATTCTCTTAGAATACATTTTTTTGTAACCAGTACAAAATTATCGCACTGCAGAAGTGTTATATAATTTCTTATGATCTTTCTTTGGAATGCTTGCTTGTTTAATTTGCTTCAGACTTGTGTATCTATAGTTAGAAACTCGTCTGACGCTCCCTTCGTCATAGATAGTGCGTTGTGCGATACATCTTCAATAAATATCCCTGTTGCTTAAGTCCTAAAACCAACAGAATCTACCTCCGCCTTTATTATAGCTTTCAACTACGAATTTGGGGCAATTTTAGCTGTCGAACTGTATTGCTATATTTCTTTGTGGATCGCAACAAAAGAACTTTATTAAAGCAAAGGAAACTGTCTTCTGTCAAGGCTGATGATGTTAGATACTGAAATTTGTGTACATGAAAAGGCTAGACGTTTCCTGAACAAACTGGCCCAAGTACATTGAGTTGTTTGGTCACAGGAAATCTCCTGCTGCTTCAACAGCACCGCAATGTAAGAGGATATCCTTGGGATAAAAGTACAAATCTTCTCCTGCCAGGTTGAGATTATCTAAAGTTGTTGAAGCTCGTCTGATTAAACCTGCCAAGTCCCGCTACCTTTTGAGTAAGGAAGTTGACGGAGTGATTGATGTTCTGTGATCGGATGGAACATTTCAGTCGGTGAAGACAAGGGATTTGAGTTTTGCCTGTAACTCATTTGTTAAAGTCTTGATGTTACACGTCGCAACTATTTCAATATGCCATTAATAATTCGACCTTAATTGAAACAGGAAGAAAGATGGATTGAAAAATTTATTTGCGGATGCTATTATTTATCAAATGTGAGTTTTCAAAACGAATACGGTAATACGTCCGATGTGCACAGTTGATTTTCCGCACATCATTAATTTGTGACACTTGCGCGCACATTTTAGGTTTACTTCATAGCCTTTGAAAATATGACGAACATACAGCGGGTACTTCCCGTGCTAATTAGAACGTGATTGATTGACCAAGGAGCTGACATGAGAAACTTTTATGGTTATCTTTTATGAACGAATCTCATTTCTTTATTTTTCATAATTTCACATTTTAAGTTTCAACAGTCATCTGCAGCTTGTGCAGCAATCGGAATTTGGTGACATGTCTTTTGCGGTTAATGTGAATAATCGGTTATTGCGGATAATCACTGCAGTAATTACGCATAACAACCGGCGAATATTCATAGTAACTAAATAATCTAGTTAAAGTGAATAATTTATGAGAATTTATCACATTAACCGGTTATTATGAATAATTACCATTGAAGTTTGATCAATATGCTTAAGTACATTGACGTGTGATCGCATTGACCAAACTTCATTGTTAAATGTCATTAATTGAGCAAAATTATTCTAACATTCAATAAGCAAGTGAAGCTACTAGGTTCCGTATGCCGCTGTTAGCGAAGCCGTAGGATGTTTTTTAAAGTTAAAAAAAAGTCTGCCCAGTGTTCACTTTAAATGCCGCAGGCATCACGAGAGTGGTTGAAATTATACATCTGACACAGGAGGTAGTGCAAAAAAAGCCCACAAATACATTGGGTTCAAAAAGATTTAACTTTAAGCGATTAACCTTTAAATATGACCAACGCACTTCAGTTTTTCAAATAGAAAAAAAAACGAAAATAGATATCAACCAAAAATAATTACAATGACCAAACTTCTATGGTAATTATTCATAATAACTGGTTAATGTGATAAAATCTCATAAATTATTCACTATTATTTATTAATAGTCGCCTTTGGCGCCTAGCTTGTTCGCCGGGAATATGATTTCAATTGAATCTTGCATGATTTTATATTCATGGTTCTCTCAACAACGTAATTTTAAACTTCAGATTGTGGTAGATATTGTAACAAAATCTTTCTCTGGGTGTATGGTGTAAACAGTCCAACATGCAGGATAATGGAGAATTAATATATATTCACAAATACGCAGGAAAACACGTATCACAAGTAACAGGAACAATAGATCTTGCACAGATTAGCAACGCAAACAGACAACAATTCACAGGTAATAACAGCTGAGCACTTTTAGATTTAGCAACACAAACAGTCAGCAAATCACTAATAATGACAATGACAACACTTTCAATAGCGCTCAGCTCACCGGCTTTCTAACTCGCTCTGCAGACTAAACTCCAAAGCCGTTCCAGTCGATCAAGAACACCCTGTGATGCAAATGCTGTCTTTTTATACTCTCCCCGATAGGCCATGATGTCCCATAGAATTTTCAGGAAAAACTTGGATCTCCGCCCCTAATAGAAATATCGAGAAAGTAATGTCCTTTTCGGGTATCTTCGATTTGTCGCCAAAGTCGCCAAGGTCAGGGTCCCGGAATGGCCACTGCCTGTCACTCTATGCTTACCCCTGTAAAACTCCCTCCCCAACTATAAGACTAGCGATCCAGGAAAGCGACATTACATCTTTATAACAATATTTCACCCATATTCTATTAGTGACCTTGTACCTCTTCTGTTCATTGTCTCATAAATGTCCCTAATGGAGTCAAATAACTGACCAACCATAGTAACACTTAATTCCACGTTGTCGGCACTATCTGAACTTTCTTATTCTTCTTGTAAAATATCCATTTGATTTCAACATTAAAATCACGCAGCACATTTTATGAACAACGGTGTATTAGCTGGATTAAAACATGCTGCGAAAAGAATAAAAACATAGCAACCATACCACTCAGCTTAATGGATATATTTATTATTGTAAGCAAAGAAGTATCTCGGTTTACAGATTTCACAAAAACCTTGATTTAATAAATTATGAAAGCAAAATGTATTAGGATCCTAACTCAGATTACAACAATGAAAGAGAAATGCAATTAAATATTTTTTTAAACAATGAAACAATGAAACAACAATGAAAAGTATTGTAAATTATGCCAAAAAACATTTTAAAAAAATTAATTAAAAATTAAATTTTAAAAAATTAATTAATTTTAAAATTAAAATTCGAGAAAAAATTGTACGAAAATTTAATTGATATCATTGGATAGGCAATTTTTGGTCTTTCAGATGGTGTAAAAATGATTTTTGTGCTGTAATATTTACGGAAGGTATTAAGGAAGGAAAAGCGTCGAAATTTTTCCTAATTTTTAATTAATTAAAATTTCAAAAATGGGCTCCAAGGGACATATTCCCAACTTTCAAAGTATGTTTGTGCGAAATCTCGTAGATTTAAGTCTAGCGGTCTGCCATGTAGATTGTAGAGGACCAGCGCACAGACACACACATATTCTCTTTTATTATTAGTAGAGATTATCACCGGCTTATTTAGTTACTAGCCGCCTTTGGCGAACAGCTTGATCGCCAGAAATAAAATTTCAACTGAATCTTTTGCATGATTTTGTAATCATGGTTTCCTTAACAAAGTAGTTTTAAATTTCAAATTGCTATAGAAATTTAACGGGCGTTCTATTCGTAGCTTTGCACTTGTACAGTTCCTTGCCTACATTGACGTAAAATACGCATTTAATTTCAAAATTAAATTAGAGCGGCACATTTTACTTCCAACAGCATGCTAATTGGCCTAAAACACGCTGATAAAAAGAATTAAGACATAGCAAAGACAATCTTTCAGTTTACTTTATTATTTCATTATATATTTACTATCTTGAGATTACAGATTTAACAGAAAAATGATTAAATAGAAGAAGAAAGTAAAATCCAATATGATATTTTCTAACCATTCAACAATGGAAGAGAAACTCGCAATTAAATATTTTTTTAAACAATGAAAACGATTTGAAATACGTAGCAAGAATGAAAAGTATTGTCGTAAATTATACCAATAAATATTTTTAAAAATTTATTAAGATTAGAGAAAAATTGTGCGACAACATTATTGATATCATTGAAGAGATAATTTTTTTAAATTTTCAGATGGTGTAAAAATAATTTTTGTACTGTGATATTTTTGGAAGTTATTAGGGAAAAACTTCAAAATTTAATTTAATTTTTAATTAATTAAAATTTCAAAATAGGATCCGAAGTGCACATTCCCACCCTTCAAAGTATGTTTGTGACAAATCTCATAGCTCTAAGGCTAACGGTCTGCTCTGTAGAGGACCAAAAACGCACAGACACACATACATTCTCCTTTATTATTAGCAGAGATTAAGAATAATCGAAGGTGATCATTCCCAATAACAGATTATCTACGTCGATCGTATCGACCATTAGAAACATCAAATATTTTTTTTAGTGATTTGCAGAAAGTAAAATTTTACTTCGTGTAATATATTAACACTTTTTTATTTTTAAATTTTTATGGTTGTTGTAATGAAAAAGGTTTTAATATTTATTTTATTGCTTTCATTATTTTCTTTAATTTTAAAAATAAATGAAGACTAAAGCATTATCATGCTTCGAGGAGACAGTGATACACTTTTTTTGAAAAGCTAAAAAATGATTTTACCACGGGAAATAATTAGAACTAATACACTATATATATGTATTTGTTGATCTAATATAGGATTTCAATCGAGGTTTGGTAATAAATAAAATAATAAAATATTTATTACACTTTTTTCCTGAAAATGGATTTGTATCAATCTACCCCATACTAGAGGTATATTGATACAAACGGAAATATCGAAAATAATGATGGTTAATAGGTCTGGGATCAAAACAAAAGGTGTTATATCAATAAACTTTATATTCCAAATCAAGGTTTAAAAGTTGAACAAAGTAACAACTTTTTATTTTAATCAAAATTCAACATTTTTAATGAGACTGGAAAAATGAAACAATAATGACTCAGAAAATAATTTATCTCTACAAATAATAAAGGAGAATGTGTGTGTGTCTAAAAATACTCTGGAGGGAGGGAGTGTGAGCCGCAAAACCGTTTTTGGAAATTTTAATTAATTAAAAATTAAGGGAAATTTTCGCGTTCTACCTTGAAGACTTACGAAAATAATATTGCACAAAAACAATTTTCACATACAAAAATTTATATTTTCTATGATATTAATTAAGTTTCCTTACATTTTCCCCTAATTTGTAAAAAATATTTTAAACCTAATTTACAACAATACTTTTCATTTTGCAATGAAATTCAAACCGTGTTCATTGATTGAAACAAATATTTAATTGTGTGTTTCTCTTAGATAGTTCATTTTGGAGTTTTTTCCATTTCTGAAGACGATTTTGCAAAGTAGTTGCTGTTAAGATGCATTGATACACGCAGAAGATGTGTATCAGTGTGCCCGAATTCAACTGTATCAATCTGCCCCAAGAGACAGTTTTACTTAAAACAAGTGGTCAAGCAAAATCAACGCCAAAAAAACTCAAAAATTAATATAGTTCAGAAAAATAAATGCTTTTTCCTACCTTTGGAGTAGAGTTCCTGGCAGTAAAACGTAATTATTGAAAAAAAATCACACAACAAGTACTTAGAGTAAAATTTACTTCGATTAGAAGATTAGAGGTTTTATTCATTTGTAAATTAACTTTTGACTTAACATGACCGAAAATTATACCGTATGCTAAGGGTTACAGTGACATATATATATCAGGAGATATGAACATCTTGAGCCATTTCAATCATCAAAATTTAAGAAATGTATCAATGTTCCCGCGTATCAATCTTCCCCATCTCCCCCATATGTAATATATTGCGTCATTCAGATTCGTAATAAACTCGCTGCAACTAATTATTTAATTTAAATTCACGGTCAAACACCATCTATCTGCCAAACTGCTTTATATATTCTGTCTGATGCATTCTCCTCACTTTTCTTTCGCAGTTTCAAGCAACAAAACAGATAAATAATTCAATGTGAAGTTAAATAAAGCAGAAAAGGCTTAAACCAATCCTCTTTTAAAGCGATTGGAACTGCAGCTGTAATGAGATTAGTTTAGAGTGTGTCCGTGGCATTGGAAAAGCAGAATAGTGATTCCTTTAACTCGGTCTGCAATGAAAGGCAAGAGAAGATTGGATTTCCCAGGGCCGTGTAGGCGCCCGAAATAATGCAACTCTTCTAGGGCGTCCCTGAACACTCTGAATTTAATTAATTTCTTTGTTCAAAACTTTAATAGCTTTGAAGAGATTCTTTATAAAATTTTTAAACAAGTGAAATTGATAATCAGGTGAGAACTCGAGCTATCATAAAAGGATCAATATCTGGGAAGTATCTCTGAAAAAGATTATTCAGTAACAATTATTTTTAGAGATACGCACGAAGTCTTTTAATGAGATTATTTCATTGAAGTAGATACGATACAGTGAAATCTATTACAGAGACCTACCATAAAGGTAAATCTATTTAATTTTAATTTTCTCATTTTTTTATATCATGTGTTTAGTAAACAAAATGCTTCAACGTCTTAAAATCTTCTTCCGTTGAAATTTTATAACGAAATTACATGCAACAATTTTAATGAAATCCGAAAAAATTTAATGTGTTATATAATGTGTCAAGTGTTTTCGGATTTCAAGAATAAGAATTATATACTCCATATTTGTTTGAAATTAAGATTTAAATTTTTGTTTCCAAATTAATAGAAAATTTAAAGGACTGGCAACAATGATTAAAAATATATTTAGTGTAAATAATTCGAAAAATATGAGTACCTACATAATAAAAAGTTTTAAGACAGAAATGAAATATTACAGAAATTGCATTTTAACTTGAAATAAGACAAAATAAATCAGCGATCATGTTCAACCCTCTTCTTCTAATACTTTTACTTATTATACTTCTTTTTAAAATTTCTTATACCTCCACAATATGGTGCATTTTGTACTTAGCTTCGTCCTAGACTGAAGAGAATCGAGTATGCATTTTAGATTATCAATTTGGACCCTTTCTCGCCGACCGATTTGGACCAAAATGTTACACTTATCTACCATTTTGGTACAAAAATAACAGATTCAAAGCCATGCATCTAGCATGTTACATTTCTAAGTTGACTCGTCCACTCACACATGGGCAGTGATGACCAGGTGATAAGATTTCGGACTCGGAGCCAAAAGGTTCCAGGTTCGATATCCGATTCCATCAAAGAGCCGCCATATAAAGCCTTTATCCAACGGTGTGCGGCTTGTACAACGAGCGACTTGTGGACTGTGATCGGTGGAATTCGAACAGTAGCGCCGTTCCTATGGCGCTTGGCTTTGCAAAGTTCGAGTGAACGGATGCAATGGGGCCGTCTGGTTCCTTGATGCGCGAGCTATTTACCACCACAACGCGGGAAACCACAGATGCACTTACAAGCGCACGAACCACATCGATTCTTCCCGTTTCGACGACAGTGAATAACGCGAACCGTTGACGAAACTCGTGGAAAGACACGCCGTTGGAACGCAGCTTAAGCGAGCCGTGCACAAGCGAAGTCCGTAGGGGCCAAAGGTCCCTCCGCTGGTGTGGCATGAAAGCTTGAAAACGGGGTGCCGGCTCAGGCGTCATACTCGTCATCTGACCATGATTCAAAATTACGTTGCTCACCCCCAAATAACCCTCGTGTTGCTGCTAAACGCGACGTAATTATAGCTAAACTAAACGCACATACATGAATAGACATACTGTCGGCAGATAGACGTCTCATAGATTTGCTACAATATCTGATAAATGTCTACGATTGTGGTAATAAAACTATATATCAAATTTGACCCATCCAGTTTCTTGCATTTTTTAATTGTCGTGTTCGCATACTCATTCACAGACATCCCATTAATAGATTTCGTCGAAAATTTGGTAGAAATTTATAATTTTTGAGCGGAGAAACTTTCTCTTTGTATACTTCGTATACTAGAGAATAAAAATACATTTAACAGTTTAATTCGTTTTAAATGGAGAAAATAATGCTAAAATAATCTTATAAATATTTGCTAGTTTCATAGCACAGAGAAAAAAAAATGACTATGTCCTTTAAATAAGTTCTTCTTTGTGGGGTCGGATTTATATAATATAAACTCAATATTATGAAGATTACATGCCAAAATTTATCCATATAGCTAGTTTATTTATTGAGTTATAGAGCTGACATGCGCATAGACATATTTCTTTTTTTGAACTCGGGTGGGGGGGAAATCTTAAACGAAGATATTGATAAAAATATTGAGGTCGAATTTGCAAACGAGTATAATCTTTCTTTAATGAACAAATATTATAACATTTTGCTACAGTATTTATTATAAGTCAGCTTCATGACTTCAAATCTCATAACAAACAAAGTACATCTCCAATTTGAATTATTTATTTTCAACGTCTTTTATTTGCTGCAGGGTTTGTTTCGCAATAAACCAGCATTGTAAATATGTAATCAAATTACTGTTTCTAATCCAAACATTGAACAAAACCCAAATATTGACTGCTTGATTTTACGGAATATTTGATTAAATTAATTTTTCATTTACTAATATAATATTCAAAATTATTTCTCAATCTTACTAGGTAAACACTATTTTTCAAAACTAAAGTGTCTCACGGATGTGTTCAGAATCCAAAAAAATTCGTTTACATATTTTTACTTTTCATATTTTTCATTTAATTGCACTTATGTTTGATATTTGAGGTCTTTAACTATTATAATAAGGAATTATCCTTTGAATGAATTTGCCTTTTAGTCAGTTTTCCTTTCTTCTGTTTTATTTCTCATGTTATATATATATTGGTCAAGTTCTCAATTCAAATATCGCTCCCGACGAACTTGTTTACACGCTACAATTCGAACTTCAAATATAAAATTAATTTAGTTTTTTATGTCAGCGCTGATGACTCTGGAAATATAAGTATGTATCCCATTTCGAAAATATTTATTGTGATGAATATTGTTTCTTCCGCACGTTAATTTTATGTTATTTTTACGGAAGTTTAACTTTCAAATGAAACCAACATGAATATTCCCGAAATTTTGTATTTTTTTAATCATTTATTTATTTTTTGCTTGCGGCATCTAGACATTTTCGAAATAAACAACATCTGGGATATGGAAAATTTGGAATTCTTTTTGAATTTATAAACTAGATTCAGTGTAGTGATCAATATTTTAGAAATACTATTATAATGAACCCGTTTGTGCTTTTGGTTTAATACGGATTTGAACAGTAATATTTGGTTTTACTGAAATTTTCGAAACTTTATTTTCTGCTCTGGTTTTTTTCTTTTACGCTCAGTCTTTATAGGAATTGTATCTTACGTGCACTAAAATTGTGGAAATCACTTCAACTAACAGGTTTGTAATGGTTTCTCTATAACGATGTTTTAAGAATTTGAATTTTCTAGAGTCAGTTTACATTTATATACAGTAAGGCAACGTTTATAATTACGTCTTTCAAGGGACTGACGTAAAACGCCGTATAAATGAAAAGGCGTATAATCGAAATGTTACATCTTTGATTATTACAAATTCAATCATGCAAATTCATTTAAAAGATATAATTTTATAGTTTTTTTTAAATGTGGAACTAGTATAATACTACATAGTATGGAAATCAGTAATTAAATTAAACATTTATAATAAAAGCGAGAAAAATCATACTCTATTGCATATCTTGAGTACTAATTACACATATCTTATATGATTTATGTGCAGGTAGGCGTTTAATTATGAAAATCCCTAACCGTCGTCTGATGTGCCGATTGTCTAAAAATATAATTATTAATTATATTTTATTAATTATATTATATTATTAAAATTTATTATAAATCGAATTAAGCTCATTGAATGTTTTGACGTAGATTTACGTCTCTCAATAGTGGTCTAATCGTGTGTCGGGAGAGGAAAAAATTATGACTCTTTTCGTGGTATTTTTAAACGCTTATAGCTCCGCAACTAATTAACATAGAGAGTTGGTTTTAGTTTCATTTAACAGACAAATGCTGACATTGAAGATTGCAAAAAAAGTAGAATTTTTAATTATGGTTTAGTCGCAGACGAGTTGCAAAGTTGGTGAAAATCAAGAAGAATTTTACATAGATAGATTCACATAGTCACAGTAGACTAATAGTCACTATAGACTATAGAGTTAATAATCACATAGAGCTACTGTAGTCACAGAAAGTCACAGTTGAGTAAGGTGAGTAAGTCTACGCTCCCTCAATCCCAGCGCCCGTTTCGCAGAGACAGCTTCCCGTAGAATATTTTTTTTCCACTAAAGACTTTTTCACTTTTGAAAAAAGAAATAAGTTAGAATTTTTTCAATGGAGTTCATTGCGTCAGTGGCGTACCTATAAGAGGGAATGGGGGACGGTCCACTCCGGGCTGCACTTAGAAAGGGGCAGAAAAATCAGACATGCAGGAGAACAATTTTGTAACTAAGAAGAGCAGCGAAACTAGTTCAATCATTGTGTACATAAAAAAAAATCTATTCCAATTACTTCATATTTTTCGCCTTTTTTTTTGATAAATTGTCGGTATGTGAAGGAAAGTCTGGTGTTGGGAGTACGATTTCACAACCTATCTGCAGAAATCGAGGGCGTCAAATGATGAATTGCATTATTAAATCAATCTTTTCCCTGGAATTTATTATTTTTATTTTGAGGTTTATGTAACTTGTACAGGATGGGCGGCATAATGAAAGTTCGCCCCGGGCGGCAAAAGTTGCAGATACACTACTTCATTGCGTCTGTAAAGAAAGGTGGAATAATTTCTTCATCATCGCTTAAATTAGCACCAAACATCTTCTATTAATTCATCATTTGTGAATAATTTCAAAGTCGCGGTGTCTTTATCAAAGTTCAGATGCTAGAAAGGAGGAATTTTTCACATTTTAGAACGGAGGAAACATGACGCGTAACCGAAGCTTAGCGTCGTATAAACGAAGTACTTTATCTTTACACTGGTTACGAATGAATCAGGACTGTGATGGAAAGATGCATAAACGAGAAACGTATAAACGCATTTAACACTGATCAGTGGTATAACGCATTTACCTCTGATGAATTTAATTGTATCCATCCTCACTTGTGGAAATTCTGCCTATGAAAAGTTTTTCTGCATAAACCATACTGTTAAACTAAAATATATTTTATACGTTTCACTAGCTCCTTATTCCGGATGCATGTAATGTCCCTTAATGTTACACGTATGGGTGCACGAGAAGTGCACTCTCACATGTTTCTGCACATGTTATAAAACAATAAAAGTCCACCCCTTAAATAGAAAATGGAACAGATCCCAAGAACAGTAGATTGTTTTGATTACTGTAACACATCAAAAACAAATTTCCTTCAAACTACCGCCGGTTCCTATATCGCACGTATCTCTCCTCGTCCTGGCAGGATACGGGAGGAAATTTCAAATATTTATTTGGTAATTTCACTTCTAAATGGGAAAGATCTTATCTCTGACACGGCTTCAGTAGGTGCACATCAACTGTGACTGTGAAACCCCCTTTTTTTATGCCCATCCACCCCGCCGCAGTGAAAGAGTAAAAGAAGCACAAAAAAATCCCCAACTGCAATCAAAAATGCTTCTACTACTGACAAAGACTCAAAACTTCTTGGCAATGATTCAAAAATGGATATTGCCTAGATCTTAGCGACCAGTCATGCACGTTGATGATGTCACGCGCTTGGGTTTGGCAAGGGGGGTGTCAGTCATCTGGAGCTACCTTCCCCCCTTTTTCCTTCCATTTTCTTCCATACAGCAGTCTTCAACCCTTTTTGGCTCTCACCCCTTTTGGAATGGTAGGGGGCGGGTAAATAGCTAGAACAGATTGCTTGATGTGGAGATGGGACGACTGTCGGTCTGTTCGAGGTGTTTCGGGTTTTTCCGGAATGGATGCCATCGAGTGATTGCTTCTGCAATACAACGATTGCAACTCATGTGAAATATCACTAATGTTTTCCGTCGGATCGTGAAATATCCGCATTCGTGACGGATGTATTCAGATAAAAAGATATGGGTATACATATATGTAATAATCTCACTTAAATTTACTTTAAATTCTAATAATATATATTTTTAAATCTTAGTACAATATTAATGTATTCCAAAGTCACTTTTCTTACACTCCAGTTTCGTTTTATTTCCCGCGCTGGCGGTATATTAAATCTTTCGTGTTGGCATATTTATTACTAAAAGAATATTTTAATCGCTTCCATGCGTCAAAATAAATCGCCAAATCAGCGACTTATTGGCGCCAAACTTTTCCCTAAAACACTTACGTAATTTACTAAAAATAGCTAATATTCCCTTCACTCTGATCACGTGCCTTTATGTTAATCCCTTATATGAGAGAATGGAGGGATTTTTCGTTCTCTTTTGACTTGGAACTTTCATGCGAGATGTACGTATGTCCGCCACTCTCCGAAAATTGACTTGAATATTTTGTTAATAAATGAAAAATGGTTAATATCTCGGCCTGTTCCTTACTTTACGATTACAACAACGACATACTACATATTTATATACATACTACATAATTCTGGGCACCATCGAAAATATTTTTCTTTTAACTGCAAAGATTACATAGGTTGCATTTTGAAGAAGGTGTGATACTTACTAAGGTCGCCATTACAAGTGATGTGCAATGTCTAATTGAATCGCTCGTTACAGAAACCAGATGAGAAATATTTTTTTCAAAACTGCATTTATGCTGTTTTTACAGTCTAAAGGTGTATTTATATGATGAGTGAAGAAATTACATGCGTCAAGTAAAGTCGAATTACAGGTATACAAAATCTACCAGGTAAAAATTTTTTACTCATCAGGGGTGATTGTGTTCCGGTATTTTCTTCATCCCTAATACCAAATTTTTTTTAAACTGCTCATTCTTTTTCAATGCAGGAAGTGGCAAGCAGAGTTTTGTTGTTAAGGGATCTTTCAAAAATCATAAAAATACTCATAGAAGTCGTCACATTTCAATAAACAATCTTAGACACACAATATATATAAAACCATTAAAACTCAAATAACATTTTCATCATATACACCTATTAAACCCTCATTTAAAATTAAATATAATTAACAATATAACCTAATATTATTCACACAATGAAATACAGAAAGCTAATAAGATTAGAAATTATTACTATGAAAAAGCCAGTCTAGAGATGGAATTCCAACAATCAAATGCCAATCGACCTCAGGAATCGATTATGTCACATTATTTCGAAATTTATAAGCACCAACCTTCTGTGTTGGCTAATTGTTGGAAAAAGACAACAAATATAGGAGTAAATCTCCAAAATATATTAAGAAAAGAACGAGAAAAAACGAATTGATAGTATTGATAGTATTTACGATTTATACTCCCTCTCTCTCTATATAATATGTATACACAATATTATCAATCAAAATGTAACCTGTTATATATGTACATTCAAAACAAAGTAAACAAAACATAAAAATTCAAGATAAATACTAAAAATTTTTTAATTAAACAAAATATTAATTAAGATCTTATAAATAAAAGTGCAAAACACATGTAATATGCACATGTAAAACTAGAACAATTCTATGTACTATATTACTCTTACAACTATTGAAAATGTGGGAAGGAAAGTGCAAATTAACAGGGTTAAATCGATATATATATATATATATATATTCTTCTATTTCTTGATAACTAACTGTATTACATTTTTTAATATGGTTTTGAGAATTTTAATATAGGTATCTTACTAATTCATGATATCAAAAATAAATTATATTATTTGGTCAATTATGCTGTTTCATGGTAAGAATTTTGGTTGTGGCAACATGTGATGTCAATGTGCGTGGCGGGTTATATTGAAAGACATGAATTCTGGTAAGTATAAGAGGAGACACAGATTAGTTTATGTTTAATGAAAAGTATGGGTATTTTATTGAATTATATATTTACTGTCTTTAGTTCAATATCATAGTGCAGTATAATGTTATTTACATACTTTTCTCCTGAATTTTAGTCGTTTCTATACAGTTATGTTTTATTGTTAGGGTTAGTCTAAGACTTTTCTTTCTAAATTCTTTCATTTTAGGGTAAATTACACTGTTTTTTCAACAACAATAGTAACAGGGATGGTTTGTACAGCAAAATTAATTTAACCTGGCTAAAGCTTGTCCACAGCCAAGCTGCTAAATTAATTGTTGAAAACTCCATTTACTTGGATTGCTTATTTCATTATTTTTAATAACAACAGTGTTCTTTCACTTGTTGACATATAAATGATTTTTTGTTCATGGTATCTTTAGTAATTTCAATTTTTTAGATTTTATTTAAAATTGATGTGTTGTTCAAATAATGACTTTTTAGTATAGGATTTGATTCTTGATATGTTTTGTTTACTTTATTTCTGTATGATTATATACTAGTTATATTTGGATTTGTATTATGTATATGTATATATATATATATATATCAATACAAACAAGAAACAAAAGACAAAAATTCAATATATATATATATATATATATATATATATATATATATATATATATATCTGTAGCTTAGATTTCAAATTTAATTAATTTTATTTTAAAAATTTAATATATTTATCTATCAAATTTTGTGTCTTAATATGAAAGAATTTTGAAAAATGTGCTTCTTTTTTCCGACATTCAGTAAAGTGTTTTCATAATTTTCTTGGATTTACATGTTTTATACTAGAATTGTTTTCCTTGCTTAATATACACTTTTAAAGTCGTCATAACATATTGTCGGCAAAACTTCTTTGCGCGAGAAACCTCAAAAGAATCTCGTATGTAAAGAAAAGAAATCAAATATGATGCATGACTTTAAACCCTTTTAATTCTGAAGGTGTATTCATGTATCAATATTGTCCGGTTTTTCTATGGTATAGACACCAACGATGGTTTCGTTATTTTTAATATATTTCTACGTAAATATGCCATTTTTAGTTTAATTATATTAACGTTTGGTCCGTCCCAAAATAAGCTTCATGTTGAAGCAACACGAAGTTTATTTTCGGATGAACTTGGTACTCTTTAACCGTGGTCTGATGACGAAGCAGCAAGAAGGCTATTAACGGATGGATCTGGTATTCTTTAACCGTGGTCTGATGATGAAGACGATACTTGAAGCGGTAGCCCTTTTCAAACTTCCATCTACAATAGCAGAGCGACGTTTGGCACTCAGTGTCAGATTTAACACACTCCAGGCCAACATCAATGACGGATCTTTGTTGAAATCGGGTTTCGAATATGGAACCCTCTGGTCCCGAAACCGAGATCTTCCCATTTGGCCTCTACAGCTCAAAAGTATGCTAAAGAAATGAAAAATAAAGTGAGTTCTATAAAAGACCGCTCAAGCATAAAATGCTAATTTTATTCTTAATCTACATTAGTCAGACAAAAAGTGTAGCATAAATCAAACATATTTATTGAAACATCAAGTGAAACTCAATAAAATTTTAAATCATAATACTTTCAGTATCTTATATCTCTCCAGCACTCGCCAAAAATTCAACAGTATCCCATAATATATTACATTCTAAACAGCAGAGACTTCAATTAGCATATTTTACATTGACAGAAATTATCATACATAATTCAGCCATTAAATACTCTAACTTTGTAGCCAACCTGCTTAAAGTATTTGAATTTCACCCAACTTTTGCATCAAATGAACTAATTTATGAGAAAGAGATACAGTGATTATCTCATTATTCCAGACATATAAAATAACAGTTCTTAAAGCCCGAAATAAATGACATTTATAAACAGGATTGTCAGTATTATATATGAATTGTTTGGGCTTCTTTCATTGCTGTGAAATGTAAATTTATAATTACTTACCTTAAACAGATGTGAATGCAGATATTTGAATATGTTTGCGTTTGAGTCATTCCTCCTTTCCTTGAAATGTTAAAAAATTGATTTCTATAAAATAAAAAGTGTAATCTAAGCAAGGAATGGAAGTTTGAGGTGGATAACAGAAAGATTCCAGAAAACTGAATGATAATTACTAAATTCTGTGAATTCATGAACTGATGTAGTATTACGTTTATAAAATATACTGCAACAAAACATGAGTACATTCAGTGGAAAAAGACATACAAGATACTTGTGAGTAAATTTTATCATGACTGTAATGGTCACTGTAAATTTGGTTGAGATCTCGACTAATTAGACTATATACATTTATGAAGATAACTTGTTCCGTTGTTAAATTTTAATGCCTTCCTCAAATATTACTAATATAATAGGCCAGATTCTCCGGTAACGCTCTGACGTCACCAGCAATAAAACTCGCGCATAGCACTGCGAGACGTTAAAAGCATCCTTTCACTGTTACAGCACCTAAATTTCAGTAATTTTAAATTTAAAAAAGTAATTGTCGTTCTTATTTCATATTTAATACCTCTAAAATAGTGAAATAAAATTTGCTACAGATTGATATAAAATTTATCTCGCTATGACAAATAGTTCCCGAGGAATTTTAAATTATGTTAATCATATATTTTAAATTAATTTCCGCTTTTCAATAGAAAGCAGTAAATTAAGTCAGTGGTATATCATGCGCGTGATATTGCTTGGACGCCACGATAATTATTTATTGCAATCGTGATGATATAATTTGATGATATTTTTTGCAACGTTTGAGAACAACGTTTTTTGATATTTTGATGCAACGTTTGAAATAATTTCTCCATTAAATCGCCCAAAGTCATCCTTCGTTTAGCCCATAAAATTTTTAATGAGAATCAAGTTTAATAAAAAAAATTGCACTGGTTTGGACTCCAGGACACTCAAGTAGTACCTGGGCGGATTCTTTCGCCAAAAATGTCACGGAGTCGGACCTATACATTGAGTGGATCGCAGTGGAAGACATTTGTTCATACTATAGTAATTTTTCTATTCAAAAATCGACTGAAAACTTTCGAAATAGCAAATATCTAGAAATCTTGGGAGATCTACCCTCCATCTTATTCCTTGCATCTTGATTGAAAAATAGACAAGAGGACATCATCATTACTCGCATTTTAACCCGAATGAGCCCCAGCTCTTTTGCACAGATTTGGACTTCACAACAACCCCTTTTGCTCCGTGTGCAATCAAGAAAAGACTATTGAACATATTCTTTTAATCTGCAAGAAGTATTTACCCCACAGAAGGATCATCTGCTTGAAACTGAATCTGAACCTTCAAATTTTTTCCTCGTACAAAGTTTTTCTGCATACGATCTGCTCTTCTAAGCGCCATCTTCAGGTTTTTCTTCAGATGCTGAAACTCTTCCACATCTACTAACTGTGACTTTCGGATACTAGGGAATGACAGTCTTTCCCGCTATATATCCCAAACAAAACCCAACTTCAACTTCAGCGTTTGAAATTTTAACTTTTGACTTACATTTGACAAGCTGAGAATTTCATGGTTATTGAATTATTTAATTCATGGTTATTTAATACTTTGCAATCATGAATTAGTTTAATATATTTTTACGATCAACACCGAAGAAGAACCATCGCAAAAAGACTACGGATGACAAAGGAAATGAAAGCAAGATGGTTAGCGAGGCAAAGCCAGGAATTGCTGGACAGGATTCGTGCAGTAGATGCAGCCGCTTATTAGAGACGCATCGAAGCTGAAACTCCAGCTCAATCTCAAGCTCGCCGAGAAAGATATGCTGAAGCTCATCACTTGGTCCGAGACCTTCAAAGTCAAAGGATTCGTGACGAAGCAATTCACTTCATAGAGGCCCAAATAGAAACGCACAACTGCGGACCCATGAACATAATTCGCCAGTTCCGCAAATCAAAGAACTTTGCTGCAGAACTCCCTTCTGATGGTAATTTCACCAGCTGTTGCCGCAAAGGGAAAATCAAATTATAGAAGCTCTCAGATGCACTAAGTAATGATTTTCTTTATCCTAATTTTCTTCTTGACTTATTGACGAATCCTAACAATCCTGATTATAAAACTTTTCACGATAACATCCGCTCGTACAATAGTGCTGTTTCTTTCGCATCGATGAGAACGAAAGTAGTTGATTTCATCGGTGGGGGATCATACGCATTCACAGTTCACGGTCAGATATGTCATCGCACTAGTCACATTCAAACAGTGAACGGCCAAGCTCCTGATTACGCCCAACTCTATGTGATCGATAGTAATCAGGCTACTAAAATTCGAGTAAATCATCCAGCTAATGAGCAATGCAATATACGAATCTTGGATCAAATCGATCGCTTCTTTAGACAGCACAATCGATTGTCTGACACATACCGCATGCTTCGAGAGGTTGAATCGCAAGTAATCGCAGAATCAAACGAAGCAGGTGAAGATGTTCCCGTCATGAATATGGTCTTTAGGTTCGATAGACATTCAGACCAGCGAAGTTACAATGCACCGACAGCCAACGAGATAGCAATGGTTTTTGTCAACAGCGAAGGAGAACCTCCATTCGAAAGGAACATTCGCGTGTGTCCATTGAATCCCGAAAATCCGCAACAACCATTTATTAATATCAACACCCTCAGCCCAAATTTAGATCCGATAGCTTATCCCATTTCTTTTCTTATGACGAACCTGGTTGGCAACCCAACTGGCGTTGTGAGTCTTACCAAGGAGCACAGGACAATCAAAGTAGAGTAAACGTAACAATGCTGCAGTACAAATCAGCGTTAACAGCTGTGAGAGACGACTTCAATCCGATTATTAGTGCGGGGAAAGTTACACAGCAATGGATTGTCGATTCGTACCTCCAGGTAGAAGCAAATAACCTGAATTTCATCAGAACGCATCAGCAACAGTTACGAATGAAGCTCTACCAAGAACTTGCGGACCGGAATTCCAGTAATCCTGCCCTCATCATTTGAAGGATCACCGCGAAACATGAGAGAACGGTGTGCGGACGCAATGCCCATCTTCGCCAAATACGGTGAACCGGATCTATTCATAACGTTTACAGCTAATCCAAAATGGCCAGAAATCACTGAAAATTTACGATCATCCAAACACACAACTGATCTTCCTGATTTGTTGGCGCGAGTTTTCAATTTAAAGTTAAAATCACTCATGGACGATCCGACAGTTCATGGCGCATTGGGAAAATCAATAGCCCAAGTGTACACAATAGAATTTCAAAAGTGCGGATTGCCACATGCACACATTTTAATTGTTCTACGGGCGGCTAGCAAGTTTTCAATATCTGAGCATATAGATAAATTTGTGCGTGCTAAGATTCCATCATCGATTGAAAATCTGCGACTGCATGAAATTGTAACAAAATGCTTAATGCATGGCGCCCGTGGCATTGACAATCCTGGAGCACCTTGCATGGAAGCGGACCAATGTAAGAAAATGTTTCCCAAAGAATTTCGAACTGAAACTACAATGAATGTGAATGTCTACCCTTTGTGTCGCAGATGCCCAGGTGACACAACATTTGTGCGAGGAAGAGAAATGGATAACAGATTCGTTGCCCCTTACAATCCTTACCTGCTGCTGAAATACAACGCGCATATCAACGTCGAAGTTTGCACCTCTCTGCGTGCGGTGAAATATATTTACAAAGGATTTGACTGCGCCAACATGGTTTTGTCTGCAGGACAGGTGCAATACAATGAGATTGCAAACTACATTGACGCACGGTATGTCAGTGCACCTGAAGCAATGTGGCGATTGCGTGAATCACACATGCATGACCAATCGCATGCAGTGATGAGACTGTCTCTTTATCTTCCAAACCAGAAACGCTTCACGCGTAAGGACGGTCACGAAGAGGAGGCCTTGGAGGCTGCAAAATGAAGACAAACGATGCTCGAGTCATGGTTCCAGTTAAATCAAAGCGATCCTGATGCTCAAACATTATTGAACACTGACATTCCATACAATTACGTGTACGATCGTAATAACTGGAAAAGGCGAAAGAGAGGAGGTAACAAAATAGTCGCGAGAATGTACGTGTTGAATGTCAAAGACGCGATTCTACCTACGCATGCTGTTGCTTCGTGTTCCTAGTGCTGCAAGCTTTAAGTTTCTTCGAACGGTTGACAACTTCATTTATGACACTTTCAAGCAAGCAGCTTTTCACCGTCACTTGCTGAATTCAGATGAAGAGTGGGATCATTGCTTACACCTATCAAATGCCAAAGCAACTACGTCGGACCTTCGCCTTTATTCTGTACTTCTGTAACCCGACTAATGTGCTAGAGCTGTGGAACAAATACTCGATCGATATGTCTCTCTATTATTTGCGCAACAACATCGAAGCAGCTTCTTGGATTTAAGTTACCAGTTCCTCTTCTCGACACATCAGTTTCATCAATGAGATCAGCATCTCCGGAAAAAGATAAATTGCGTCAAGCAGTGCTCATCATTATTGATGAAATTACGATGCTCACAAAAGACGGTCTTCGTTGTATTAACTCTCTTTTGCGAGATTTGATGAATAACGATAAACCTTTCGGAGGCAAAGTTATAATAATCGGAGGCGATTTCAGACAGACACTTCCAGTTGTTCCAAGAGGTACACGAGCATATTTCATCGAAAGTTGAATAAAAATAAGCTCGCTTTGGAGCAAGTTCACCTATCACTCACAACAAATATTCGCTGCGCTGGACAAACAGAGCACAACATGTGGATATTGAACATCGGATCAGGCAAGATCAGGCAATCTTCCTGAAATTTCAGGATTACCGTGCGATTCCATCGAAACACCTCAGCAAATAGTAATAGAATAAAACCTGATTGAAGCCATTTACATCAGCAAACTGTCGCAAACGTGCTTTACTGGTGTCAAATTTGTTCTTTGTTGTAGAATTAGTATCTTAATAACTTTGCTAAGAAATGATCTCAGAATATTGGTACATCATTTTTAAAAACTTCAAAATGTATTTATCATATTAGATTGCCAATGGAATGGATTTTGTAATTCCAACAATTGCGACAGTTATTACTGTGCTGAATTTCAAAAGATTTAATTCAAGCCCTTTTATTCAGTTTTCAGGGACAATGCAAAAATATGAAGATATTTAATATATTATCTTAGGTAGGTGCCTCCTGTTTCCGATTCATTCCGTGGATAACGAACTATTATGGGGAACAGTAACCTTGCATGCTTTCTCACTGGATTAATGCGATGCAAAATTACAATTTAGTCACAAAACAGCGTTGGAACAACACGATAAGGACATCCATTGGTATCTTTCTGAAATGACTTTTGTATCGTGTCGTAAAAGTGGCTTTGACACATTAGTGGCAGCCAGCAACATCATATAATCGTAATATACTACAATTCTTGAGACGATTATGTGTTTTAGCTTTGATAAAAATTTGCAAAAAATATTCTATAAAAAATTCTACAAATATGCTGGAAAATTTCTACAGTTATATTCTTCCCCAATAGAAAATGAAAATACTTATATTTTACGCATGACAAAGCTTTGAATATTAGAATATCTCTCTTCTTTTGTTTCTCTTCAATGTAAAACTCTTGCAAAGACAAACTGTGCAAGAGGTCGATGTTTTTAATTAAGATTAATGAGTGCGTGGTCGTTCTGAATTACGTGAAATTTCAGTATTTTCTACAAAGAGATCTTTGAAAATTCAGGGTATTTGAATTTAAAACAATGGTTTTGAATATCTGTAAATCCAAAAATGCGTTCCAAACTGCAACCAAACAGAAATAAATATGTAACATCATTCAAAGAACCTTCGACGTTCAAATGCATAATAAACATATCTATATCTAAAAATTTATTTTATTGTTGGTTCTTTTGATTTGCTTTAATGATTGTTATTATAATATATCAAAAGGCTCGTTGTACAGACTCTGGATGAAAAAGAAAAGAAAACAGAAACAGTTACTGAAAGAGAATTTGCATAATAAAGCCTCGTCAAAAACGCGTAAACAGCTACAAGATAAAATCGTTCATCATCAGATGTTGACAGTTCTTTTCGTTTTCATAAAATTAAAGGAAATATTTCCGAACGTGAAAAATTATTTTATAATTTGTACCAATTAAGAAGAAAGGAAATTCAATGCCTTTGTCCAAAGATTTAGAAGATAATTTTGACAATATTAATTGTTCCCCGAAGAAAATACCATACAATTTCAGATGGAAAGTAATTAGGAAAACTAATAAGTTACATCTTTATAAAAAAGAAACATTTTAATCTGTTATGCGGCTTAAATAATCATAATGAGACAACCAAGCAGTAAAGTTTTTACACACTTACTTGTTTCATGTTTGTGAAAGGGAAATTTTGTGATCGATTTTTCAGTCTTAGAGTTTTGAAATTTTGTACACTTACGTGTTCTGGATGATAATACTTTAATAAATATTTTCAGAATTTAATTAAGTAATCGATGAGCTTAATTAAACTTTGATTTCTTGCGAGTGGGGCCACCTGATTGTGAATTTGAGAAAAAAGTTGAATTCAAGATTTCATAATATTTATAATAATGAATAATAAATCAAAGAGTAAATAGTAGGTTAAAAACCTTTTTTTTTTTAAATCTACTTTTAGTACACTAATGAAAAGCGTGTTTTTCAAAACTGTTTTCATACATTTAATTAAAGTTCTTAGAGCCCACATGCATGCTTTATATATAAAGTTATTATAAGCAGCCTTTAATAGAGAACTTAATTTATTTATAAACTCTTATATATTCTTGCAATAAGTTTGCGCATTTTTTCCAGTTGTGATATTTATAAGGCGCCTCCAAAATGTAACAAGCGGTCGTTAAGCGATCGACTGACCTTAATCGCAGAGCATTGACAGGTTAACAAGAAACCTTCTTTTGATTATAGAGAATGTGTTTATATACCAAATGATGAAGCGAAATTTTAAAACCATTCATTCTACCGAATAAAATGTGATTTTATCTGGATAAAAATGCAACAAGCGTTCGTTAAGCGATCGACTGACCTTAATCGCAGAGCACTGATAGGTTAACAAGAAACCTTCTTTTGATTATAGAGAATGT